>JAVXUP010000951.1:0-310605 GCA_033070095.1 Escallonia herrerae | reverse complement strand
GCGCTTGATCCGGACACCGGTTCGCGATTTTTGGGCGAAACCTCCGTAAAATACTTTTTAGATCAAGAATTAACTCAGGAAGCTTTAAAATAGCATTTTAAGGCACCTTTGATATTTTTCCTGATGCCAGGGGCATTTTGGTAATTTGCCACCCGCCGAGGGGTGTTTTGGTAATTTTCCCGTGCCAAGTTTTTCAAACGACTTTTTAGTCCAGAAATGTAAGTAAACCACCTGAAATGTTGTTTTGAAGCTGGTTCGGGGGCGTTGGGGTGATAGTGAACGCTCAGGGGCATTTCGGTAATTTGCCGCTCATCGGGGGCTATTTTGCTAGGAAGGATCCAGCTTAAAATTCATACCTTAAAATAACTTTTAGTTCAGGAAAGGGTGTGAGACACCCGAAAACTTATTTTGTTCCAGATGTTCTGAACCTTGTGACGCACCGGCGATGACTGCCAGGGGTATTTTGCATAAGTAGCGGGTGTTTTGGTAACTTTCCCCCTTTAAAATTTTTCCTGATATATTTGGTATATAATTGACGTAATACATTTAAAAACTTGACTTTAAAGCGGTTTTGAGGTGTTGGGGGTGTAGGGGCCATCGGGGGGTATATTGCTATATAACCACGTTGGCGCTAAATTCAGTGGGAACTAGCGTAATTAAGCGTTCGGAGTGGTGGGAATTGAGGATTTGTTTTAATACATTGAAATAATGACTATTGCTAATGTGTTGGTAAGCTAGGTTAAAGATCCAGTTATAGTTTTGGAATGTAAATATTATGGATATTATGGACTAAGTTGGTTTATAATTATATTTTGTTCTTAAAGGTATGAATTTCAGCTCTGGACCTCATGATACATCAATCCTATACGATGACGATGACCACGTCGCGAGGCACGTATTTGACGGTGTCGATAGGGGTGTTTTGGAAACAATTCAAAGCACAAGGCACCTTGAAGAGTGGGTACTAAACGAGGAACAAATACAGCTATTACACCGTCAAAATTTAACCCTGTTCACCGATTGCGGGAAATGGTCTCGACACGACGATTGCCTTATATCCGCTCTAGTTGAACGATGGAGGAGCGAGACGAACTCATTTCACTTCCGGTTTGGTGAAATGACTGTTACGTTAGAGGACGTCGGATTTATACTTGGAATCCCATGTCACGGCAGACCCGTTACTTTGAACGTGCCGTCTGCATCCATAGCGAATATGGCTATGCAGTATTTTCCGGGAATTCCAAGGGCAGCGCTTACAACAAACGGCGTCAAGCTTAAATGGCTGAGAGAGCAGTACGGCGTGCTACCGGATGAATACACTCCTCAAGATTTCGTGACGTATACGAAGGCATTCCTTCTGTATATTATTGGAGCTATATTACTTCCGACGCATTCGAAAAACACGGTGCATCCGAAGTATATGGTGTTCTTGGAGGATCTTGAGGAGGTATACTCCTATTCGTGGGGTTCAGCTGTCCTTGCGCACCTATATCGAGCACTGCATAAGGCTACGAGAAACGGTGCCAAGTCCATTGCCGCCTGCCTGACTCTATTACAGGTATGAGCATTTATTTTCTTGGTAGGATCCTTAGTCAATATATTCGGGATTAATTACTAATTCCATATAATGTTTGCATTCACAGGTTTGGTCTTACGAGAGGCTACCCATGGGTCGTCCACAACCGTTGGTAGATTCCGATGAGACGTGGCCTAGGGTGTGGGCCTGGGGGCCTACGACCAACCGGAGGAGGAGACGGGTAGACCCTCACCACCATCTAAAGTTCTATCGGGGGGAACTAGAGATACTAGATGCATCCCAGGTGACGTGGCAGCCATATGGCAAGGTGATGCATCTGTTGGATGAGTGGTGTTGGCAACTTCCGGTGTCGTACGTGCTGGCAGGTTTGGTTCGGGTGCCGCTCATTCACTTCGAAGAATGTGAGTTTCAGATGCCCGATCGAGCTATGAAGCAAGCTGGCTGTCCACAAGGGATACCAAAACCCGCTGTAGACATGCGGCCATACAGGGGTGGTCGAGGGCCGAACTTCGAGGTGGCTGATGCCTTGATTTTGTTGGGTGACGAGGTGCACCAGTGGAATACCTGGCAGGAAACGTATGATAGCCTTGTATCGCTGAAGCACGACGGCATTAGTACTGAGGAATACTTACAGTGGTTTCTCAGGGTGACGCGCACGAGGGTGAATCGCCCTTCCCAGGTGAAGAAGACATCGTATGCGCCACGTGAGGTCTATGACCAGTTCTGGGCATTGGCCATTGTAAGTCATGCTAGTGTTGTTTGATAATTTATTTGCGCACCTTATCGACCATTTGTGAAATGATTAGCCATATTTTCTATGCATGTTTTTTAGGTTGACCAGGGCATTGAGGTGTTCAAGCAGCTGGAGTCGTTTGACTGGTTTGTCGCGCAGGCTCCTGACAATCTCAAGAGGTCCATTGAGAAGTACAAGACTGAAGTTCAAAACTTTAGTCTTGCGTACCGGGGTTACCAAGGGGAGCCGTCTAGTCGCCCTCCTCCTGACGCGTACGACTATCAGCCCCAGAGTCAGGTGTGGGAGCCGTCTAGTCGCCCTCCTCCTGACGCGTACGACTATCAGCCCCAGAGTCAGGTTCCCCAAGTAGGAATCCAGGCCTCGCGCCCAAGCTTTCGGTCGGACAAAGGACAAGCGACGAAGCCATTGAGGTCGGACAAGATGGCTTGGATCGACCGGCACTACTTCGGGCATGAGCCTGTCAATTCAGCAGACTTTCCCCTTGCGACATTCCTAGGTCATGAGGATATCAGAACGTTGGCGCCGGAGACAGATCTTTCAAATTTTGTCATGAACGCTTACATAGAACTGCTCCGGATTAGAGAGCAACATTTTAACCGTTCTGAATATTTGAAGCTTAACATGTATCCCACTCATTTTGTGGAATTAACGGTGAGAGAATTCACAGAATGGAGGCGAGGGGGCGGCAGGAGTAAGTGGAAACCAGGTCGAAACGTGTTAGGCATGATGAACGCAGACTATCAATGTCCCGCTGCTGATGCGAACCTTATCATGATACCTTGTCATCATGCAAACCACTGGTTCCTATTAGTTCTCCATCCAGCGTTCAGAACGGTTCACATATACGATAGCCTAAGGGAGGACGAGCCTGGACAGCTGCTGGCACAGATGTACAACGAGTACATCACTTTAGTGGTTAGTTTTTATTTTTTGACCTTGGCTCATAGTATATTGTTCTTGTTTCATAGGCTTGATTCTCGTTTTTATTGTTGGATGCAGACTACTGTCCTCTCGCTAGCGTGCGAACGGCCACAGGGGGACCCTTGGACGGTCGTGATGATAAAGGACCGACCAAAGCAATATAACGGTCACGATTGCGGGATTTACGTCCTCAAGTACATGGACTACATTGCTCGCTCGGAAGTGCTCAAACACTCCTCGTGGACTAGGAAGGATGCCTTGACGTTTAGGTATAGGATAGCCTGGGAGCTGAAAAAGAATGAAGCTAGACGCCTTCATTACCATTATCCTGACGTGCGTGGCTAGCTGCTGTGATGTTACAAAAAACTGTACCAAAAAGAAATGTACATAATTTTTCGCATGCTATGAATTTGGCGCTAAAATGTGCGCGAATATACCTTTCATATGACGCATTCGAAAAAATTACGCGTCTCGCTTTTCGCCGAAATTCATAGAAATGGGCTAACTAGCGTGCATGAGGTGCAATGAGGAAAAAAAAGTGACAAAAAAAATTGTAACTTTTTTCGGAAGCTATCAATTGGGCCTAAAGTGTGGCCGAATAGGCCCTTCCTAGGAAAACCCAAAAAATAATGTGTCTCGTTTTTCGCCGAAATTCTTACAAATGGGCTAACTAGCGTGCCTGAGGTGCAATGAGGAAAAAAAAAGTGACAAAAAAAATTACAACTTTTTTCGGAAGCTATCAATTGGGCCTAAAGTGTGCCCGAATAGGCCCTTCCTAGGAAAACCCAAAAAATAATGTGTCTCGTTTTTCGCCGAAATTCTTACAAATGGGCTAACTAGCGTGCCTGAGGTGCAATGAGCGGAAAAAAAGTGACAAAAAAAATTACAACTTTTTTCGGAAGCTATCAATTGGGGCCTAAAGTGTGCCCGAATAGGCCCTTCCTAGGAAAACTCAAAAAATAATGTGTCTCGTTTTTCGCCGAAATTCTTACAAATGGGCTAACTAGCGTGCCTGAGGTGCAATGAGCGAAAAAAAAGTGACAAAAAAAATTACAACTTTTTTCGGAAGCTATCAATTGGGGCCTAAAGTGTGCCCGAATAGGCCCTTCCTAGGAAAACCAAAAAATAATGTGTCTCGTTTTTCGCCGAAATTCTTACAAATGGGCTAACTAGCGTGCCTGAGGTGCAATGAGCGAAAAAAAGTGACAAAAAAAATTACAACTTTTTTCGGAAGCTATCAATTGGGCCCTAAAGTGTGCCCGAAAACGGAGTTACCAAAAATATCAATAATCCACAAACCAAATCACAAATTAAAGATTCCACAAACCAAATCACAAATTTAAACATTATAAAAGTTCAATTTATACAACTGAAACATTAACCCTAACACTCTTCCTCATCATCGTCCTCCTCGACCATACTGCCAGGTTCGATACCTAACACTTTATAATGGTTTCTCTTGTCATGATCAGTCATCTTATTACACAACGCACACTTTCGTAATTTTTTTTGACCCGTTGCTTCTTCAATCGGATTCTTCATGCGTATTGCTCGTTTTCGCCCTTTTGTTTGAGAAATAATTGGATCAAAAATGTCGTCCTCCTCACCTTGTAGGTCAGTGCCGTCAATGACTGGCTGTTTGGCTCGATTGAATCTACCGGCTGGAGTCGTCCGAGTAGTCGGAGTGTCCACAGTTTCTGGTAATGCCATCCTAAACTGTGCATGCTTAGCCTTATCCCGTGCGGCTGCTTCAACTTGATACCTGTACCCATCAAATGTCGACGCTGCATCCATTGATAAACCGTGCATGATGTTACAAAGGTGATTATATCGCAGCGTCTCAGATTGCTCGAAATCAACTGAAACATTGGGCACGTAAGGAATGTGACCGTGGACTCTATTGGCTTCCTTCGTCCACCGTTCCAAGATATACTGTGGAGGGATTTCACTAGCATTCTTGGCGCTCAAAACCCTCAACGCGTGTCGACAAAGTATACCTTTATGCTCAAACAGTTGACAGTTGCAATTAACCAACCCGGTGTCCTTACAAACTGCTACGGTAAAATGTCGTCTGGTCCTCGGAGCCGACGAAGAGCACGGATTGGCGAAATTCGTCACATTTGTCAAAGCATAAACCTTGATATCTCTGGTGGAATACTCGTGCAACTTTGTCATGCCATATTGATTCGACTTTAGTAGTTCCTCTTGAAACTGTCGAAACATTTCCTTGGTATAGACTTGAGCCGCATGAGCCTCTAAAGGTGAATAAACTAGTATAGCTCTTTCTTTGCAAACTGTAGCCGCGTCGGCTTCTCTCTCACGGTACAATTGCCTGTCAACGGCTTTCTGCATCTCTAGTACGAACTCCGCTATACTTGAAGACTGGCCTACGTACCCATCAAAGAATGAATTCATAGCTTCGCTTCTCGAGGTCGTAGTCATTCCGGCTGCAAAAAACTTCTTGGTGTAGGCACCGACCCACTGTGTCTTGATCTCATACAACGATTGTAACCATTCATGATTGTGCAAATAGTAAGTATCCATTAACGTGGCCCACCTCTCCTCGAACACGTCTACCGTCAACGATTTCTTCACACATGTATTAAAGTCAGTCTTGAATGACGGATGGTTTGCATATACATTGTGAAGCCGTTCGGGATATTTGTTGCTTATGTGCCATGTGCACAGGCCATGGTGAGTATCTGGAAGGACCTTAGCGATTGCATTTTTCATTGCCAGATCTTGGTCGGTGATGATGGTCTTTGGAGGAATATGATACATTGCTTGAAGCCACGTTTCAAATAACCACGTAAATGACTCCTCCGTCTCATCCCTAAGCAGGGCAAAGCCAAACGAGATTGACTGATAGTGGTGGTTCACCCCGGTGAACGGAGCAAAAGGCATAGAGTACTTATTGGTGCGGTATGTGGTGTCAAACGTCACAACATCCCCAAAATTTTGGTAAGCAGCTCTAGAACGGGGGTCCGCCCAAAATATAGTACTAATGCGGTTCTCATCATCCAGTTGGAGACTGTAGAAAAATCCAGAATTCTCACTCTGAAGGCACCTGAAGAGATCAAGTGTAGTTTGAGAATCACTCTTACCGAAAGACTCTCTCCTCTGAGCACGAAGTTCATTTCGAAGGTCTACTTCGTTGAAACTCAACTTGTCAATCCCCCCAGCCTGGCTTGAGAAAACCCCCATCATCTTAGAAGGTGGAATTTTAGCCTCGGCCATTGTAAAAATCAGTTGTCTGTGTGCCGCGCTTATTTCTCGGTGTTGATGAATTTGACCAATCTTACTAGGGGTCATCAACTGATGATTATGGCTCAACTCCACTCCTGTCACAACCCAATGGTTTTCATTTTTTCGGTGTACTGCATACACATGGGCCTTGCAGCCGGTACCCGGAAATGTGTCCCGTTTTCTTTGTCTTGTTGTCCCTTCGTCACTGATCCGAACGACCGGGGGTACATGCGGTGCTCCTCTATGACACTCAAATAGTCTTGCACAAATTTGATCTGTATTCGCCCGTTTTCTAGTCGTCTTAGTTCTAATACCGAAACCTATCGTTTTCGAATATGCTCTATAGTATGCTTCAACTTCGTCCAGTGTTTGAAAAACTTGACCAACGTAAGGTGGATCAGAACCTTCACAAAAATTATTTCCTCCAGTTGCATCCATATTTATACTGAAATCTAAAAAATAAAAATTATATCATTCTCAACAAGTCATAGAATTAAATAAAAGAAGAATAAAATTTATTTAAACGTAATTGTTGGAAATTTTGTATAATGTAAAATTAGCAAAGGCAAATTACCGAAATGCCCCCGGGGGTTCATTATCACCCTAACGCCCCAAATCAGCTTCAAAACAACCTTTCAGGTGCTTTACTTACATTTCTGGACTAAGAAGTCCTTTGAAAAACTTAACGCTGCAAAATTACAAAAATACCCCTATCGGGGATGCGAATTACCAAAATGCCACATGGCATCATAAAATCTGAAAAGTGCTTTGAAACGGGATTTTAAGCTTCCTGAATTCACTCTTTAAAATAACTTTTCAGGTGGACTGAAAAACTTTTTCGGGAAAATTACCAAAACACCCCTCGCGGGGTGGCAAATTACCAAAATGCCCCCTGGCATCAGAAAATATCAAAAGTGCTTTAAAAAGCTATTTTAAGCTTCCTGAGTTCATTCTTGATCTAAAAAGTATTTTACGGATTTTTCGCCTAAAAATCGCGAACCGGTGTCCGGATCGAGCGCTTAAAAGCCCGTTCGGCCAAAAAATTAGCTAACGGCTTCGGAATGGCCCGAATTCCTGGGGAATGGAACTTCCCAACACCCTAGGGTTCTCATAAAAGTTTCGCACGAAATCGCGCTGGCTTGATATTTTAAATTACACTGCAAAGTTACAAGGTTGCGCGTATCAGTTAACCCCTTTCCAGTCTTTGGAAAACTCTGAAATTTTTACCTGATACAGATCTTTTGAAAATAACTAGGGTCTCTGTTTCGTACTTTGGCAAAATCTAGCTCTAGCTATTTTTTATAAATTCGTGAAAAAACTGTCTAATTAAGTTTCACCTTTAGCGACAATTACGCCCCGCAATCAGCTGCAAAACAACATTTCAGGTGTTTTACTTACATTTCTGGACTTAAAAGTCCGTTGAAAAACTTTTTCGGGAAAATTACCAAAATACCCCTCTCGGGGTGGCAAATTACCAAAATGCCCCCTGGCATCAGAAAATATCAAAAGTGCTTTAAAATGCTATTTTAAGCTTCTTGAGTTCATTCTTGATCTAAAAAGTATTTTACGGATTTTTCGCCTAAAAATCGCGAACCGGTGTCCGGATCGAGCGCTTAAAAGCCCGTTCGGCCAAAAAAATAGCTAACGGCTTCGGAATGGCCCGAATTCCTGGGGAATGGAACTTCCCAACACCCTAGGGTTCTCATAAAAGTTTCGCGCGAAATCGCGCTGGCTTGATATTTTAAATTACACTGCAAAGTTACAAGGTTGCGCGTATCAGTTAACCCCTTTCCAGTCTTTGGAAAAATCTGAAATTTTTACCTGATATAGATCTTTTGAAAATAACTAGGGTCTCTGTTTTGTACTTTGGCAAAATCTAGCTCTAGCTATTTTTTATAAATTCGTGAAAAATTCTATTTTTGACGCCCTAAAAAATCGCTATTTTGGAATCTTTCGAATGTAATACCCCGATTTGTCAAAACGTAATTTTGACGCCCTAAACACGAATTTTAGACTATTGTAAGAACAATTTAAGCGTAACACAATTTAAACAATCAATTGGTAAGAACAAATTGAAAAATACTTACTTGTTTTAACTTGATATATTTAAAGAAAAATCCACCGATCTTCTAGCGGTTATCCACCGATCTTCTAGCGTCAATTTTTTTTGTTTGTATGTAGGTGAGATAGGGAGAATGAGGAGAGTGGAAGAAATGATTCGGGGAGGAGGGATTTTATAGAGAGAAAAGTGAGAGAGGAAGAGAAGAACCGTGAGTGAACAACAGGGAGGGGGAGGGGGGAATGACACATGGGGGTGGAAACTTGAGCAGAACTAGCCTCCCCGTTTGTTACCAGCCAAAATTGATTAATTAATTCCATCGCCCCACTATCAAACGAGGAAGCCAAATAAAGAGGAAAAAAAAAGCCTTAGAAAGTTGGGGATATTGGAAGTGGCGACAGCATCGAACAAGGTTTTTAGATCGAGGGAGATGATGGGTTGTAGAGAGTGTTTAGGGTCGGTCTTGAAGGAGATAAATGTACATGGTTTAGATGGATTCTAAAGCATAAAAATTTTGTTGTTGGGTATTAATTAAACCGCGTTATCCTTGGTGACCATCATTTAATCTAATTTCGGCATAAAAATATGACTATGATTAACTCCATTTTGACATTACTGACAGTATGTACTTTTGTTTTTATTTTAGAAAAGACTATTTTCTTCATTTAATATGTTAACCTATCTTCTTGTTTATTGCTAAAAAGTCTAGGCATTTACCACTAATGAATTCTTTAAACGACAAATTTGAGTTATAAAACATAAATACAAGGAGAGTGAAGACAACATTTCCGTTCATTATGTTTGCCTAGTGAACCTAGATTAGATAGAGTTAGTAAAGACATGGTTGGAAACCTAAGCTCCATGAGAGCTTCTATTCAGAACAAGATTTCTATATTGGCCATCGGTAAAGGTCGCAATAGTGCTTCTATTTAAAATCTTAGATTTGGCAGAAATCATTACAACTTTAACAGTGAAGTTACTAATTAATAAGCACCATAGGGATTTGTAACAAATAATTCTGACAATTGAGTTACTGATTTATAAGCACCATGCGGATTACATGACAAGTAATTTAATATGCGGTAAAGCCTAGCGAAAAGTAAACAGCAGCCACATTTGTAACGTAAGCTAATTTGATAGCGCATTAGAAAGTAATTAATTCCCAGTGAGAAATGCTGACTTTATGTTTTAAGAATCGTAAAGTTTGTGTAACAAATGATGCAGGACATTGATAATCATGCTCTGCTTTTAACCGTTGCACTCCAATTTTGCCCCCATGACGTAATATGCAAGAAAGCCTAGTTCAAAGTAAAACTAAAGCCGCATTCATGTTAAAGGGGCCGGTTACGATTACATTATGGAAGTAACTATAGGGGAGAAATATTGTTTCACCTTTTAATGTACTTTTTATTTCTCTTATCGTAAAATAAGTTTTAGCTAGTTGTCTTTATACCAATAAATATTATGTCAAGAGAAGGGGAGCAGATGCAGGAGGGCGGGATGGGAGGACCATGACGAGGAGAAAAGATGAATTTTTAAAAAGGGAAAGAGGTTGAGGGCACTATATTACAGATTTGGATCCTCTGCTGTAACTCATAGTTATAACAGGAGTGCTGTGATTAATCTTAACCGTCCAACGCAAATCCAACACACCACCTTTTGCCACGTTACCGCATCTTAACCCGTGATTTACATCCCTCTCTCTCTCTTCCCTCTCTTTCAGCATTAATCATAGCATCCCTGCTTTTACCATGAGTCACAGCAGGGGATCCAAATCCCCATATTACAACCTCGGTTTGAACTTGAAACGCAGCCGAATGATGCCATTGGGATTATCTTCTTTAATCATTTGTCGGAAGATAAAGCTCGTCAAGTTCTTTTTACGGTTTTGCCTGATGGTAACAAGTCACTTTTTGATGATTAACACTATATTTTAGTGTCTTGTTAAAAGTACTTGTCGTTGTCTAGGAACTTATTTAAACAAATTTGTCGAAAATTTAGTTGTCTTATTTTTTTGAAAAACAATGATGACTATTACAAAAGCAGTGTTTTATGATTATATATATATATAAGGATAGTACCACGATATTATTATGTCAAGATTGAAGCGAGCAATATCTTACTCCTAAAAACGTTAATAAAAAGGCTATAACTTCCGGCTTCAATTTGGCCCTACTTGGACTCTGGTGGGGAATGCATATTCGACCCGTGCAACAACATTCGTGTACTCGGTAGTAAGCCCGCACCCTTTTCCTATGAACTACATGCTATCTTCAACTTTTCTCATGAGCTACATGCTAAAATCTTGAGGAAAACGATCGAAGAGCTCAGGAATCGAGAAGAAACAAGAGCACGTGAAAAGGGCCACCATGACTGTGCAAAGTTACTCAACCCCGTCATCAGTTGCGTCTCCTTCCTCGCTCTGCAGATACCTTCCAAACCACATCAAATGCAGACAGAGGGGGAGAGAGTAGAGAGATATATGCACATAGAAAGCACATAGGGGTGTAGTAGTAGGCTAATGGGGATGGAGGAGTAGTTAGGCTGAGCAGCTTTATACAGAGCCAACTCATTTGGGTCAGGGGAGTCAACTGTTTTACGCCCACGAGTGAGGTGTACGACACCTTAGACCAACTGAATCACATAATTAAAGTCGAGCAAAGAGATGAAGTGTGTGCCAAAAGGAAATTGGAGCCCAGAAGAGGAAATTTTGCATCTGCCCTCTAGGTTTGGTCTCATCGTCATATGTCCAGTCCTTTTTGGTTCAAATTGAATGGGCATGTGCCACGCGTCCTTAGGCTAGACGTCAAAAGTTACTCCTGCATGGATTATCACGTGCCATGCAGAAAGTTTGACTTAGAAGGAACCCCTCCTGTTTATCTCTGCAGAGGTGCGTGGTCCGCACGTGAATCTTATTCCGGGCTTAAACCACTAAAGCCCGTGGAGCCTGTGATCGGATGTGCGGTCGAGTTGACTCCACGGGAGAATTGTTCGAAGATGAGTCAAAGATCCGTCACAACTTCGTAGCCCATGCTAATACTGGAGCAGAAGATTCCACCCGCAGCACAACGAGGACAGACATCAAATATTCACGCAAGATTGCCTGTTCAATAAATAGCGGTGATTTTTTCCTCTTTCATTTCGGAGGAAATCAAAACTGCTGTTTTCAGCATAATTATAAATATTAAATTGAAGGAGGTATTGAATTTTACATCAAATATATATGAATCATGAGTAAGATGGGATCAAAACTAGCACCAACTACAAGACACGAAATATAAATATTTTTTTGTATCTCTTAAAAATTATTTTCTCTATCCTAAAAAATTGATTATATATATATATATATATATATATATATATATATATGTTCATACCCTATTCTGGTCGCACCCCAAGACCCGCCAAGGGACCCACTTTGCACGACACATCACCCAGTCAGCGGTCAACTTTTCAACGCTCGAGGGCCGGTCAAAGCAACGCATGCTCAAGTCACGTGAACCATTCGTGAAGCGACTTCGGCGTGCCTTCCACCCCAAGGGGTCGGCCACCCCAAGGGGTCGGCCTCCCTCTAGGGTCGGCCTCCCTTGGGGGTCGGCCACCCCAAGGGGGTCGGCCACCCTCGGGGGGTCGGCCACCCAAAGGGGTAGGGGGTTCGGCCTCCCTCTAGGGTCGGCCTCCCCCTTGGGGGTCGGCCACCCCGAGGGGTCGGCCTCCCTCTAGGGTCGGCCTCCCCCAAGGGGTCGGCCACCCTTGGGGGTCGGCCACCCTCGGGGGGTCGGCCTCCCTCTAGGCTCGGCCTCCCCCAAGCGTCGGCCTCCCTTGGGGGTCGGCCACCCCATGGGGGTCGGCCACCTGCCTTGAACACCGACGCCGTCACCTTTGACCCCACCCCATTGTCACGACGACCGTCGCTCGCGGCCGCACTCCGCCATAGTCGCGACAACCGTCGCTCTCGGCCGTGCCCCTTCGTCGCGATGACCGTCGCCCGTAGTCTCGATGACCGTCACTTGTGGCCGCTCTGTCGCCATGACAACCGTCGCTCACGGTCGCGCGCCATCCACGCAACGACCCTCGTCGCTCGGAGATCACTCTGCGACCCTCGTCGCCCGCACTCAACCGCGCCCCATGCGCTGCAATCATGTTATATGCCTACGGGATAGGCTACTCCTCCAGGACACTATCTCCGCCAGGGTGCCTGCGTGACTGGCCTACGTGCTCTGGCACTGGGGGCTCGCGTCGGCACCCCTAAGGACTATGACCCCCGGGTCACTCGGAGACGGGAGCAGGTCTTCGGAAGGGCATCTTGCCTAGTCCACCTGGCAGCTGGGCGTCGGGTCTTCCCCACCGCTGCCAGACCTGTGGGATTCAGTAAGGGCTTGGACTGGAGGCTGGGGCAACGGGCTACTCTGACCATGCTACCGCGGCATGATCAGTCTCCTCAGACAGGCAGAGAGATGTTGCAAGGGCAGGGCAGCACGAACTTAGGAACCGGCAGTCCAACGAAGGGTCAGTGCGTTGGCCCCCTGGTGACGTGTCGTTCCCAGGGGGCGACACATGTCAACTTATGACACATGCACATTTTTGCCTATAAATAGTGGACTTTGGAGCTTTTTCAAGGATCTTTTTCTCATTTGGACTTTTCACTTTCTCTCTCTAAAAGAAACATTCTCTCTGGAATTCTAGTGAGAGAAATATACTTGAACTCCCGTCTACGGACCCTGGACGCCATACCCTCATCACGGACTGTAGACTGTCGGTCCTGTTCATCGTCACCCTGCCTGCGCAGCACTGCCAGCCCTCACGACCTGTCTGGGGAGCCTTGTCCTCGGCCCTTGCGCCGTCCTTGCTGTCTCCCACGTTGCCTACCTGGAAGCCAACTCAGACCGCATCCTTTGTGGCACCTCCACGTATCATCGAACCATTTTCGGCACCATATATATATATATATATATATATATATATATATATATATATATATATATCTTTCTCTCCCGCCCTCTCCCGCCTCCCCTCGATCACCAGCGCCGCTAACATCGACGACCTCGATCACCACTATAACCAACACCGACGATGCCGATCACCACCGCTGTCGACCCCGATCACCACTGTCGGCAATCCCAATGACGCTGATCACTACTATCGCCATGTAGAAGTCAATCATATGTCTATATCTGATGATTGAGTTAGAATCCCTTGAGGATTCTATCTAGAAGTCAATACAACAAGTGCGAAATGAGTAATGACCCTGTCGATGATTACGTGTCATAATTGCCAAGCGTCGTCCACTGATTGGAGGCGTATTTTTAGCTATATCATAATGTCCCTGCTTTCGCCAGTGTTAGTGGAGCAGGAAGAAGCAAACTCTCTTACTGGAATAGCTAAAATTGTAATCCATCATGCCCGAATAGAAAGAAGACAATTCTTTGGCACTCTAAGTGCCCGGACATCATTCTGTGTCGGACAACATTCTGCTCGGGCAAGTGCCCCGAATAGAATATAGTCTGTTCTTGGCATTCTGCTCAGGCAGAGTGTTCGCAAAGAATTCTGCTCGGGTTGCATTCTGCTCGGGTAGAATGCTTGGTTCTCTTTGGCACTCTACTTGGGCAGAATGCCTGGTTCACTTTGGCACTCTGCTCGGGCAGAGTGCTCCGCTAATATTCTGCTCTTGCAGAATGCCTGGTTCACTTTGGCACTTTGCTCGGTCAGAGTGCTCGGGCAGCATTCTACTCAGGTAGAAGAGTTCTCGGCAAGCATTCTGCCAGGGCAGAATGCTTGGAATACTTTGGCGCTCTGCTCAGGCAAAGTACTCGACCAACATTCTACTCGGGCAAAATGCTTGAAATACTTCGGGCAGAGTGCTCGGCCAGCATTCTGCTAGGGCAGAATGTTTGGGACACTTCGGCGCTCTGCTCGAGCAGAATGCTTAGAAGACCCTGGCACTCAGCTTGGGCAGATGAGCTCGACCAGCATTTGCTCGGGCAGAATGCTTGGGAGACCCTGGCACTCTGCTTGGGTAGAATACTTGGGACATTTTGGCACTCTGCTCGGCCAACATCCTGCTCGGGCACAATGCTTGGAAGACCCTGGCACTCTGCTCGGGCAGAATGCTCAACCAGCATTCTGCTCGGGTAGACTGCTTAGGACTCTTTGGCACTCTGCTCGGTAGAGTGCTCGGCCAATATTCTGCTCAGGCAAAATGCTTAGCTCACTGTGCCACTCTGGTCGAATAGAGTGCTCGGCCAGCATCCTGCTCGGGCAAAACACTTGGCTCACCTATCCACATGTCTTTTGTAATAAATTTCTTGACACGTTAGGGGTAAATGTATCGTTGGGCCTCCCAAGAGTTGGTTACTAGAGATTTCTCTATAAAGAGGATCGCCACTTCATTTTCACCTCACTCGAAAGTTTGGAAGCATATTTTTCTTCATCAAGTAAATCTCCTCCTCCTTCTTCTTCAGCACTTCTATTGTCATAGTTTCAAATTCACGAGTAGTGAGTATGTCAGAGTCTTCAAATAGTGTAACTTCTTCTAAAGAAGATATTAAGAGTAGTTCCTCTTCGTTTAGGGGACGAGCTCTAACGTCCCAAACTGAAGTAGGCCTTTCTAACCCCCAATCATCACAACCTTTACCATCTAGAAACACACTAGGTGATTTAAAGGATAATGCCGAGAATAAAAAGAATCACAAACCTTGGTTCACTGCTAATGAGAAGCAGAACAAGATGTCAATGGAAGAACTATAGGGGTTGATCTTGGAATATCCCCTTCCCGAGGGCTGGTATGCTCGACTTCCTGAATTACACGAGCCAGGCAATTATGGAACAGATTGGGAAACTAGAATCTATGAAGAAAAAGTGAGGTTTGGCTATAGACTCCATCTTCACCCCTTTGCCCTCAAGATGTTCGAGCATTATCATATGGCTCCAGGGCAACTTGTACCTAATGGATAGAGAAAGTTGGTTGTCGCATCTATTTGATCAAGACTTCTGGTTACAAAGCAAATCTGACAGACGTCATGAAATTTTTCTCTGAAACTTGTTTTGTTAAAGGGGTTGCCAACTGCCCTAGGTGGTACTATATTCATAGTAGGCAACAGCTTCTAAAAGGGCGTCCCAAATCCAACAAAGGTTGGCATTCTAGATACTTCTTTGCCGGTCTTGAAAAGAAGGGAAACTTACCATTCAATAAGCCATGGAACACTTACTACAAGGATTTCGAGAATACAAATAGGCGCATTCCAAATAACTTGACAAAGCACATCTTTAGTCACATTAAACTTCGGGGTGATGAGCCTCTTTCAGAGCAATAATTAAAGTATGAGAAGATTATTCCCTGTAAACCCATACCAAATGATCTTTTGGTTCTTCCTCCCCCTCCTGTTGCCCCTAGCATATCTTCTATTGAAACCACACCACTAGGCTTGCTTTATGTAGGCTTTTGTGCATCTTCAATTTGGTTTTGATCCTTCTTCCAAAATTAATTTTCTCTGCATGCAGAAATGGCTAGAGTGGGAAATCACCAAAGGTAGGCTTTTTGGGTGTGCTCCAAAAGGCTAAGGGAAAAGGGAAGGAGAAACTGCCAGGAGTTGAGGTGTCCCCTATACCAAAGAGGGCCACGGGTCAGTCCTCTGGAGCCTCCTCCCCGAGTCATAGAAGGTGTGTCCATTGAGGAAGACCTTAACTTTCGGCCTAGATGGACTATTAGGTGAGACGATATGGGGATGCCGAACATCCATGTCTCTGAACAACATCTTCTACACGGTGTTCTTCCCAAAGACACGGAGGTTCTTGTGGATCAGACTCATGAGTCTTTTGCACGCTCTTTTGCTCAATCCATGTACTCGATAAGATCTTCTTTTACAGTCTTTTTCAGTTTGCCCTTTATTTTATTTAATTGAGCATTCAATCTCTTTTCTTCATATGTATGATTGTAGGGCATAGATGCTATTGTGCTTTGAGATGGTCAGAAATGTGGTAGCTTTGGAAGGCCGGGAGAAAAGGGAAGTTGTTGCCTAAGCTGAAGAGGCCACCTGTCGCTAGGATGAGCTGAGCAATCTCTCAAGTTAAAGCTTTGAGAAGAGATTGGAGAGGGCAAAGAGGAAGATAGCAGAGGTTCAAGATCAAGGCATCCGAGACTACCTTGATGGAAATGCGGGGGATGAATGGTTGAAGAAGCGTACCGTTGATAGTCTGGAGATCTACGAGATGGGCTTCTGAAGGCTAGGGAGATGTTTGCTGAGCGGTTTCTTGATATCCCTTTAGACGACTTTATGTTGCCGGCAGTTGGGTCTCTTTCTGGAGAGACGGTCCTACCTTCAGAAGAGGAGGATACAACTTCTCAGCCTACAAAGGATGGTCCTTCAGGCGTTGCCCCCGAGCCTTAGACATTGTTGTCCTAGGCTTTTCTTTTCTTCGTATTTTCTCGTACTAAGTACTTTTGATGCCCTTCCATGGGCTTGTAAGAACTTCATCTTTATGTTATATATCACCCTCCTATAGAGGGTGTTCTGTTCATGATACTACGTGTTTATTTGGTTCATACTACCATACACATAGCATTATTTATTTTACTTTGACATGAACTCTTTATTCCTCACCTTAAAAGTTGGCAAAGAAGCCTAGCACCCTTGCTTGGCCAAGCTTCAAAGAAGCAAAAGTCAGGTGGAGTGACGATGCCCCCATTAAACTTTGCTGCTTCACGGGTCAGATTTATAGCTAACCCGTCGTCACTTTACTTGGGTAAAGGCCTTTTTCCTCCTTGTGTTCTACAAAGGAAAGAAATTTGAGACTCTAAATTACTCGGTCGCCATTCTGCTCAGGCAGATGCCTTCATTCGAATAGAATAGGGAGAAGAAATTAGAGACTTTGCTCAGGCAGAGTGCTCGGTCGGCATTCTACTCGTGCAGATGCCTTCGTCCGAACAGAATGGGAATTGTTCTTGGGATTCCGCTCAGGCAGGGTGTACGGCCTTTGACCCCTTATGCTAAATTACAATAATGCTCAGGAAAAGAACTTTTATTAATTGGGCAAAAATAAAGTACACACCGGATCGTTTAGCAACCCATTTATTCGTCAAGTCATCTAAAGACTATTCTAGAAACCAAAAAATTCCTAAGCTTTACTAGGGTTTGGCAAGGTCTGAGCCCCTTATCCACCCAAAAAAGGAGTGTCTTGCCTCAGGGAAAGACGCTATTAATAATATTTTCTCAAATTTTTAGCATTCTAAGTACGAGGGATTGAATCTCTAGAAATTGTCCTTAGTGCATAGGCATCTGGCTTAATTACCTTTAGAACAAGGTAAGGTCCTTTCCAATCCAGAGCTAACTTTCCCGTTGCTGCCTTAGGATCAGATACTTCTAATTTGTGAAAAACCAAATCTCCCACTTAAAACTGCTTGAATCGAACCCTTTGATTGCAATAGCAATCGACATGTTGTTTTATAATAACGGATTATTCATTGGCTTGAGTCCGAACTTCTTCTATCAGATCAAGATTTCAACGGAGTCCAACTTCATTGTTCTCTTCATTGAAGTGCAAAGCCCGTATTGTTGGGACTCTCACGTCAACAAGCAACATTACCTCTGTCCTGAAGCAGAGTAAGAAGGGTGTTTCCCCTGTGACCGAATGCAAAGTCGTCTAATATGCCCATAACACCTTCGGGAGTTTGTCAACCCATCTCCATTTGGCATTGTCTAACTTTTTCTTCAGACCTTGCAAGACGCTTTGATTCATGTTCTTGATCTGACCATGGATTGCGGATGGGAGACAGAAGTAAAGTGGAGATCAATCAAAAGGTTTGTGCAGAAAGTTTGGAAGTTATTGTTGTTGAACTGCTTCCCGTTGTCAACAACAAGAGCCCTGGGTACTCCAAAGCGGCAGATGACGTTTTTTCAAAATAAATCTTCACATTTGGCCGAAGTAATGGTTGTTAGAGCTTCTGCTTTGGTCCATTTATGAAGTAATCAATTGCCACTATCACGAATCGTCATTGGCTAGATGTCAATGGAAACGGTTCCAGTATATCGATCCCCCACATGGTGAAAGGAATTGAGGAGACTACTGAACTCAGAAGAGAGACTGGTATTATGTGATACTGGGGAAAATTTCTGACACTTATCGCACCTTTGCATGAATTTGATCACGTCTTTCTGCATCATCGGCTAATAATGTCCTTGCCTTAAGATCTTCTGAGCCAGACTTCTTCCTCCTAGATTTTGTCTACATATCCCTTCATGTACTTCTTGTAGTTTGTATAAGGATTCCAATGGACGTAAACATCTAAGATAAGGAAGGGTGGAAGATTTTTTAATATAAGACTCCTTCTGCCAAGGCATATTTAGCAGCTTTGTCACGAAGATTTCGTGCCTCATGTCTTCTACTGGGTTCCTCTCTCGTAGATACTCTATTATTGGGTCCATCCAACATGGTTCTTGGTCTACCACTTCAATGTTAGTTTTAGAACTAATACTCCATTCCTTGAGGAATTCAAGATAGACAGTGCGCGCGACCTCTGTGACTTCTGCCGATGTAAGCCTTGATAGTGTGTCTACCTGTGTGTTTTGATCTCGGGGAATTTGACGTATAGTAAAGTTTCTGAACCTTGAGGCAAACATCTTAACTAGTTGGAGATACTGAACCATTCTTTCATCTCTGGCTTCGTATTCTCTCAAGACGTGGTTGACCACTAACTGAGAATCGCTATGCGTTGATAGAGAGTCCACCTATAGAGCGTGTGCTAACCTTATCCCAGCAAGAAGAGCCTCATATTCTGCTTCATTGTTCAAGGCTTGAAACCCAAATCGGAGTGCAGACTCAATGATGAAACTCTCTGGGCTGATGAGGATGATTCCTGTGCCACTGCTACCAATGGTTGAAGAGCCGTCCACATAAAGATTCCATGGATCTTGGGCTTTAGAAATCACCAGCAGCGGGGGGTCTTCAGGTAACATGCATTCAACAATGAAATCTGCTAAGGCTTGAGCCTTGATCGCAGTGCGTGACTTATACAGGATATTATACTCTTCTAATTCCACTGACCAATTCATCAGTCTTCACGAGGCCTCGAGGCTCAATAAAACTTTTCTGAATGGTTGATCCATTAAAACCACAATGGTATGAGACTGAAAATATGGTTGGATGCGCCTTGCCGACGTGATGAGTGGTAGCGCTACTTTGTCAATTTTTGGATATCTCATCTATACGTCTTGTAAGACTTTGTTGAAATAGTAGATCGACTTCTGGATTCCATTCTCTTCTCTGACCAAAATGGTGCTGACAGCAACCTTACTAACAGAGAGGTAAATGAACAAATCTTCTCCTGGAAGTGGCTTGGAAAGCAAACCGGGAGTACTCAAGTATGTTTTAAGTTCCTCGAATGATTTTTGACAATCCTCCGTCCAGGGAAAGTCTCTTGCTTTCTTGATGGCCTTAAAGAATGGTAAACATCTTTTAGCTGATCGAGCCATGAACCTTCCTAGATCTACAACCCGACCCGTCAACTCTTGCTCTTGTTTAATAGTTTTTGGGGATGTCATGGCTTGGATGGCCTTTATCTTCTCCGGGTTGGCTTCGATTCCATGCTGAGAGACCATGAAGCCTAAAAATTTTTCCTGATGCAACCCCAAATGGACACTTGAGCGGGTTTAGCTTTATTTTGTACTTTCTGAGCATGTCAAAGGTTTCTCTCAGGTTTTTTACATGGAATTCAGCCTTGATACTCTTGAGGAGCATATCGTCGACAAATACTTCCATATATTTCCCAATCAAGTCGCTAAAGATCATGTTCACTAGGTGCTGATAAGTTGCTCTAGCGTTCTTGAGTAAGAAGAGCATTACTTTGTAACAGTATAGCCCTCTCTTAGTGATGAACGAAGTCTTGAAAACATCATCCTCATGCATCATAATCTGATTATAACCAGAATAGGCATCCATAAGGCTAAGCAGTTTGTGGCCTGAAGTAGCATCAATGAGAATGTCAATCCTTGGGAGGGCATCGCTAGCTGTCGGGCATGCTTTGTTGAGATCTGTATAATGAATGCATTATCGCCACGTACAGCCCAATTTTGGAACCATGACAACACTGGCGATCCAATTGGAATAATAGATCTCTTGAATGAAGCTTGTGGCAAAGAGTTTGTCCACCTCTTCTTCAATCTTTTCGTGTCACTCCAGAGCAGAAGTTCTCTTCTTTTACTTAACAGGTTTCCTAGAAGGATCGACATTGATCTGGTATGTAATAACTTCAGGATCGATTCCAGGCATGTCTATAGCTGTCCATGTGAAGATGTCCGCATAGGTCCGCAACAGGTCCACAAGCTTGAGCTTAGTGTCTTCCTTGAGGGTTAAACCTATCCAAACCGTCTTTTCCTTCTCTCTAGGATATACTTCAATGCTTACGAGGTCTTCAACTGGTTTGCCTCTTTGCATCTTCGCATCCTCCCGGAGATCTTTTATGATGAGTGCTTCCTTGTTCTTTGATAGACATGAAGTTACATAACACTGACGAGCCACGGTTTGATCTCCTTTGACTTCTCTGATCCCCTGTTATGTTGGAAACTTCATCTTGAGGTGATAAGTTTATATCACGGCTCGTAACTAATTTAGTGTAGGTTGTACGAATATGGTATTGTAGAAGGGACCCTTACCACCATAAAATTCAGCATCAAGTTTGCTTGTGTTGGGAGTGTGCCTACTGCCACTAGGAGTGCAATTTTGACCGTGATCGGATGATTAGAGAATTAGTACAA
This sequence comes from Escallonia herrerae, assembly GCA_033070095.1. Classification (NCBI taxonomy): domain Eukaryota; kingdom Viridiplantae; phylum Streptophyta; class Magnoliopsida; order Escalloniales; family Escalloniaceae; genus Escallonia; species Escallonia herrerae. Next base: position 289,339 of record JAVXUP010000951.1, on the reverse strand, counting down.
TGGCGTGTCCATCTTTTGGAGGCGATATGTTAATGTTCATCTTCTTAAATGCATCGTAGAACAAGACTTCAGCATAACTTCCATTATTAACCAGGACCCGTTTTCACTTCAAAATTGTAGCCTTCATGGTGATGACTAATGGGTTGTTGTGAGGAGTCTTCACATCTCCTATATCATTTTCTGAGAAAGAAATAACGGGAAAGCGCGCTATCTTTTGTCTCTTGCTTGGGGGCTGGCTAGTTATGCATACTTATCTGGCGTATGCTTTTCGAGCTTGTCCAAACAAGCCTTCCGTTGTAAAGCCTCCAAAGATAGTATTGATTATGCCTGCATTCTCTTCCCCTTCTTCTCTTTCTTCCATAGCCAGGGTCATCTCCTTTTGACCTTCCTTGCGTGCGATAAATTTTCTCAGCTGGCCATGCTTGATCAAGGCTTCGATTGCTCGCTTGAATGATCCACGGTCATTGGTTGTACGGCCACAGTCGTTATGAATGTGGCACCAAGTGTCCTTGTTCCTTTTGCTTGCCCGAGATCTTTTATTATCTTTGATTTTGTGTATTATCTGCGATGGTTTGGCATTGGAGGGTGTCAAGTTCTCTAGGGCAAACGGGTCTTTGGGATGCCTTTCATCACGCTTGGAGCATTTCGCCTTCTTTCTTCCTTGGGGACTTAGTTCCCTTGATCATTTCCCTTGCTCCTCATTTCCTTCTCCATGTCATCCTATGTGGATCTCCAAGTATTCTTCTTCCTGAATATACTTGTTAGCCTTCTCGAAAAGGGCTCTCATATTCCTCGGGGGGTTTTGTTGACAGAAAATGCGAACTTGGGGGTGGGACAGAGGCCTCAAAGGAATGCCTTGACAGATTCATCCAGATTGTCAACTTCTAAAGTCGCCCCATTGAATTGTTCAAAGTAATGGGCTAAGGACTCATTATATTCCTTCACTACATTAAGTAGGCTTGCCGAGTTCTTCGTTCGTAGGCAGCTGCTTACAAAGTGTTTCTGAAAGAGATCTGATAGTTGGGCGAACGAGTGTATGGACTTCGACTATAGTGATTTAAACCATGCATATGCAGCCTTCAATAAAGTGGTAGGGAATGCTCTGTACATGCTTGATCAAGGCTTCGATTGCTCGCTTGAATGATCCACGGTCATTATGAAAGTGGCACCACAAGTCCTTGTTCCTTTTGCTTGCCCAAGATCTTTCATTATCTTTGATTTTGTGTAGTATCTACGATGGTTTGGCATTGGAGGGTGTCATGTTCTCTAGGGCAAACGGGTCTTTGGGACGCCTTTCTTGATGCTTGGAGCGTTTTGCCTTCTTTCTTCCTTGGGGATTTAGTTCCCGTGACCGTTTCCCTTGCTCCTCCTTACCTTCTCCATGTCATCCTTTGTGGATCTCCAAGTATTCTTCTGCCTGAATATACTTGTTAGCCTTCTCGAGAAGGGCTCTCATATTCCTCAGGGGGTTTTGTTGACGGAGAATGCGAACTTGGAGGTGGGACAGAGGCCTCGAAGGAATGCCTTGACGGATTCATCTTGATTGTCAACTTTTAAAGTCTCCCCATTGAATCGTTCAAGGTAATCAGCTATGGACTCGTTCTTTTCCTGCACTACATTAAGTAGGCTTGCCGAGTTCTTCCTTCGCAGGCAGCTCCTTACAAAACGTTTCTGAAAGAGATTTGATAGCTGGGCAAACGAGTGTATTGACTTCGACTGTAGTGATTTAAACCATGCATATGCAGCCCTCCATAAAGTGGTAGGGAATGCTCTATACATGCTTGATCAAGGCTTCGATTGCTCGCTTGAATGATCCCCGATCATTGGTTGTATGGCCACAGTCGTTGTGAAAGTGGCACCACAAGTCCTTTTTCCTTTTGCTTGCCCGAGATCTTTCATTATCTTTGATTTTGTGTAGTATCTGCGATGGTTTGGCATTGGAGGGTGTCAAGTTCTCTAGGGAAAACGGGTCTTTGGGACGCCTTTCATGACGCTTGGAGCGTTTTGCCTTTTTTCTTCCTTGGGGACTTAGTTCCCGTAACCGTTTCCCTTGCTCCTCCTTACCTTCTCCATGTCATCCTCTGTGGATCTCCAAGTATTCTTCTGCCTGAATATACTTGTTACTTCTCGAGAAGGGCTCTCATATTCCTTGGGGGGTTTTGTTGATGGAGAATGCGAACTTGGGGGTGGGACAGAGGCCTCCAAGGAATGCCTTGATAGATTCATCCAGATTGTCAACTTCTAAAGTCGCCCCATTGAATTGTTCAAGGTAACGGGCTAAGGACTCATTGTTTTCCTGCACTACATTAAGTAGGCTTGCCGAGTTCTTCCTCCACTGGAAGCTGCTTATAAAGTGTTTCTGAAAGAGATCTGATAGCTGGGCAAACGAGTGTATGGACTTCGACTATAGTGGTTTAAATCACGCATATGCAGCCTTCTATAAAGTGGTAGGGAATGCTCTGTACATGCTTGATCAAGGCTTCGATTGCTTGCTTGAATGATCCACGGTCATTGGTTGTATGGCCACAGTCGTTGTGAAAGTGGCACCACAAGTCCTTGTTCCTTTTGCTTGCCCAAGATCTTTCATTATCTTTGATTTTATGTAGTATCTGCGATGGTTTGGCGTTGGAGGGTGTCAAGTTCTCTAGGGCAAACGGGTCTTTGGGACGCCTTTCATCACGCTTGGAACATTTTGCCTTCTTTCTTCCTTGGGGACATAGTTCCCGTGACCGTTTCCCTAGCTCATCCTTACCTTCTCAATGCCATCCTCTGTGGATCTCTAAGTATTCTTCTGCCATAATATACTTGTTACCTTTCTCGGTAAAGGCTCTCATACTCATCGAGGGGTTTTGTTGACGGAGAATGCGAACTTGGGGGTGGGACAGAGGCCTCGAAGGAATGCCTTGACAGATTATCCAGATTGTGAACTTCTAAAGTCTCCCCATTGAATCGTTCAAGGTAATGGGCTAAGGACTCATTCTTTTCCAGCACTACATTAAGTAGGATTGTCAGGTTCTTCCTTCACAGGCAGCTGCTACAAAGTGTTTCTGAAAGAGATCTGATAGCTGGGCGAACGAGTGTATGGACTTCGACTATAAGGCTTTAAACCATGCATATGCAGCCTTCCATAAAGTGGTAGGGAATGCTCTGTACATGTTAGATCAAGGCTTCAATTGCTTGCTTGAATGATCCACGGTCATTGTTTGTATAGCCACGATCGTTGTGAAAGTGGCACCACAAGTCCTTGTTCCTTTTGCTTGCCCGAGATCTTTCATTATCTTTGAATATGTGTAGTATCTACGATGGTTTGGCGTTGGAGGGTGTCAAGTTCTCTAGGGCAAACGGGTCTTTGGGATGCCTTTCATCACGCTTGGAGAGTTTCGCCTTCATTCTTCCTTGGGGACTAAATTCCTGTGACCGTTTCCCTTGCTCCTCCTTACCTTCTCCATATCATTCTCTGTGGATCTCAAAGTAAATTTTTGCCTGAATATACTTTTTAGTCTTCTCGAGAAGGGCTCATATTCCTCAGGGGGTTTTGTTGACGGAGAATGCGAACTTTGGGGGGGGGGGAGGGGGCTACATAGGCCTCGAAGGAATGCCTTGACAGATTCATCCAGATTGTCAACTTCTAAAGTCGCCCCATTGAATCGTTCAAGGTAATGGGCTAAGGACTTGTTCTTTTCCTGCACTACATTAAATAGGCTTACCGAGTTCTTCCTTCGCAGGCAGCTCCTTACAAAATGTTTGTGAAAGATATCTGATAGCTGGGCGAACGAGTGTATGGACTTTGACTATAGTGATTTAAACCATGCATATGCAACCTTCCATAAAGTGGTAGGGAATGCTCTATACATGCTTGATCAAGGCTTCGATTGCTCGCTTGAATGATCCACGGTCATTGGTTGTACGGCCACGATCGTTGTGAAAGTGGCACTACAAGTCCTTGTTTCTTTTGCTTGCCCAAGATCTTTCATTATCTTTGGGACGCCTTTCATCACGCTTGGAGCGTTTTGCCTTCTTTCTTCCTTGGGGACTTAGTTCTCGTGACCGTTTCCCTTGCTCCTCATTACCTTCTCCATGTCATCCTCTATGGATCTCCAAGTATTCTTCTGCCTGAATATACTTGTTAGCCTTCTCGAGAAGGGCTCTCATATTCCTCGGGGGGTTTTTGTTGACAGAGAATGCGAACTTGGGGGTGGGACAGAGGCCTCGAAGGAATGCCTTGACAGATTCATCCAGATTGTCAACTTCTAAAGTCACCCCACTGAATCTGTCAAGGTAATGGGCTAAGGTCTTGTTGTTTTCCTGCACTACATTAAGTAGGCTTGCCGAGTTCTTCCTTCGCAGGCAGCTGCTTACAAAGTGTTTTTGAAAGAGATCTGATAGCTGGGCGAATGAGTGTATGGACTTCGACTATAGTAGTTTTAACCATGTATATGCAGCCTTCCATAAAGTGGTAGGGAATGCTCTGTACATGACGGCATCTGATACCTGGAGGAACAATATGTTTGTTTCGAATTGATAAACACGTTCACCGGGATCTCCACTTCCATCATAAAGGTCGCATTGAGGCATTTGAAAATTAGGTGGTAATTTGGCCCTCTTATTACCTTAGACAATGGATATCCATATCCATTCCTCAGGGGAGATTGTTCTTGCGAATGATACTTGACTACCTTCCAGGAGCTTCGATCTTGAAAGCGATATTCGGGTGTCTTCTTCCTGTGAAACGATCTCCAAGGGGTGTCAGATCTAGCAACCTTCTCAAAAGAGGAATTGGTGCTGCCCTTGACAAACGGGTCATGACGGTAGCATGATCCATTCGCCGTTGTATGTTCTCCGTTCTTCTCTTTAGGCTCGTATGTTGGATCAGTCTCTAACCTATACTTGCGGCTATAACTTGATCTCAAGGTAAGTCAGAGACGAAGGTCGCTTAGATCCAGGTGAGAATGGTAGGCGGATGGAGGAGCCACTGCCATGTCGAGAGTTAACTGAAGCATGTTCATGACATCTTTTAGTTCATGGATTTCTCTCATAAGGTTGGCATGGGGTGTTTTGAATAACTAGCGATAAATATGATGACGAAGGTCACTGTTCTTTAGAGTCGATATTGGAGGACGGTTTCTTTGAGATCTATTATCTGACTCTAGAGTAGTGGATGTTACATTAATATGAACATCTTCCGCATAATCGACACAACGATGTGAGGGTGTCGAACGTTGGTCATGAGCATGACTGAGTCGACGAGAACTGTTGGATGGCACATGACTGTTTTGAGAACGACTAAGTGGAGAATCACTAGAAGATGAATGTTTGGCCATGTTCCTTGTCGTGGTCCCACGGATGGTGCCAATTTGTTGCTACTAAAAACTAGATTGGGAACCACAACTAGATAATAGTCCTGCAAAAGTGAACATGGAGTGACCGCTGGGTGGGGTTCTGGCTGGGTAACTCTTCGATACTTAAGTTAGAGACAGCTAACAACGTAGAACTCTAAGAAAGCAGTAAGACACAGTGTATATATGTGTGTGACGTTGTCCCATACCTGGGGGTAGGCCCCCTTTATATAGTTGTAGGAAGAAGAGCCCTAGTAGGACTGGGTTGTGGATAGATCCAATCAGGATCGTATTAAGATCTTTGAGGATCATGTGTCTATATCTGATGATTGAGTTATATCTGAAAATCAATACAGCAAGTGCCAAATCAGTAATAACCCTGTGGATGACTACGTGTCATAACTGCCACGCGTCCACTTATTGAAGGCGTATTTTTAGTTATATCAATTTCAATAAAAAAAGTTGTTGATCAGCTTTTGAGGAAAGACAATGGTTATGTTATTGGTCATGGTGGTAGGATCAGGTTGATTTTGAGCCTTAGACAAGCTTAGGAGTTCGACTAGATGGGACTAGGTAAGCCTAGACATTGAGTGACGCGAGACTAGGTATCGCTCAAGCGAGCTTAGGCGCTTGGGGTTTGATGAGGCGTTCGAGGTCTAAGTGTTGAGCCAGATTTAAAGCATCCGTTATTTTCTCTTCTGTCTTCTTATCTCTTGTTGTTTTTTTTTTTCTTGTTCTTCATGTTCATACACGCAGTACATCAACTTAAGTCTAGAATGTTTCTGCTTATGGCTTAAGAAGAATAAAATTTACATTTGAAAGAGACAGTAAGGTTATTGGGAAAAAATATAGACAATTAAGGATGTCTTATGAAGTTTGATGAAATGTAATTTGTTTCTAATAAAGATCCAATATGCCCAGACGATCATCTAGGAAATGGGGATAGGGAAGAAGAAAGAGAAAGATGGAATAAGGGTAACATTTTGGCAGAGACTTAAAAACAAAAATACATAAAATAAGGTTTAAGGGTAAAAGGGAAACATTCAGATTTTGACCAACTTTCTTAAACTTTATGCAAGTCAGATTTGATCAAATAATTTGGGACAGAGGGAATATAAAATATTGTATCACTACTTTCACTTAAATCTTATACTTACAACAAGTATCTCCACCCAAAATGGCATTGCTATGAAATTATGTTGTAACCAAAATTATTAAAATCTAACTATATATACTATAAAGCCGAAACTAAAAGAAAGGGGTCACTTCATTGCTTATTTGAACATTTTCTCCTATTGCCATGTGAATTTTATTTATTTTCATATAAAAACCAATTTTAATTGCTTAAAATTATCACTTTTTATTTTGAACTCAAATAATCAATAAAAGTTTATCATATCAGTTTAAATTTCAAAAGTAATTTGGGATTACAGTACCTTAATCAAGTTTTCATAGTTATGATTTCCTCATTAATCCAACTAAAATCTGATTCCGCAACTATTCCCAAAGTTTACACAAAATCAAACTTTTGTCAAGCTTTTTAATTTCCTTGATTTCCTCTTTCAGAAATACATACCAATTTTTTCCTCTACAGTTTTGAACTCTCATCCCCTCCCTGGCCACGAAGTGCTATGACCACATAGTTCGACATGTATGAGCTCATAATTTATTGTTCGACAAAAGGTACATAAATCAATAGGATTTTTATTTTTTTATATACACCGAGGTGTATATAAAAAGCATGTGAGGCTAAAATAATTTTAAAAATAATAAAAAGAGTCGGGTCGGTCTGGTTTGAATGCCTGACCCATTTCTGACCCAAGCCACGTCAATCCAGCTCATGTTGAATCCGTTTCTGGCCTGTATTTCTTCAACCCAGCCTAACCCAACTCGCCCATAGCCACCCTTACTCTATGAGTACTTTACTTTTCTCTATCTGCCGGTGTTTCTCCATTATATGCATATATGTGGTATAAGAGTTTTAGTCAATCTTTATCTGTTTTGTCTTTGATCCTTCACCGGAGTTAGTGTTTTGCAGCTCAAACTCAAAAGCATGTGAGGCTAATTAGATGTTTTTTTACCGTAAACCTTTTACGTTAATATATTACCTACGTGTTGGTAAATACTTCTACAAAAATATTTCTCATTTACTTTCATTTTCTCAAGTCTTCTTATATCTATTATGTTCTCCAAAAGTAATTTCAAAAACACATGAAACTTGACAGACATCTTAATAAACCTCTTAAAAGTTGTCATGTTACTGATATTGATGATTTATACAGTTCATTAATGTTACTCAACTTTATTTCATTTACTTGATTCAAAGAGCAATATTCTTAAAAATTTTGCTTCAATATTTGTCTACCAGCTTAATATTGCTCGATAAGATATCATCATCAGCAACATGTATTTCGTATATCTCAAGCTATGAAATCTCTATTTGTTTTGTACATTTTTCTTCTTCTCTATGAGTACCGCAGTTTCTATCTCAGTGTATCAGTGTGTGTGTGTGTGTGTGTATGGGCGCGCGAGCGAACAATTATTGACATTTTTCTATCTCATTTACGTCCTTTTCTACCTCAATTTCTCACGTCTATAAAGCATCATGTGTAGATATTTTTCTATCTCATTTTCTCACGTATATTATTTCATTAGATTTCTATTTTTTTTATTACTTTAAAGAAGATGAAATTTAACAAACGTCTTCTTAAAATTATGAAAAATTTTCATGGAGTTGATCTCGTGATAAGCACTTTTTTTTTTCTTTTTTTACTTCTTTGTTTCATATGCTCCATCTGTTAACAGAAACCTGTCCTTTTACTCTACACATAGCCTTTGGAAGTAGTTGATAACTGCCGTCAATTTAAGAATCAATTGTTTTTGTTTTCAATTGTAACCATATAATTTGCTTATGCTCGAGTGCTTTTGGATTTGTTGTGAAAAGGGCATTAAAACTAAAAGTGATGTTAAGAATGTTTGAATTTCCAATGTGTAGCAGCACTATTCTTGAAACTTTTGCTCATGAGTTTCAGGTTCTTGATGCCGAAACTTTTTGTTTATTGTTCTTTCTGACGTGGAAATGATCCTCTTAATGACGGTGCTCATTTATGTGTTTTATTTTAGAATGCAAAATCGATAGTAACTTTTGTTTTATGGCAAAAAAATGTTTACGCCACCCTTTAATCTTTGTGTCAAATATTCTATAAGAACATGGTTTAAATCATCGATATAATCCACGATTACTCTATAGGAATCGACAAATTAATGTGCAATTGTGTGATTGGTTTGAGACATTTTGCTAGGTTTCGTGGAGTTATGCTTTGATATGGATACTCTTAACACGAGAATGATATTTTCTTTGGTCAGATATTGTAAAGAGGTTCTGACGGTTGGGTTGGGGAAGCAGGAAAAAATTTGGCTGCTATCTCGGTTAGAGAAATTTTCCTCCTACCCCCTATATAGCGAGAATTAATTGTCTCTAAATATTTTTACTGGCTTTTATCCAGTGACGCTAAAAAAGTACTGCTAATAATTATCGCCGAAAGTGTTAGAAAAAAGTCACTAAAAATATTTAACGACTATTAATTGTCACTAAACACGGAGTTGGAGGAAGATTCCTACTACCCGAGTAGGAGTCAAAGTTTGTTCGGAGAAGAATGGGTTACAGATACCATATCGGTAATGGTGGTTGGCCAGCGGAGGAGAAGGTGATGGAGTGGGAAAAGGAACAAGGGCGAATGATGGTAGCTAGCACACCAATAGTTCTAAATCTCATTCTCCCTATCATACCAATAATTCTAAATCTTTTGGACAAGCCAATACAAAGTGACATTTCTCAGCTCATACTCGTGTTTTTCCAAGTATCACTCACACCGGGCAAAACGTCTAGCATTTGCGGGTATTAGATTGGTATGATATGAATTGTGTCTTGTAGCAGTGGATGGAGAAAATGGTCCAACCGACTGGTATTTCCGGCACTGGTAGAAAATTTATAGTCATCGTTTGGCTTGCTTAAAGCCCCTGGGCATGATGATATGCCCAATATCATATCAACAACTATGATTGCACCTTGGTTTTTCTTTTATTGTCATAGCTACACTTTCCTTTCTCAACTCTTGGTCTCAAATTAAAGTGGTTACCACTACAAAAAAATGGTCATTTAACAAAACAAAATTCTAAACAAAAATATCCGTAGTCCATGATGGGTAAAGCTTTTCCAGACGAAAATTTTTGTTGGTAAAAATCCATAAGCAGTTCCCTCCTGAGTAAAATTGGCCACGAGGATGTATGATTTTGGAGCAAAAGAGCATTACTTTTACCAAGGAATTTTCTGTTGGTAGATCATTTTTTATTTACCTAATTGCTACGACTTTTTGAGTATTGCGAAAGTGAAATAGGCTGATGAAAATCCGTTGGCAACAATCCTTCGGTAAACTTAATTCAAATGGAATATCTAGTGAAAAGCCCTGAGATAGTATGCACTCTTTACAAACGGATTTTTGACACAAAAATCAGTTGGTAAAAGCCAAAAATATCTAAAACCTTTTTCTTATTTTCTTGATAATTCCTTATTCTTCTTGTATTGTATCGATACTTCAACTCAATTCAATCTTCTCATCAACTAGAAAAATCATTTATGAAAGCAACATTGATGCTAGCAAAATCCCATTATATGATTTAACAAGATGTAAAATCTGATCATCATTATTTACTTGCGTGTTAAAAGATCAGATAATTTACCAAAATAATTGGACTATCCCAACAAAGGGACGAAGGAACTCATCTGTTGTCCGAACTCCCAACAAAGGAACGATAACAAAAGTTTGGAAGAGCAAACATCAAACATAAATGTGAAATAGGCCCATTGGTGCCATCATCGTGGGTGCCTTCACAAAGATTGAGGTCAACATCAGCATTCCCACCATCCACATTCTCACATCAGTGAAAAATGTCACTTGGCTTTTAACAAGTCTTATTGGCAATTTTCCGTTTCACACACATTCAAATATTTTGAAAAGTCTTCCCCCTTTGTACACTACATAACAAGTGTTACCAGAATCTAATTGGTAGCACATGATCATGCAGATAATCAGCATGCTATATTATGTTAAAGAACCCTAAACAAGCTAGTTTTAACATAAACACATGGAACACTACACAAGAACAAGTCTTATCACATTGCAAAAACATATTGCAAGTTGTGGCCTTGTGTTTGCGAGCTGAATTGAACTGGGACTTCTCAAGTAACCTAGAAATCAAGTTTCTCGAAAAGGCTAAAGAAGAAGCTCATCTGTGAGAACGTTTAGGGCCCGACTCCTATGACTCTTGCAAGTCATTGCAAAGTACAATTTTGGGCTTCCATCGACCTCAGACAAAAGAACACACAAGAATCATATGGATCCAGTGATCCTGGATCAGATGTTTGAAGAGAAGTTCTGTGCAGATGGAAATCTGATACGGGCTTTACACTCCTAAATATGTCAGATCATATGATCCCTGCCAGCTATGGAAGATAATACTGAAGAAAGCGATTGATTGCCAGGGTTATTCTGGATTCCTAAGATGGTGTAGATGCTTAGGGTAAGATTGATCGATGGTGTAGATGGGAAAAGGTGGAGAACGATTTAGTGACCGAAATAGGAAATCAAGAGGAGAGGGTTCCTATACTGGAGAGGCTAACTTTTGGAAGGAAAGATAAGATAAAACTTGTTTCGACTGTTTTTCTGGATGGGGATAATCTTGCTCCTTTGGGAAAGAAAGGAGAAATATGAAAACATAATGGTAAACAAATCACTCTTTGGTTGCTCATAGGACTTAGAAGTATTTTCCTTTTTTTCTTTTGCTATAACTTTTGCCTAAGCTGCCCTTCGAAGGGTTTTTAACCTAGCGCAGTTTTTATTTTTATTTTTAGTTTGTTTGGCCTTAACTTTTGCCTTGACTACCCTTTGCAGAGATTAGACCCTAATGAACTTTTTATTTTTTATATTTAATTTGGCCCTAATTTTTGCCTAAGCCACCCTTTGCAGGTTTTCGATCTAGTAGGCTTTTTATTTTTCTTTTACCAAGAATGTAGCCAATATCATAGCTAGTAGAATAAAGATCTTCATTAAAATTTGACCACATCTTAGGCATCTTATGGGCTATTTACGTACCTCCATCTGAAATGTTACACCAAAATGTATGTTGAGTGGTCTGAGTGTTCTTAAAAGAGGATTAGGATCCCCTGCTATAACTATGGGTGATGTGATCCCAAATGAGAGAGGGGGAAGAAAGAGAGAGAGGGGAGAGAGAGAGAGAGAGAGAGAGAGAGAGAGAGAGAGAGAGGGAGGGATGTAAACCATGGTTACTCTCTCTCTCTCTCTCTCTCTCTCTCTCTCTCTCTTTCTCATTTGGGATCACAGTATCCCTGCTGTAACTCAGATCATAGCACCCCTGCTGTAACTCATGGTTACAGCAAGGGATACTGATCCCTTAAAGGAGGATCATGTCATTCATAGTCATTAACAATTCATATATTCATGCATGATATTTCTTTATTCGATCGAAGTTGACTAACTGTGATTTTCAATCCCTTCTAAGTCGACTAACTAGGCTAATCCTTATGTCAAAATTTTTCACGCGGTTTCTAGATTTCTCTGTTATTCTCTTTGAGAATCAAATCACCTTCCTTCAATTTGCCCATTGTGGCACACCGCCTTGGGAAAAAATCTACATAAATGGATTTTTTAGGAGTCGCTACCTTATTAAATAAGGGAAAAATAAGAAAAAAATATGTAAAAATGACTCAAAAGTATTTAAACGGATGACTAATCTATCGAAACCATGAGAGGGGTCTGGGACTAAGTTACGCAACGAGAAGGTGTTACCCACCCGCCACGCTCTTTCGGTCTCTATTTAGTTTTTAATGATTTTTGGCCTAGAGAACAAGTAGCATGCAAAGTACAAGACTCGCCCTAAGTTAACTTGTATTGTTTTGGCTTGAACTAGACAACATGGGTCAAGTGGCCTACGTATCTGATCGGACTAATCAGAATATAAAAACAAAGCAGTTCGACAATGGTCCTACAGGAAGTAGTCTACAATTGGAACTAGACTTAGACAAAGAAAATAACTGAAAAAAGATTATTTTTTGTGGTTTTGAAATAAAATTCTACTTCAAGAAATGAGAGATAATCTATATGATTTCTACCCTATGAAAGCTGTTAAAGATTACCTCGCACTGTAGTTTTCCTTGATGACTCGGGAATGTTCTTCGTGGTATCCATGACGCAAAGAACAAAAAATGACGTTTTTAGAGTGATTTAGACGGCTATATTCTAGAGAGAGGCTGGATGTCACTTCGCAAAGAAATGGCATGCAAGCTCTACAAAGAACAAATTTCTGGACCTAACAGAGATCGACCCTTGAAAATGAAGGCCAATACCTCTTTTTATAGTGCCCAGGGTTAGAGAATCTAAAAAGATTGGCAATACCAATCTGCATCCTTGGAGATAAGTCAAAATAATTGAAAAAATCGCAGATTGACAAGAGTCAACAAACCGGTCGGTTAATCGAAAACTGGTTGGTTCACCCCCATTAATTAAAAACAACATTTTTTAAATTTTGGGGTATTATCTGATCCTAATTTTGATAATTATTTCTGAAATCACAAATGGGATGAACCATATTCGGGATAAGTCATTTCTTAACCAACAAATAGATTTACTTGATCTTTATATCAAGGATAAATCATGGATTTTCCCAAATTATCTAAAAAAATTATACGAATTACAATAATCAAGACCATAGACCGGACTTGACCTAAATAGACTGCATGAATGCAGTGGACTTGACACGCAACTGGACTGGACTAGACCTAGACATTTGATGCCAAGGAAAGTGGGTTCGCAGTCGATGTGGAGGTGCCACAAGGAATGCAGTCCGAGTCAGATGCCAAGTATGTTGATGTGAGACACAGCAAGGGCGGAGCAAGGGCAGAGACCAAGGGCTTCCCAGACAGAGCTTGAGGATGGCAGTGCTGCGAAGGGCGACAGCGTAGGGTGAATACACGACGACAGTCACAGTCTGATGCTTAGGTCCAAAGTTAGGGTCCTGTATGTTTCTCTTTCTAGGATTCTAGAGTGAGAAATTGAGAGTGTTCTGAAAATGTCCAACCGTCCAAATGAATTCTCAAAACCTCTATTTATAGAGGTTGAGATGATGACATCATCACGCGACACGTGGTGCTCCCCGAGAGTGACACGTCACCGAGGAGTCCACGGACTGTCGAATCGCATATTCACCCCGCCTGCCCCGCACAGCGTCGCTCTGTCTGTTCAGAAAGACTGGCTCCCACAGCGTCGGTGTGGCCAGAGAAACCCCTTGATCTAGCCTCCAATCCAAGCCCTTGTAGAGTCCCACTAAGTGGGTCAAGAGACGCGCAGAGAACCTGACAGTGGTGAGGGTTGCCCCTGTAGCCAACTGTTAGGCGGGCTAGGTGCCATGCCCTCCAAGGACCTGCTCCCGTCCCGGAGTGACGTGGGGGTCATTGCCCTGGTGGTGTCGACGATCAATGGTAACATGAGTAGACATGCTCGTAACTCAGTGCTCAAGGTCCGTGGCGAGGGGTCCTCGTGCCGGAACCACCCCCGTGACTGTGACGGCGATGGCTTTAAGGTTGTGAGCCCATCCCGTAGTTGATTGTGCCGGCGATGGCTTCAAGGTTGTGAGCCCATCCCGTAGTTGATTTTGCCGGCGATGGCTTCAAGGTTGTGAGCCCATCCCGTAGTTGATTGTGCCGGCGATGGCTTCAAGGTTGTGAGCCCATCCCGTAGTTGATTGTGCCGGCGATGGATTCAAGGTTGTGAGCCCATCCCGTAGTTGATTGTACCGACGATGGCTTCAAGGTTGTGAGCCCATCCTGTAGTTGATTGTGCCGGCGATAGCTCAAGGTTGTGAGCCCATCCTTTAGTTGATTGTGCCGGCGATAGCTCAAGGTTGTGAGCCCATCCCGTAGTTGATTGTGCCGGCGATGGCTTCAAGGTTGTGAGCCCATCTCGTAGTTGATTGTACCGACGATGGCTTCAAGGTTGTGAGCCCATCCTGTAGTTGATTGTGCCGGCGATAGCTCAAGGTTGTGAGCCCATCCCGTAGTTGATTGTGCCGGCGATAGCTCAAGGTTGTGAGCCCATCCCGTAGTTGATTGTGGCGGCGATGGCTTCAAGGTTGTGAGCCCATCCCGTTATGAGGGGTCCTCGTGCTGGAGCACTACGAATGGAGCCCCCCGTGATGCTGCACACTCCGGAGAGTGGGTCGAAGCATGTTCCACGTCCATGGCGGGGGAGCATGGTGTGGTGAATAAGTGTGATGCTCAAAGGCCTGTATCATGATTGTTGTGTATGAGCACGGCGACGAGCGTCGCAGGGACAATACTTGGTGCCGGAGCACATGTCATGAGAGTGGTTTGGCGATGAACGTCGCGAAGCAATACTTGGTGCCGGGGCACGTATCATGAAGATGGCGCACGGGCGTGGCGATGAACGTCACGGAGCAATACTTGGTTCCGGGGGCACGTATCATGAGAATGGCGCATGGGCGCGGAGACGAACGTCGTGGAAACAATACTTGGTGCCGGGGCACGTGCTATGAAAGTGGTGCGGCGACGAACGTCGTGAAGCAATACTTTGTGTCGGGGCACATGTGATAAGAATGGCGCATGGGTGCGGGGACGAAGGTCGCGGAGCAATACTTGGTGCCGGGGCACATGTTATGAAGATGGCGCATGGGTGCGGCGACGAAGGTCGCGGAGCATATACTTGGTGCCAGGGCACATGTTATAAAGATGGCGCATGGGCGTATACTTGGTGCCGGGGCACATGTTATGAAGATGGCGCATGGGTGCTGCGACGAAGGTCGCGGAGCAATACTTGGTGCCGGGGCACATGTTATGAAGATGGTGCTAGGTGCGGCGACGAAGGTCGCGGAGCATATACTTGGTGCCAGGGCACATGTTATGGAGATGGCGCATGGGCGCTGCGATGAACGTCGCGGGGCATATACTTGGTGCCGGGGCACATGTGATAAGAATGGTAATGGGTGCGGCGACGAAGGTCGCGGAGCATATACTTGGTGCCGGGGGCACGCATCATGAAGATGGTGCGGCGACGAACGTCGAGAAGCAATACTTGGTGCCGTGGGCACGTATCATGAAGATGGCGTATGGGCGCGCTTCGGGTGTCCCGAAGACGGTATATGAGCTGAGTGTACCTGTCATAACAAGATAATGAATGCAATCATGTAGTAATGACAAAGTTGGAAGTGATGGTACGCGGTCGTCGGACGACAGACGTTGCGAGGTTGATGGACGATGGATGTCGCGAGGATGATGGATGACGGACGTCGCAAGGTTGATGCACGACGGACGTCGCGAGGATGATGGACGATGGACGTTGTGAGGTTCATGCACGACGGACGTCGCGAGGATGATGGACGACGGACGTCGCGAGGTTGATAGACGACGGACGTTGCGAGGTTGATGGACGACGGACGTCGAGAGGTTGATAGACGACGGACGTCGCGAGGTTGATGGACGACGGACGTCGTGAGGATGGATGACGGACGTCACGAGGATGATGGACGACGGACGTCCCGAGGATGATGCACGACGGACGTCGCGAGGTTGATGCACGATGGACGCCGCGAGGTTGATGTACGACAGACGTCGTGAGGATGATGGACGATGGACGTTGCGAGGTTCATACACGACGGACGTCGCAAGGATGATGCACGACGGACGTCATGAGGTTGATGCATGAACGTCCATAAACATCGCGGAGGTGCAAAGACTTGAGAAAACAAGTGCGCGAGGGAGCGGAGGCCATAGGCCAAAAATGGGGGAAGGTCAAGGCCACCACCCCTGGGGAGGCCGAGGCCGACCCCTTGGTGAGGCCGAGGATGACCCTAAGGGGTAGCCAAGGCCAATGGCCAACTCCCATGAAGGGAGGCCAAGGCCACTCCCCCTTTGGGTGAACTTTGGGCTCGCCGACGGAAGGTTTTTTGATGGGCAATGACAAATCCAAAAGTTGCATTGCGACGAGCGTGTCGACATGAATCATACCCATGTGACGAACAAGGTGCCTAAGTCACATACGAAGTGTATGAAGTGAACAAAGTGCGAAAGGGACTTTGCGCGAGGAGTGAACAACTGGGGGGAAAGGCCAAGGCCAACACCCCATGGAGGCCGAGGCCGACCCCCCATTGAGGCCGAGGCCGACCCCCCATTGAGGCTGAGGCCGACCCCATGGCCTTGGGGGAGGCCGAGGCCAACCCCATGGGGTTGGCCAAGGCCTATGCCCTTGACCCCGTCGCTTCGGTTGCACCAAAGGTCGATATTTTTGGTGAAAAGGTGCTCAGGTGGTCGCGGTGCGACGAACATGGTACTGTGAGTCAGGGTAGCATGAAATAATTGGTGACTAAGTCGTGCATGAGGCATGTGAAGCAAAGAATGCACGTGACTTGGGTGTGCGCACGTTGACCAGTTCGAAGCGTTGAATACTGTGCTTGTGCAGACGTGTCATGCACAATGGGACTCCAAGTGGACCTTTGAGTGCGACCAGAATAGGTTGGGAACAACATTAAACTGGACCAAATTAATAAAATAACACTGGACGGGATTAATTAAATAAACTAGATTATTAAGCCTACACTCAAGAATGCATTTTAATGAATAATAAAGTCCATTATTTATTTAATTAAAAAGCTTACAAAAATGGAGTGTTTATAAAGCTCTTCAGGATGGAGCGTGCTTGCGGGCGAACGTCATCAAAAAAGAAAGACAACAGATTTTTATAGAGAATCCACGAACAAAGACCACGTGACTCGAGGTCAGACTCAACGACTCACACGGATATGAGGTCGGACCTTCACAGGTTTCCTACGTATCCTCCAATGAGAAATCAGACCAACGTAGTTCGGAAAGGATAGGGATACTGTTTGAAGCAGGAGCCAAAAGTAACAATGAGTGGTCGTCGAACATAATAGAAGAGAAAAAATTCTGCCTGTTATCAGAGCTACCAAATCAATTTGAATGGTCGACAGAGAAAACATATGTCTAGACACTAGAGCCCCAAAATCGATTTGAAAGGGTTGATAGATGATATATCGAAGAAAACACCTTGTCTGTTATCGAAGCCACTAATAAATCGATTTAGATGGTCGACATAAAATTTTGTCTAGATACCAGAGCTCGTAAATCGATTTGAAAGGGTCGTCTAGATATATGAAATTTTTTTTTTATGTTACTAGAGCCCCCAAATCAATTTGAAAGGGTCGATATACAAGACAAAAATAATTTTGACCGTTACCGGATCATTCAAATCAATTTGAAAGGGTCGACGGACAAAATAAGAATAACTTTGAACACTACCAGAGCCCTTGAACCGATTCGAATGGGTCGCAAAACAAAGTAACGTAAATGATAACTGGAGCCAACAATGCTCTAACGTGGTTGGACTTTGAGCAGACAAAATCAATTAACTTGAAGGGAATATGATGTTGGGATAGACAAAATGCACAGAATCATGTACTGGTCTCACACCAATACAAGGATTGTTGAACGGAAAACTGGACTTGGAAGGCATCTGGGTCATGAACCAATCTAGGGATGAGATACCGGACTTGCACAGGCAGGCATGCAAGCATGCAACTACTGGATAATAACGACCTTGGGCGAATGAACATATATCATATGACAATGCACGAGCAAGCAATGCAAATTTATACTGATGGTGCCAATACTCGGCACTCAAGCACACACAAGCATGCGTTCTAAGTTTTTTCCTTTTTTTTGAAAAAAAAATTCAAAAATTGGCTGGCTAGTCAAAACCAATTAAAAATTTAAAATTTTAAGTCAAAAACTGGCCGGTTAATTAGCAGGTTTTTGAAAGTTTTTGAAAATTTGGCACAAAAATTGGCCGGTTAGTCAGACTTTGTGATTTTTGAACTTTGAAGAGTCAAAAATCGGCTTGTTGGTCAATCACTTTGACCGACTTAATTGACAAAACCGGCCAGTTTGGCCACCCAGTTTTGTGTGCAATTTTAGGATTTTTTTCATACACTTCCAAATTAATCCTACTTCAATCTCTTTTCAGATTTCTTCTCTCTAGGAGTTCTAGGTCGTACATTATAGTCCTAATCAGATCCCTAGTCTAAAAATACCGCAAATCACCTCCCTATCTCTCTCAGTTTTGCAAAGATGTGGAGGAATACGCGTGAAAAACGGCATGAAAGGGAACCAAGATCGGGAAAATCTCCAGATTTTGGCCAAAAAATTGAGTCGATGATCGATCTTTACTTACTCTGGAGCAAATGACTCATGTTAGCGCTCTTTGCTTTACGGAGGAGGTATGTTTTATTGGAAATTTCCTCCTAGACACATACAAACTCTCTCACCAAGCTTTATACACACACACACACACACACACCATGCCTATGCCCGAAAGGACCCACAAACTAGGTAATTCGTGCAATTATTTTATGAATCGGATGGTTCCTTAGTTTCCCTCTTTTTTTGTTAATTTGTAGCCCATCCCCGTGAATATATGATCTACGGGCTCCCCTGACCTTGTGAGAGATTGGTGGGTGAAAATCCCCCCTCATGTTAAGAAAAGACTGACTACTACGAGTTTTTGTTCCTCCCTAGATGGATTGCATATGAGTAAGAAACATCTCATGTGTCTTGTTGAGCGTTTGTAGGATTCCACCAACACCTTCCATATGCCATTCAGGAAGGCCACAGTCACCCTATTCAATTGTATGAACATCACTGGTGTTTTTTGTCGAGGGATTGCCCATTCCGTGGGTCCATGATCTCAACAAGGATCATGGTCTTGTGTTTTGCTTGCTAGGCTATGAACCATCCTTCAAAAAGGTGGTTCAATACTCTTGGGTTCCATCTGCACTCACTACGACCACATGAATTTGGAGGGAATGTAGCCCGTGGTGATCAATCAGTTTATTGAGGATTCTTGCTTTACACTCTAAGGGAAACCCTATTTAGCAACGGGAATGACTCTGTCCAGCTATAGTGCCTTCAGGCCTCTGAATTGATTGAGGAAATTGGGGAGTATGACTGGGGTATACCGGTCGATAGGTGTTGTGTCCTGTAGGCAGTCGCTTAGCTTCATGATTTTATGACGTTTGGGAGGTATGTCCTGAGCTCTCTGATTATTTTCTTTAATAATTATGTGCTTAGTCTAGACATATACTCACATGTCCCATGCTTGCTTTTGCAGATTTGGACTTTTGAGGTTCTGGGTTCTTGTGCTCCTCACCTGAGGGAGGCAGCTCTTACAGAGACTACACTTACAATTACCTGGTGAAATTTTAAGGATGAGCATGCTAGGGTCTTGAAGTATGTGCCCAAGACAGTTTCAACGGGTTGAGAGAGCACCCGATAAACAAGCTACTAAATTATGCTATTTTTTTTCTAAACATGCTTATTAAATTCTCATTTTTTTTATTTGTCTCAGGATTTACTGTCTCGGTGGCGGCACAAGGTCGAGGAGTATACTGAGGAGCTGGCATGCACTTGATGCCAAATAGTATTGGTCAGACCCTTGTAAAACGAATTTTACCTTAGGGATAGAGTGCTCCATCAACATCATCTAAAGGGTATGGGCTTCAGGATAACAACAGCTCCTCCTGAGGATATGTACTGCACGACAAAGCTAGACAGAGGGTTGAGGCAGACTTTGCTCAAAGGCATCCTGGGTCCTCTTTGCGATTACCGAACGATCCACAAACCTACGAGTTGTTCATGAAAGAAGATCTGATGACTCCCTTAAACTTGGAATGGCTAAGGAAATTCCAATGGGAGAGGGTGGCCTGGGATAAAAAGGGCAAAGGAAAGAAAGAAAATGAGGTGACCGAGGGTCTTCCATTCCCTCAATGGACAGTGACAATCTACCCTAAAGGGAAAACTGAGCACAAGCCCATTTCGTGTTCGGAGAAGGACTCTGAAGTCTTTGGACTCAAAGAGTTGGCCCAAATCCACATGGTAATCTCTAGCCTCAATTTTTCTTTGTTTATTCATTATTTATGCTAGATTATAATTTGGTGCCCTTTTCTTATGTAGGTCCCTTGTTCCCTACTCCGAGATGCTTACGAGATGATACACAACCTTAAGAGCATGGTATCTAGCTAACAGAACATGCTTTCTGTTTATGGGCCCTCGGAGGGAGGGTACAAAATGCTTACTCCTACTCCTTCGGTGTCACCTTTGGGAGGTGGATCCAGTGATCGATCGAGCTCTAGAGATCCCACAACTTTACTGTTGCTACTACCGGTACTCCTAGGGCGATCTCAGTCATGCCCAAGTGCAAGCAGATAAAGAGTATAATGGTGAACTAGCCTTGGACCAGGGAGTCTCTAAAGCCTAGACCACCCCCATCTAAAGGGAAGAAAGTTGCTACCGGTAGCAAAAGGAAGGCACCATCTTCTCTGTCAAAGAGGCCAACGTGAAAGTCATCCCGAGCTACTGAGGAAGAGGACTATACAGTGGGTGACGAGGAGGACACGGAGGAAACCGAACTAGAGGCTGAGGAGTAGTCCAATGAAGAGATCGAGGAGGGATAAGAGGAGGCCTCAGAGTCTAGTCGAGAGAGTGCCTAGGCCCAGAAGAATTCAGAGGAAGCCATGATGGATGCTACTATTAGGCCCTAGGTGTAGAGCAGGCGTAGAGGCTAGAACATTTGTTAGAGTCCCATAAGAAGTAGATTTCAAACAATGATGTTTAAACATTTATTTTTATATGTTTTCAATTAATGACTACTTAGTTAATTGCCTTTTCTAATATGTACTTTGTTTATATGCTCTCACATGCACAAAGGATGGGGTTATAATAGATAAAACTGGAGTTTGAGTTTTTGAGAATTGACAAGGTGTGGCCTAAAAAAGGCAAATTCTGCAAAATCTTGATAAAGACCGGTTAGTCAGTGACCAAAGATTTTCTCGAGGAAAACCAGCCGGTTGGTCAGAGGCTAAATCTAATTTTAAGGCCAAACCGGACAGTTAGCCAGAGAGAAAATCAAAGTTCAAGCCAAAACTGGCTGGTTGGTCAGAGATATGGACCATCAAATGTACAAATTGAATAGGAAAACCGGCTGGTTAATTGAAAACCGGACAGTTTTTCCAATAGAAATTTTGAATTTTTTAAACTTTTGACTCCTAACTCTATACAAATTAAGGCTACTTTACTATATATATATATATATATATATATATATATATATATATATGATCCTACAATGTTCGAGCTCCATTTCCATGCATTTGCGGACTCCTTCAACAAGATTGAATTCATCCACCTAGACGGGCAATTTAAGTTGAAATCAGTCATGAGCCTGAGAAGCATGGTGGTCCATGAAGATATTATCCATGCAAATCTAAGATGTCAATAATCATGTCTCCCGCTTTGGTCTGTATGAACTCTGCCCTACTTTTGAAGAATTCTCTACCTTTATAGAATTCCCAACCAATCTGCCGATTGTTGTTCCAGTTGTTTAAGATGGTTATGTTAGGCCCTCAAAACTTTATTAAAGGTTCAAAAGGAGCGTGTCCGATCCTTCCTCTGGGGTGATGGTTTTCAGCTCTCTTCCATCATAGAATATTTTTCTGCCAAGCCGATTGGTCATGATCAACAGTATGCCCATAGTCGGGTAGCTAGCTACCGTGGCATTATGTTTGGTAGACAAATATCTCACCTTTTCTAGTCTTGGGGTTGCTAACATGAGTTTAGCTGACGTCTTGATTCAAGTGTACACCCAAGGTAAAACCCTAATCTCTTTAGTGGTAGCTGAGACTATGCTTTGCATTATTGATGTTCTTAGAGATCCCAGCGTTCTTTTCGGGGGTAGTTTTTTTTGCTATTATACATATAGTTACTGGACCATATGCGCTTGATAATAAAACTTTCCACGGTAGGGTATAGCCCCAATGCTTTTCGTTCTCGACCTTTACTTCTTGAAGGTCTTTCTGGCAAAGACGACTTGACTCACTCCTTCTGCTTGTGAGAATGCAAAGATATTCTTTGGTACTATAAATGGTGGAGAGCTTATGGGCCTGTTCTGAGAATAGCTGAATGTCCTTGTGTCTATCTTTTGGGACTGCGCAACACATCCTTTTACTTCACTTACTGGATCCTGAGGCCGTTTGGTTCTAAGCAAGTAATCCAGAAGTCTATGATGAGTTCGTAGGGGAACAAGTCATTTTTCTTTACAGACATAGAGCCAAATGCCACCTTGTTGCCTAATGCTTAAATATGTTGGCTTTGGACCCGTATTCATGAAAAAGTGTTGGCTCTAAAGAGCAAACTGCAATAGGAGTTAAATTGGGACTTCCCCAATGTCTGTGAGATACAACCTTTGGAGCAAGCCGAGAAACAAGCCTGTACTGCTATCTGGTAAGTTTGGATATGTCTGGTCCTGCAAGTCTTCTCAGAGCATAATACACAACGTTCATCGTTCTCAAGTTGAAGGCAAAGTTCGAGTCACTTGGATTAGGCGTTCTTGGATTGGTTCCCAAATGATGGAGGAGAAGTTTGATGCTAATGGGAATCTGATACGGTCACTACATAAGTCTCGACATCCCACTTTGTTGTTGAAGGAGAAGCCATTAAAGTGGAGTCTGACTATCAAAGCTACTCAGAACCGGGAAGCCGATGTGGATGCATATATTGAGGGTTAGTTTGACAAGCAGGGGGTGGAAGAATCGGAGGATGTCAGTCCTATATCTCAGAGGTCGGCTTATAAGAAAGATTTGGAAACATAGAAGTCAGTCCTGAATGGTGAGGCGAGTCTAGCTATGAGAAACTAAAACATATATATTGATGGATATCCCATAGGTTGGTGATAGGACTTAGAATTTTCCTTTGCCCTAATTTTTGCCTAGACTGCCTTTTACAAGGTTTTCGTCCTAGTAGGCATTTTTATTTTTTCTAGTATTTTTTTTTTAGTTTTTTTTTTGTACTAACTTTTGCATAGGCCACCATTTATAGGGTTTTCATCCTAGCGGGTTAGTGTTTTAGCCAGTGAAATACAAGAATTTTATTAAAACTTGACCACACCAGAGGTAACTTTATATGCTGCCTACATACCTCCATCTATGTGTTATATTAATAGGTGTGTGCTGGAAAAGTGTTCATAAGGAGAATCAGGTCATTCATAGTGCAATTACAAAAGTCATTCAGAAATAATATTTCTTTAATCAATCTAGATTGACTAGCTGTGACAATTCAATCCTATCTAAATCGACTTGCAATACTACACCCCCAGTCTTGATTTGTTTGATGATATAGGGATCTGACCAGTTGGGCTCAAACTTACCTTGTGATTTCCAAAGTGATTTCCAATGTTCTCCTATAACACCAGATCTTCTTCTTTCAACCCACGTCCTTTACTCGTTTATTGAATGCTCAAGCAATCTGCTTCTGGTGACCATGAATGTGATAACGTGCCTTCAACCTTTTCTTCTCTGCCAGTGCCAAGTCTTTGAATCTGTGTCTTACCCAGTCTTGCTCGGTTGTCTGGTTCAACAATAGCACTCTAAGAGAGTTGAATTCCAATTCAACCAAGAACACAGCCACCATGTCGTAGACTAGTGAATGGGGTAGCCCCGGCCGATGTTCTCACTTATGTTCAATAGCCTCAGAGGGCACAGGGCCGCAAGGGAGCTTATCCGGCCAACACTTATAAAAATATGCCATTTTACCCAACATGCTCTTTATGTTCTTATTGGTGGCCTCGATAGCCCCATTGGTCTATGGTCGATATGGTGACGAGCGATGTCGCATGATAGCATATTTATTGGCTAAGTTTATGACTTCTCCTTGAAAGTGTAACCGATTTTCTGAGACCAACTCCTGGGCATATAATATTGGTTTGGATGATTTGAGCCACTATCCTAGCATTGAGCATGGTTTACGAAGTGGATTCCACCCACTTTGTAAAGTAATCTATGACTACCAATATAAATTCATATCCATTAGAGGCCTTGGCACATGATGAATTGTGTCACCCATCTTTTCAAAGTTACTCGATCCTTCGCCCCTTGGGATACTTTCTGTCCTGGACAAGATTCTGTATGTCAGTTTACCAAGGTTCGACCATTGGCCTTCTTCTACAGGCGCTATTATGAAGCAATAGGCTGGTTGGTCTCTCTTCTGTATGACAAGGTATGTCAACTATTGATCCAAGGGTGGCTAGGGCATCGACAAAGTTGTTCTTGACTCTGGGTAAGTAATGGAATTCAACATCTTCAAATTGGTCTACAATTTTCTCAAAATGGGCATGATATGCTCGTAGGTGCTCATCTCTGATTCTCCACATACCCTGAATTTGGTATATGATCAATGCTAAATCTCCATATACTGGTATCTCCCGAACTCCTAGGCTTAAGGTCATCTTTAATCCAATAATACAAGATTCATATTCGGTAGTGTTGTTAGTACCGTTGAAAGTCAGTTTGATGGCTATAGGTGAATGGGCTCCATCTAGCGAGATCAACAGTATCCCTACTCCAAAACCTTTAATGTTTGCTTCTCCAAAAAATATAATTGTCTTATCTCAGATCAGTGTTACTAAAGGCGCAGGCGCACTTAAGGTGCAAAAGGTCCCTAAAGCTTAGGCATGAGGCGCAAAATGCAGGCGCGTGCCTTTTCAAAGCGAGGCGCAATATTAAAATAAATAAATAATAGTGCAATTATAAGTGCAAGCATTAAAATATGTACAATATTACGCACAAAAAACTGTTCTTATAAGCTTGCACTTATAATCTTTTCTAAGGGCAAGATTTTTATTGATTACGCACATTAAAACAAAATTATCATGCAAGAAGAAAATAACCCTTTTGCTGGTGGCACAATCTTGGAATTTTTTTTCTGGAGACTGGTAATTTGCTGGGCACATTTTTGGAGAACGCCACCAACTTTTACTTTTTACCTAGTGAGGTAAACTCATACACTACATGAGATCATTTGCTCTTATCACAAAAAACCTCAATCTCATTTTTACAAAGAATGTGTATAGGCAGGCAGAGAATTTTTCAACATTTAGAGAGCATCTCCAGTGAAACCTCTCAGAAGCTGAACTTCCTTTAAAATAGAAAACCTTGGAGTCGATACTTCTTTCTAAATCTGATGTAGCACACCATCCTCTTTTTGAGAAATGATTACTTATGTTAAGGTTTTGAACCAATACACTTCTAGTCCATCCAATTCCATTAGTTTCCAAGCACGTTATTATGGTCATTCTCCATTAAACCACTAAAACAAAGGAAAACACTAGCATGCATGATTAGATGAGGATTATTATTAACCCTTTGAAGGCACTTGATTCATACACTGCCAACTTTATTTTTTAGTAATGGTGTTTCTAGAGCAATGGTGATTCATATACTTCAATTCATATAAAGTATCCAGGTAATTACATTTGGAACCTCACATAAAGAGGTTGTCTATTTGCATATACAAAAATAGGGGCATCATCAGAAACATTTCTCATCTTTCTATCAGTTCATCTTAATCTTCAATTGATTTGGTCGTCAAACTCAAAGATAAATATAGAACTCAAAGATAAATACTAAACGAGCTTTAAAAATTGTTAAAATGTTGTTGGTGCATCAAGATGAGTTGATTGAATTCGATGCCTCTAATCATAAAATTGGAGCAAACCGGCAGGGTGGAGTGTCACGGTTAGGGTGGAAAAATCATTAAATTGGAGAGAGAGGGGGGAGAGAGAGAGAGAAACCAGTGGGGTGAAGTAGAGCACGCGAGCAGCTGCTTCAGTTGGAGCAGCCAAGTAGCAGCGACGACGACAACGAGTGGACCAATAGCAGTGACTGAAGCAGTAGATGGTCGGTGGTGACCCGAGCAAGAGGCAGGAACGGGTGAGGGGTGAGGGTTATGAGACTAAGACAGAGAGAGTTAGGTTTCTCTTTCACTATATTTGGGGATTTTGATTTGGATTTAGACTTTAGTCTTTAGAATATTTTTTTGACTGACTTGGAGGAGCTATAAGAAAATAAAAATTGTACAGTCTGCATAAAGCCATGACATCAAATTCAAGGGCTAGATTTTGTGCTCCTTCCTTTGCGCTTCTACGCCGCTATGCGCCTGGCGCCTTTGCACCTAGGCCCATTAGGCACGTGCCTTATTGAACGCGCTGCACCTAAACCTAGGCAAGGCACGTTCAGTGCGCCTGGCTGCGCCTAGTACCTAGGCGCATTTTTTACAACATGGTCTCAGATTCAACAGTGCATACGGCTTCATCTGGAAACCTCGCCTCCCATTGCCTAGTATCTTTCGTCGGACAATCAGCTAACAAATTCGCCATGGGCTTTCCTTTGATCGACTTTTGTGTCACATAAGTAATATCGAACTCCGACAACAACAAAAGCCATTTGGTTGTACAGTTAAACATGACAGGCTTCTCAAATAGGTACTTCATGGGGTCCATCCCGGCCAACAACTTGACGGGATACTCCAAGACTTAGTGCCTCAATCTTTAAGTTTCCAAACCAAAGATACACATGTTTTTTAGGGTTGAATAGCTCACCTCTCCCTCGGTCAACTTCTTAGTCGCATAATAGATGGCCCTCTTAACCAATGAATTCTCTAAATGCTAGGCTAACATGGCTCCGGCTACGGTATCGGTCACATTCAGGTATATAGTAAGAAAGGGTTACCAGGTATTGGCGGGCTTAGGATTTGAGGTTGTTAAGGTACTGCTTGATCTTGTCGAAGGCTTCTTCGAATAGGGGGTTCCATTTTTTGTACGAATCCTTCTTCAGCAATTTGAACACGGGCTCACAGATCATGGTTACTGGAATATGAACTGGTTAATGTACTGGAATCTTCCCAAGAATCCTAGAATCTCCTTTTGGATTTTAGGTAGGGGCGTCTCAACTATAGCTTTGATTTTGGCTAGATCCATCTCTGGATCTAATAATCATGGGGGCATTCACATACACTTCTACCTCCTTACAAATCATATCATGGAACAGGGTGGTAGTGGCTCGTTGGTATGTAGCCCGACATTCTTCATGCTGAAAGGCATCAATGTGTAATTGAAGCTACCCTAGGGGGTAGTGAAGGCTATTTTTACCTGGTCTTCAGGAGCCATTTTATCTGGTTATATCCCGAAAAATAATCTATAAAGGATATTAACCCCAGAGGGTTGTGAAGGTTATCTTTTTCTGGTCTTCAGGAGCCATTTTATCTAGTTATATCCCACAAAACAATCTACAAAGGAGACTAACTCGTGCTCCACTGTGTTGTCTATGATCAGGTCTATGATGGGTAAAAGGAAGTCATCTTTAGGAGAAGCTCGGTTTAGGTCTCGGTAGTCAATGCACATCATAACTTGACTAGAAGGTTTGTGGACGAGTACAATGTTAGCTAACCATGTAGCGTACTCGATTACTCGGATAAACCCAATGTGGAGTAACTTCATCACCTCCCGCTTAACCTTGAGAGACCACTCCGGTCTCAACTTGCGGTGTTTTTGTTTGACGGGTTTGGCTTCAGATATGATAAGTAGGTGGTGTTCAAGATGGATGGGTTTATACTGAGCATGTCATTATATGACCAAGTAAATACATCGATGAATTTCCTAAAGAGTGCAGTCATCTCTAGTCTTTCTCTCTCATCTAGACTAGTCCCTATTTTGATTTCTTTTACATTTTTAAGGGAGCCTATGTTTACTTTGATTGTTTCCTCAGTCACTGACTTGACACGACTAGATTCCTAATTTTTAATTTCTTTTAAATATTTTTTCTCTCTCAAGTCCATCAGGTGTGACTCATCATTAACCGAGTTAATTAATTCATCATAACCTATATTAGCAGCCAAGGAATAATCAAAATCAAACATACTATTATCAATCAAGTAGTCTAAAAATTCACAGTAGGTAAGCAAATTTAGATTCACTAAGTTGACATAAGCATCCAAGTCTTTCAACTCTGGAGCATCTTTGGTATATGACTTCTTTAGGAAACCTCTCACATAGTCAACAGTGCAATATACTTGATCATCCAACTCTGCATGTTGCCTGAGATAAACATAATTGTGAAGTGCGTTGTCATCGCTTTTGGCTCTATCAACTCCACCCAGTCTGAGACTTCTTCAGTACCCTTCTCGGTCTATTCGATCCACACATAGTCATATAATATCTCTCATTCTCTGATCTGCTTCCCGGTCTCGACACTATAAACTGGCTCTAGAATTCCATATAAGGGCCCACTCTCTCCTTCCTTGATAAAGCAATCATTTATAGTAGGAATCTTGGTTGTCTTGTATCCTAGACCGAATTGGTCTTTCTTATTTTCCATATCTGGGAAGTTAGGAATTCTTAGACAGTTTTTGGCCTAAGCCCTTTTCTGAGAGAGTAGTAGAATTTCCTCATTGTATGGAGCATTGTCGTACTGCTGTATGGGGCAAAGGTGATAAAGTTCTTACCATGACAAACTTCCTCGTACTCGAGATACTGAACTGGGTGATCCATCCTAAATCCATTGAGCAAAATATATAAAAGAATCGTGCGGTATCTGAACACTGTCCTTCTTGACATGTCCGATCTGCGACAACTACGAATCTCTAATTATGTTAAAAATGACATCATTCAACACAAACTTGACATTTTGGTACAATGTAGAAAGGATATCACCTGATGAGTGTATCCAAGGTCTTCCCAATAAAAGATTAAAGGTAGTGGGTATATTAAATACTTGAAACTCAATATCAATGCTAGCATTACACACAGTCATTGGAAGCTTTACTGCACCAGTCACCTCCCTTCAATTGTTATCGTAGCCTCAGATGGCTTGATTGGAAAGGGTGAATTCCGATGAGTCAATGTCGAGGCTTGAATGGTGTGTAGGGGACGTACATTTAAAGCAGTGCCGTTATCTATGAGGATCAATGGAACTTTCTTATCAAGTGCTCTCATAGTGACATAGCACGGAGTGTTGTGGCTCCGTCTTGATTTGGGCTGATCAGATTCGAAAAAAATGAGGACATTTCCATAATGTATGGCCCCTAGCACTTAGGACATATCTTCAGGATGGGTCTGGATTAGTATATGCGCTTTGATGAGAAGTTTGATAAGAGCTTGGCGGTAAGAGTATGAGGCTCACAATAGTTCCCATATGAAAATGTTGGCTTGGTTTAACTGTCTCAAGACCTCATCATTAAGAGGGCCTTCAGAGAATAGTGGCTCAGATGTGGCTGGCAGGAGGGAGGTCTGGTTTACTTAGCCTAATCGGGTTAGGTGGGATACATTGGCACTGGGTCAGAACATTAACCTAATTTTTTATCGTATTCTTCTTTAACTGTGAAGGTCTCACCTTCAATTAACTCTTTCCAAGTGATCACATTGCAAAATTGTGATAGAGAATCATAAGCGAGCACTAATTTCCAAATTAAACTAGCTGGCTGGATGAAACAGTGAAAACGGTCAAATCCATAGCTAATTGGCTATCATCAATGCAGTTAACCCTATAAAGTGGCAAGGGTTCTTTTCGGGCATTTGGTCAGATTGGAGGGAAAACTCTGCCCTTGTCAATAAGGTCTTGTATGGCGTGTTGGAGGTGGTCCATCTCTCTATAGGGTGACACTTTCCTTTTCTTAATAACTACTCAAAGACCTTGGGAAGCTGTTCATTCAATGGCTTGAATTTTGTCCTAGGCTCTGTAGTAGGTTCCCATGTCACTGCTCGAGGTGCTTGCACGATGTTGGCATTGTTGGCTACTACTGGCTTAGGCTGCACATTGGAACTCCTTGTGCTGGCTTAGTATACCCCAGATGGTTTTGATTCATGGGAGATGGTCACCCTGTTGATTGCATCTTCTATCTGTATAAGGGATCACATGAGAGCCTTGGACGACGTGTGATAGTGGCCAAAGATATAATCATAGTAGACAAGAAGCAGATTGCTCCTCATGATGTTCACTTGCTCTTCCTCTATCAGATTGTTAACTATCTGGCTGCCTTATTCCTTTACCTCGTGAAAAAAGCTGAGACCGACTCTTTTAGCTCTTGCTTCGTGGTTTCTAAGTCTCTTTTAGTGATATTTAGGTCAGCATTGTGGTGGTTTTATTTTACAAAGGCTCTCACAACATCTTCCTATGTATGGACTCGGGCTTCATCCAAAGTAACTAACCATCGAGAATCGGCTCTGGTAAGGGTACTATGGAACAATTGTATCAACTGATTCCGATTTACCCTGTATAGGACCAATGCTCACATATACAATTTCATATGAATCTTGGGATGTGGTCTCGTCAAACTTATCCTTTTTTGGCATCTTGAATTTGTGGGATAGTCTGTCTTTAGGGTTCATTGTTTGGGCACTTAGGTTCAAAGGGTCATTGGCTTTCCTAATCCTAGCAATCTGGGACTGGAGTGCGGGTTACCTTTTCCTTCCATTCCGATACAACAGAGGGTTATGTTTTTTCTTCCTCGGACTCATACATCCAATCAAACTTTAGACCTTTCTTTCTATCAACTTTCTTCTCATCCTTTTCTAGTTCTTTTCTACCTCTCCTCTTGAGATTATCTAATTCTTCTGCAGTTTGGGATTATTGCTCTGTTAGGATAGTAAAACCATTCTAAAGTTCACTGATAATACTGATGAAATTAGATTTTTGTAAGAATTCTTCGGCCATTGGAGTTTGTGAGAGCTTTTTGGACGAGTCTTATTACCAACCATGCTTAATCTTTACTGCATAGGGAAAGCCATTGAAAATATTATACATTCCATAGAGATCAAACTGGCTAGCTCATACCCTACTAAGGCTGAGGGGAGTTTTTCTGGTCTTGGGGGTGTTTCTCAAATTTTTGTGAAAAAGGGCTGACTAACCATCTGATTATCTGGATGGATAACTGGTTGGTTTGTCAGTGTGGTTAGGGTTTTCTTTATGAAATTTTTCTGGAAATTTTTTAAGGTTGAAGTTTCTGACTAACTGTCCGGTCATCTGAGGGGATGATCAGCCAGTTGATCAGTGGTTAGATAGTTTACCTCTGAAATATTTTCTGAGGATAAGGTTCTGCCTAACCGTCCAGTCACTGGGAGGATATTGGCTGATTGGTCAGTCACTTAAGGGGTCAATTCTGGAATATATTTTTTTTAAGGATGAGGTTCTGACTAATTGTCCGGTCATCCTAACGATAACTAACCGATTGTCAATGGGTTAGATCAGAGTATGAACTAGTCAGTTTTGAAATTTTCAAGTAAATGTATATATAGACTAACTGTCCGGTTGGGAATGCGAATAAGTAGTCAGTTAGTCAGAGTCTTTCCTTTTTTGCAAAATTACCAGTTTAGCTCACAAGTATTCTCCCAACAAAGGGCAGATGACTGAATGGTCAGGGTGTGAGTTTCTTACCTTATAACATCGGTGTAAAGGTCACTCCATCGGCTTAACCGTACTATATACCTCCCGCCGGTAACTAAGAAGCTAATAATGAACAATCACCAGTACGTATATAAGTCGTTTAATATACCAAGAAATTAGGAGAATTCTTAGTACTAGGCACATGGAGTTGAGAACTTGATCGAGAGATCGCCTTAAGCCAAAAAGGACCAAGGGCCTTGTATATGTGTCTCTCTCAAATGGGTGGGTCGGGTTGAAGCATGCATGTGTGTGAGGTATGAAAATAAAAGTACAAGTACCGCAATTCTTTCACGTTGTACATATGAAAAAATATATATCAGAGAAATACAACAAGGCCAAAAATCAAGAAAACTTTTAAAGTCTAGTCCTATTAGCGTTTTTAGTTCCCAGCAGAGTCATCCTATGGCCCACTACCTCGGGAAAAAATCTACAGGAATGGAATTTTTAGGAGTCGCCACTTTATTTAATAAGGGAAAAATAAGAAAAAAAACTGAAAATGACTCAAAAGTGTTTAAAAGGATGATTAATCTATCAAAACCGAAAGAGGGGTCCGGGAACTAAATTATGCAATGCGAATGTATTAGGCACCTTCCACGCCATTTCAGTATCTACTTCGTTTTGAACGATTTTTGACCTAGAGAACAAGTAGCATGCAAAATACAACAACATTCACCCTAAGTTAACTTTTATTGTTTCGGCTTGAACTCGACAACAGGGGTTGAATGGCCTAAGTATCTGATTGGACTAATCGGAATAAAAACATAGTAGTTCGACATTGGTCCTACGAGAAGTAGTCTACAATTCGAACCTAGAATTTGACAAAGAAAATAACTGTAAAAAGATTCTTTTTTTGTGGTTTTGAAAGAAATGCGACTACTGGAAATGGGAGATAATCTATATGATTTCTGCCCTATGAAAGCTGGTAAAGATTACCTCGTATTGTAGCTTGCCTTGATGACTCAAGAATGATGTAAAGAACAAAAAATGACATTTTTAGAATGACTTAAACGGCTAAGATTCTCGAGAGAGGCTGGATATCACCTTTGTAAGGAAATGGCATGCAAGCTCTAAAGAGAACAAGCATTTGAACTTACTAGAGATCGACCATTGAAAATGAAGCCAAGACCCCTTTTTATGGTGCTCACAATCGCAGAATCTGATAAGATTGGCAATACCAATCTGCATCGTTTGAGATAAGTTAGAATAAGTGATAAAATCACAGATTGACAAAAGTCAACTAACCAGCCGGTTAGTCGAAAACCGGCGGTTCACAACATTAATTTAAAATAATTTTGGGACATTATCTGACCCTAATTTTAGTAATTATCTGAAATCACAAATGAGATGTACCAAAGTCGGGATATATCACTTCTTATCTAATAAATAGGTATATTTGATCTTTATATCAGGATAAATCATGGATTATTATCCCAAATTATCTACACAAATTATATCAATTAAAATAATCTAGACCATGGACCGGACTGGACCTAAATGGACTAGACTAATGTAGTGGACTGGACTGGACTTGACATGCAATTGGACTGGACTTATACAACTAAATTGGACTAGATTATTAAAATAATGCTGGACTAGATTAATTAAATAAACTACATTACTAAGCCCACACTCAATAATGCATTTTAATAGATAATAAAGCACATTATATATTTAATTAAAAATGCCTACAAAAATGGGGTGTCTACACCCACTTATTGAATGCTTGGACAATTCATTTCTGATAACCCTAAATATGATAAAGGGCTTTTAATCTCTTCTCGTCTGCCAATT
This sequence comes from Escallonia herrerae, assembly GCA_033070095.1. Classification (NCBI taxonomy): domain Eukaryota; kingdom Viridiplantae; phylum Streptophyta; class Magnoliopsida; order Escalloniales; family Escalloniaceae; genus Escallonia; species Escallonia herrerae. The sequence goes on along the minus strand of JAVXUP010000951.1, from coordinate 255,788 downwards.
CTTCAAAACGATGTTGCATCCAATCTTTCGTAGCTATCGTATTTTCCACTAGTTCCCTGAGAGAGGCTACTCTAATTCTACAGGGAGGATTGCCTCCATGCCATCAACCAATGAGTATGGTGCAGCCCTATTACTGATGTTTTATAGCCCCAGAGAGTATAGGAAGTTTATCTGGCTAACTATGACAGGAGTCTGTCATCTTACATAGGATACTCTTAGTCTTTTTGTTACCGGCCTCTATAGCTCCATTAGCATGTGCGTGGTATGGTAACGATCGGTGTCGGATTATGCCATATTCTTCTACCAATCTGTAACCTCTCCTTAAAGTGCAAACCATTATCAGAAACTAACTAATTAGGAACATCATATCGACAAATAATGTTAGTCCGAGTGAACAGAGCTACTTTCTTGGGCATTCAACATGGCATACAACAATGCAGCTTCTACCTATTTCATAAAATAATCTTGTGGCCATGAGTATGAACTCATATCTGTTTAGAAGCTTTCAAAATGATCTTTCCTATCATGTCTATTCCCCATACTTAGAAGGGCCGAGGGGATGTTATGTTGTACAACTCTCAAGGGGGGGATGTTGCAAGAATGTACACCTAGCACTTGGGTCATCATCTCACGTGCTTGATATAATCTCGTTCGATAATACTCCAGTAATATCCTTGCCAAAGTACTTTCTTTGCTAACATCTAGCCGTTCATGTGGGGTCCACACTCATCTGAGTGCATATTTTCAATGATCTGATAACCTTCTTCTCGCTCTGTGGCACACAACAAGTGTTTCTTTGCATAATGTCTCTTACACAAGTTTCTGTCTCACATGATGAATTGTGTTGCCCATTTTCTCAGAGACACGAAGTCTTTCACGGAAGCTCCTTCGGGATATTTACTAGCTTGGATCAAATTTTAGATATCAGTGAACCATGGTTCTTTTTTCCCGGTTTCTTCTATCAGTCCAACCACGAAATAGTAAGTTGGTCGATCCCTCTTCTGATCATAAATGGCTCTAATTATTGTTCTTTGGGTACGCGAGAGTCGCTGAAGCATCAACAAAATTGTTCTTGAGTCGAGGCAAATACTAGAATTCAATATCTTCAAATTTGTCTATAGTTTTCTCTAAATGGGCATGGTATCCTTATGGACATTCCTTTCTAATTCTCCATATCCCCTATATCTGATGGATGATCAGGGCTAAATCGTCGTACAATGTAACTTTTTTCACTTTAGGCTTAAGGTTATCTCCAACTCGATGATGCATGCTTTACATTCAATGGTATTATTAGCACCACTGAAGGTCAATTTAATGCTATGGGGGTGTGGATCTCGTCCTGTAAGATTAGCAGTATCCCTACCACGAATCATTTGCTTTTCGTGGCTCTGTCAAAATTCATCTGCGGTCTGGTCTCAGATTCTACGACACAAACATGTTCGTCTGGGAGCCTCGCCTCTAATCAGTATCTTCTACTGGACAATAGGCAAACATGTCTTCCACAACCTTTCCTTTTATGGACTTCTGAGTAACATATGTGATGTCAAACTAGGAAAGGAGTAAGAGTAACTTCATCGTGCAACTGGGACCTGGCTTGTCAAGAAAATACTTCATTGCGTCCATCTTAGCCAACAATTTGATGGGGTAAGCCAACACAGAAATTTCGTAATCTCTGTCTTACTCAGACTAGTGACACATATGTCTTCTCTAAAGCTGAATAGTTCATCTCTTCTTGGGTTAACATTTTACTGACATGGTATATGACTCTTTAATATATCAGTGAATTCTCTAGATGTTAAGCTAAGATCACTTTGGCTATTGTATAGGTCATGGTTAGGTAAAGCAATAAAGAAGTACCAAGTATAGGAGGAATCAAGATTGAGGGGTTACACAAGTAGTGCTTAATCTTATTAAATGCTTCCTGTAGAGGGGATTCAAATCCTTGGTTGAATCTTTCTTTAATAACTTAAAGGGTGGCTCGCTGATCAGAGTCAACTGGGATATAAATCGACTAATGTATTGGATCCTACCTAGGAACCCTCAAATTTCTTTCTCACTTTTTGGCGGAGGCATCTCCACTATAGCCTTAATTTTATCCCGGTGAACTCCTATGCCCCGTTGCTGACCATAAATCCTACTAGCTTATTAGCTGTAACTCCGAAACACACTTCTGGGGATTGGGTCTCTCATTATACTGCCTCAACCTCTCGAAATATTTTTTTAAAACTATGCAATGATCCTCCCGCCTCTTTAACTTAATGATTATATCGTCTACATACACCTCTACTTTCTTATGGACCATATCACAGAAGAGGGTAGTAACGCTTTGTTGATATGTAGCCCCAACATTTTTCAATCCAAATGGCATTAGCTTGTAGCAAAATGTGTTCTATGGTGTAGTGAAGGCTATTTTCTCTTGATCTCCAGGAGATATCTTAATCTAATTATTTCATGTGAAGCAACTCACAAAGGAAACCAACTTGTGCTCCGCGGTATTATCTATGACCATATCAATGATGGAAAGAGGGAAGTCATCCTTGGGGAAGGTTCAATTAAGTTCTCGATAGTCAACACACATTCGAGCTTGGCTAGTCGATTTAGGGAGGGGTATTATGTTGACCAAATATCCAGGGTACTTCCTCATTGACCTTGAGAGACCATTCAAGTCTTAACTTAAGGAGTTTCATTTGATGGGTTTAACCTCTGGCATAGTGGGTAGGTGATGCTCAATGATCGACGAGTCAATATCGGACATGTCATTATATGACCAAGCAAATACGTCAATGAATTTTTTTTGGAGTGCAGTGGTTCTCTCTCTTTCTTCCTCATTTAGGTTGACCCCCATTTTTATTTCGTTTACATTTTCTGGCATGCCTATGCTGACTTTGATTGTTTCTTCTACTAATGGCTTGACTTGATTTGACTCACTTTTTTCTAATACTTTCATCATTTCTTTCAAGTATTTTTTTTCTTCTTGGTCCATTAGTTGTGATTCATTATTAACCATGTGGATTAATTTGTCATAACTTATCTCAACAACTAGAGACTAATCGAAATCGACTAGTACATTATCCATTAAAATGTCAGGCAGAATATAATAGGCAAGCAAATTCAAATTGTTTAGCAAAACATAAGCATTTAGATCAATCGGTTCAGGGATGGTCTTGGCATCAGGATGGTCTTTAGTGACCTCCCCCACAGCTAGCGATTCGTACTTGATCTTCCAATTCTACATGCCATTCTGTGCTAAGGTGATCAGGCTTAACAGTCCAAGAGTCTGATCATCCATGTCATAGATAAGCACAAGGATATGCATATCGTTGAAACATGCCGTCATTCATTCCGGCTCCATAAAATCCATTCCATTAAAGACACTATCTTTACCTAGCTCCATTAAGCTTGGCAGCTCTCCATCTTCCACTACCCATAGTCCTAAAAAGATTTCCATCCCTTAATTAGCTTCTTGGTCTCCATGTCGTAGACTGACTCATGGAACTGTAGTAAGGCCTTTCTCTCCTTCCTTGACAAGATATCCATTCAGTGTGGGGACCCTAGACATGGTATGAAAATCTATGAGACGTCCTTCCTCCCGGGCCTTCTTAGCTTAGGCTACCCTCCTGAAGGCTTCTTTCCTCTCTTCTTAATGGGCTTGTATCCCAACCCAAATTTATCTTTCTTGTTTTCTAGAACATGGAACCTAGGAAGCCCCTAACAATTGCAGCCTAAACCCTTTCCGGGGAGTCAATGGAGTTTCCTCATTATGGGGAACAATGTGGTGTTATTGTAAGGGGCGAAATTGATAAAGTTTTCAAAGAGACAAATTTCCTTGAACTCCAAATATTGTATCGGGCGGTGGATCTTCAACCCACTAAGAACCAGGTCTAACGAGTCATGCGAGATTGCAACATTGTCCTTGTCTTTTTTTGCTTGTCCTATCTAGGATAGCTGAGAATCTCCCATGATTACAAAAATTACTTTGTCAAGTACGAAATTGACATTCTGATGTAGGGTAAAGGGGATCGCTCCGGCCGAATGTATCCATAGCCTTCCAAGCAAGAGATTGAAGGCAACAGGAATATCTAACACCTGAAATTCCACTTCTGAATTGACGGTCTCCACTTTCATAGGAACTGTAACTGTGCCAATGACCTCTCACCTGGTGTTGTCATAGGCTTTGATTGCTTGACCGGAAGGAGTAAATTTTAAAGGATCGATACCAAGGGCTTGAATAGTAGGCAATAAACAAACATTGAGGGTAGAACCATTATCAATGAGGATTAAAGGAACCCTCTTATCAAGAACCCACATGGTAATGTGGAGCGGGTCGTTGTGGCTTGGTCTTGACTTCGGCAAATCATATTTGAAAATGTAAGAACACTTCTGTAATGAATATCCCAAAGTGCATGGGATATCTGCTTTGGTTGAGTCTGTATGGGCACTTGGGCCTTGCTTAGCAGCTTGATTAAGGCCTGTTTATGGGAACAAGAAGCAGACATCAATATACAAATAGAGATATTGCCCTGGGGTCTTCTTTAGTGTCTCAATACTTCATCATCTTATAGGTCCTGGGGGATAGTGGGTCTGACACACCTGCTGAGGGGTTGTCTGGTAGGTTCGACTAGACCTCGTCAGATGCAACACATCAATATTGGGTCTGAACACAAAACTCGCATCCTCATCGTAATCTTTTTCTTCTATAGAGAAGGCTTCACCTTCATTTAACTCTTCCCACGAATTACAACACAAAACTCTGGTAAAGGATCATAAACAATAATGCATGGAACATTCACATACTGACTAACTAGAGTTGTGAGTTTAGAAGGATCTAGGTGCAAAACATCATCGATAGCATTAACCCTATAAGCAGGCAAGGGTTCTTTTCTTACATTGGGCTTGGCAGAAAGGGAGACTTCACCCTTGTCTATAAGGTCTTGAATAGCATGTTAACGAGTGATACATCTCTCCATCGGATGGCTCTTTCCCCGGTGGTACGCACATAAAGCATGGACATCATAGCCCTCAAGTATTCACTGTTGGTGTTAGGGGAAGGGGGAATTTAGAGATCATATTCCTTCGCAGCAACTGCTCAAACACATTGGCAATGAAGTATTTAGTGGGCTAAACTTTCGTCTAGGTTCAGTAATGGCTTCCTATGACATTACTTGTTGTGCTCGGACATTGTTGACATTGTTGGCACTTGCAGGCTTAGGTTGGGCATTGGAATTCCTTGTGCCAATTCAATAGACTCCGGGCTTCGTTTCTCGAGAGATAGACCCCTTGGTCATGAAATCTTCAATCTGCAATGCGGATCCCATTAAAGACATGAACGTCGTATGGTAGTGTCAAAAGATGTATTCATGGTGTACCGACAACAGTTCCTTACCATGTCGACTTGCTCTTCTTCTGTGGGGCAGTTTACCATCTGGGTAGCCTTGTCTCTTGTAATTAATGACAAAGGCATAAATGAGTTTTTATTCTAATACATTTTGAAATAGTACTTATAACTTATGTTGACACGACCACTTAGATATGAAATCTGACAAGATTATATGCAATTTAGGGAACATGTAACTTCGATATTAAATAATAATTTAGATTTAGTAATATGTCTGCAAAGGAGACAATATTTTAATGGTCGAAAATTGATCTAGACTGACTAACCGAACCGTTTAGACCGACTATATCAAACCATCCAAACCAATAATGTTAGCATCGGTTCAGTAGAAAGATTTTCAAATAGAGAGTCAAAGGTTCAGTTTGCGGATTGATCTCAAACCGAACCAAAACATGCTAAACTCTACTATTCTCCATCCTAGGATTCTTATATCGTAATGGCCTCTTACTAAACTAAGTTTAAACAAAGTCGCAAAAGGAGCTTCCACTAATTGTGTACCCCCAATCTATCGGATTAGAGGGAAGAGGGATGGCAGGGATTGGAGGGCTGGAATTGGGACGTAAGGAAGGAGGTAACGTGGTGAAGAGTAGGCACCATAGAAATGGTTCCGGTCGAGGTGGAGGACGGCTTTGGCAGCGGCAGAGACGGAGGCAGCATGGCAAAATCTGGCAGGCCGGTACCGACGATTAGGTTAAAGAAGATATCTTCCTAACCTTTTTTTCTTTCTTTGACTTGCAATTGGTTTAGATTTGTTGTGTTGTCGTGGGTTTAATGGTGGTGGTGGTGGTCAGGAGGTGTTCTATTGGAGATGAAAGACATATGAAAGGGTTGAAAGAAAAAAATAAGGAAAGAAAATAATAAAAGATAAACTCAAAAAAAATCATAACCAAACACATGCTACTTTTTAAAATTGAAAAAAAGCGTTTAATTTTTATTTTTTTAAGGGCTAATCCCAAAACTGTACCATCAGTACAGTTTTAGTACACAACTTTGAATGTGCGCCAAAAGAATACCTAAATTTGAAAAAAGACCAAAATTAGTATATCGACTAACGGACCACAGATGCCAAAGGGTAGATTGTTATTACGAAAAAAAGAAAATAAAGTCCAGTGCACGTGGCCACATGGATTTTTTTTCTCACTCACACATACACTCTCTCTCTCAGTTTATTCTTCTTTATTTCACGGAGACACACACACACAGACACACACTGTCACACCTGTAACACACGCACGCACGTACAGTCACACAGTTTCACCGTCACACTCCCACACAACCCCCCCACCCCCACCCCCACCCACACTCACACCCCCCCCCCCCACACACACACACAGAGAATGTGGATTAGTGAAGAGTGAATTATTTTGTCAAAACAAAATTGAAATGTGGATTAGCTAATACAATCAGATACACTAAGAATGTGGATTAGCTAATACAATCAGACAACATCACGCCGGTGTTGATCAAACCAATAAGGAAATTTTGATCATCACATCATCCTCCAAAAATTGAAACCCTAGAAAAAAATTAAGATGCAAGAAATATAACAAGATACGAATTCATGGGGATAAAGAGAATAAACTACTAGAGCTAATACATGATAAGATGCCATCATGTCGGCAATCAAATGAATAGGGAAAACCAATAATCATCATGTCAGTCGCTGCCGAAAATACATTGTTGTCGTGGGTAATCACAGCTTCACCGACGGAGAAGCGGTCGGTACCGGGGTAGAGGGAGACGACGGGATCTGCTGGTCTACACGGTGACCATGACTGCTGGTTCAAGGATCTGACCATGACAGTGGTCTTCTCTTTGCCAGCAATAGAGGTCTCAAATTGTCCTTGCCATGCCATCACCCTGGCGTTACGCCGATGACCGGTGCAACCTCTATTTTACTCAGTTAACGGTCGTTGTTATCTCTGGCCTGAGGTATGGAGAGGGATCAGGGGGATGGAGTATGGAGGGTGGTGGTGACGTGATGGTTGGTAGGGTATAGAGAGGGAGAGGATGAAGAGGGAAGAGAGAGAAAGAGTGATGATGTTGTGTGTGCGTGTGAGAGAGTGAGTGCGAGAGAGAAAATCTTTTTTGTTTGTCTTGATTAAACTAAGAAAAATGGAAAATTGAACGGTGGTGACTGTGCCACATGTTTTTAAAATTTGTTTTTCTATTATTGACACATTTGCCCTTGATAAAATTTAACGGGCGTTGAACTCTGTTCGTCGAGGTACTGATTTATGTCATTTTTTCAAACTTAAGTACTTCTTTGGTGCACCATCAAAATTAAGTATTTAAAGTCGAGGGTATATTTTTGAAATTAGCTCCTTTTTTAAAAGCTGAAAATTTGAAACCACAAGGATTTCAAACCCACCCTAAATTACTTGAGAATCAATTTGGTTCCGTTGAAACAAGGTACCAAGCTGATGAGTCGCACTATGAAGCTTTGGGAGAGGCATAATATAACATAGACTAAGAATAGAGATTAAGGGGGCGTATGTTTAGCTTTTTTAATGATGATAAAAAGATGCTCTTTTTTGTACTTTTATCATTTTGGGTATTCATTTTGGATACAAAATTCAAATAGTGACGAAAAAGGGAAAACACATCTAAGGTGTTTTCACCTTTTTTCTTTTTTTCCAGCACAATCAAATTCATGTAAGAGAGAAAGTCACCCACGCCACTGTTTACCCTTTTCCTCTGTTCAATTTCTTTCTCCATTGTCACAGAGGAAAGGCATACCCTTTCTTTCTCTTCTTTCTCCATTGTTACAGATCTGAAAACTCCATCTCATCCCATCCCTTCAAGCTGCCCGTCGAGGTCTCGCCGGAGATGGGTTCCTCTGTTCAATTTTTTTCTCCATTGTTCCAGAGGAAAGGCAGACCCTTCCTCTCTTCTTTCTCCATTATTACAGATCTAAAAACTCCGTCTCACCCCATCTCTTTAAGCTGTCCGTCGAGGTCTCACCGGAGATGGAGGAAATGAAATTGTTGATAGCGGTGACCAGCAACAGATCCGCTTTTTTTCCTCGTTGATCGGGCAAGTCGCCCTTGCTGAATAACGTAAATTCCTTATTTCTCACTCGCGAAGCTAGTCAAAACAGGGGAACAAAGGCATGCTTGCCTCAACTTCTTCCTTTTCTGATTGTCAGCTTGTACTCGTGGTTTTGGATGCATTCAAGGGAGGCTGGTTTTGCAGATGATTGCAGAAGTTAGGCATTTTCGCGTAAGTGGTTTTTGAGGCATTCAAGGGAGGCTGGGTCATAGCGGAGGAGGTGGGTGATGATAGATTTGCTTGAGCAAATATGGTTGGTTCCATTGGACATTGCCTTTTTTAAGGGAGTTGAAATCATCCTCTGTGATTTGGGAATCCTGTCGAGAAAAAGAACGGGATGGGCCTCCAGCAAGCAAGTGGGTGGTAAGGGTAATACTGAAAAAAAAATGGTGGTAGTAGTAATGAAAACAGATATGAAAATGATAAACATACAAAAACAATTGAAAAAGGTAGACACAAAAAAGTGGTGAAAATTATAAAAGTAGACAACTATAATTTGTGCTTGGATCCGAATATATTGAAAACGAAAACACAATACCAATACACAAAACGAAAAGTGTAAACGTACAGGCCCTAAATATCTAATAATTGAATTCATTTCAAGCCTAGGGCTGGGAAATACACTATGTTAGCTTCTTTTTTTTTTCCCGAATAATGACGTCCTAGATGAACTACAAAAGAGCTACAATCTTCACCCAGATCTGGCCATGACCACCTAAGGATGGCAGCAGTAGAACCGCGAAATGCATTTGCCGACAACTTTTAATATAAGCTAAAACCAGTTGGACCAGCTAATGCTCCAGCAAGTTTCCAAGCTTTAATGAACATTGTGTTTGAACCTTATCCCAAGGCAGTTTGTCTTAGTCTTCTTATTATGACACCCTGGTCTATATACCAGAGACCATAAAACACTATCTCCACTTCGTGTTTAAGTACTCCACTCGGGGTTGAGCAAAAAGGCATTTAGCCCTCTTAGAATATTATCTACAGCCAAGAGGCCACTGACCTCCAAGATTGAAGTTATGCTAACTAATCACTAATTGACTCTTACAAACCTTGGATACATCACAGGATAGCTACTTTAATGGCTTTCTGGGATGCAATGGTACATATTATGTGGGCACCCGAGGGGATGTAAGGCTCACTCTCAATAACGAACTCCATGACTCAGACATGGGGTGGCAATCTGGTAACAAGGCAATTTTACACGGACTATCTCGGTACTTTTACTGGCCCAAGATGCAACAAGACGTTCACTCATATGTCTCTCAGCGTTAAGCATGTCAAAGGACAAGGCTGAGAGTGTGAAGGACCCAGGCTTGCTGCAGCCTCTCCCAATACCTAATCAGCTGCAGTCTACATTTAGCGTGGACTTCATTGTTGGCCTCCGAAACTTAGCTGGCAAGGAGATCAAGCCGCTTGTGGTAAAGTACACTCCATGGTGGCCTTGTCACACCCAATCTCAGCCCATTCTGTGGCACAAGCCTTCCTTGAAAATGTGGTCAAACTACATGAAGTTTTGCAGTAAAGTCTCGGAGAGAGATAAGGTGTTCACAATCCATTTCTGGCAGCACCTTGTTCAAGATTATGGGCAACACCCTTCTACTTGGCTCTGCCAATCATCTAGAAACTGATGGAATAGAGGTTCAGCAGATGCATTGCAAACTACTTGAGGTCCATCACCTTTAGCAAGCCTAAACATTGGTCTGGATGGTATCAATGGCTGAAATGTGATATGATACCTCCTATGACAGATTAATTGAGGCGAGTCTATTTGAAGCCCTCTAGGGTTACAAGGCTAGGCCTACCTATGCTGGTTTCACCACCTACCAACATTCCAAAAGTGGATCAATTTGGAGTTGGCTCAGGTGCAAATGATTTGGATGCCAACCGACACAGAAGTGAGAGGATATTTGCAACAGGTGATTGGAGCTCCAACCCCATAGAAAAACCTCCAAAGCCATCTGATGAAACCTCAAACTCCCACCGAAGTACTATGGAACCTTTGAGATCGAACATAAGATTAGTAAAGTTGCTACCAAATTGAAGCTCCTACCCACGTCTATGGCTCACCCAATGTTCCATTTCTCCCTGCTTAAGAGACAGGTTTGTTTCCATGCTCTCGTCTCTACGGACCTGCCCAATCTTGGTACAGAGAGCCAATGCATTCATGATCCCAGAATGATCAAGCGCAACAACATGGCAGTAGTTCAAGTGTTGGTTGAATGGTATAAGTATGTAAAGAAGGGGCCTAAATGGGAAGATTGGGCTACCATCAAAAGCTTATTTACTTTTGAACCTTGGGTACCGAGATCATTTGAAGAGAGCAAGATGTTGTGCATTTTCGGTTTTGGCTATTACCCACACCACACACGCCCTTCACTTTAGGTTTTTGCTTTCCCGCATTTTCTGTTTTCGGGTTTGAAATTGATATGTAACCACCATAGATAAGGAATGAATTGATCATATGCAAAGCACAAAATGAATCTCTCTCTAAATCCCTCCTATTTCTTGCTCTGTTCTTCTTCATCTGCAAGTGCCTTACAAGTACACAACGACAACATACGCCGTTAGACGTCCCTTTTTTTAATGTTAATTTCTACAGTTACCGATGGTTGACAGCAGTTGAACCTCCATCAATAAAGGGAGTTCGTTGTACTTTTACTTTTGTGAGAGGCGGTTTTCGCACTCTGACTTAAATCTATATTTCATTTGTGTGATGCAAAAAATAGTATGTCCTAAGAAGTCCAAACATCATGAAGATGGCATATTTAGGAGCCTTATGCTCTCTCTCTCCCCTGTCTCTGAACTACTAGATAATCTCGATTACATGGTGAAAAACCTTTTAAGAATCTTGTGAGATTCAATAATTAAGGTACATTCGATGAAAGAAAAAAAGAGAAGAACCAATTTCCTTTTTCGACATCACTGTATGACTGTGTAGCAAGAAGACTACACCTGGGTTACGCAGCCTTCTCAATCTCTTCGATGCACTCTAACACAGTAGCTTTCTTTGACATTGCGGACATTAAAGCTTCATGAAGTGCCTTGTTATTTTTCAAGAGTGATGCAGCAAAGAGAACCTGCAAAATTTTCAGGATAAAAGATTTAAGCATTGTGATCTGATACCACTACTAGTTGATGCATAATCCAAATCTAGCTGAGAGACAATCATGCGTACATCACAAGGTATGGTTGAGCAACTTACCGCCCATCTAGTAAGATTTTGTTGTTGTTCTTTGCTAAGCTGTGGCTTGGTCCTGTTTATGAATCGCTGAGAAGATAGAAGGCAAAAGCTTTAGTTTATTGTCCATGCATATGTAGAAAAGCTTAACATCAGGTGAATGATGTCTACAAACCTGAAGAGTGAAAAGGTCAGCAGATTGGCCAATAACTTTATCATATTCTAGACCTTCAGCCGCCAGTCCAGCCATTGCAACAACAGCCAACCTGCAAAATAATTGGGGTGTTTAATGTCACTATTGGTATAGTTCAACCTGTGTTGAAACCTTTTCCTCCCGACTTTTCGGTTGCTCTCCAGAAATAAAAACTGAATATTAAAGATTGAAGCACAACATGCACCCTTAAAAAAGAAAAAATTATATAAAGAAGACAATACAAGTCAGAAAAAATATTTATGAGGTTAGACTCGAGGAATAATCACTTAGGGGGCAATTTCTTGCACTTATAAGTGAAATATTTCCCTGTGATGTGCCCATATTATACTGAAACTACTTTGATTCCATCTGGTGCTAAGTGGATTCTTTCCTTAGTTACGAATCTCGATAGACCTACCATTGACGGGCACTTAAATGCATCAGAATGAGCCTTTTAATAATTACCAAAACATCGAACTTTTGGAAACAAGTTCAACCCACTTCAACGCTACTTTATGATCGACAGTAGCTAAAAGGGTGTTATGGAACCCTTGTCTTCAACATTTACCTTAAAATAGGCAATAAGAGCCACGGGAAGCCCCGCAGACCATTAAACGCCACTTTTAGACTCGTATAGTCAAATTGCAAACTGAACTTTGATAAAATTGGGTGGCTCCATCATAACCTGCATGTGATGAGTTCGAAAGTGGAGACAGCATGTATGGAAAGTAGGTATATGCATTGGCAGGAGCCTTGGGGCTACCCCCTGTTTAACTAGCATGCAAATGCTTTGCTTCTAGTTTCTCTTTTCCCCCTAGAAGTGCATGGTGATTCTACTAAGTGTGCCGTGGAGATGCAATATACAGGGTCCATTTTTGAGCTGATGGTCAAGACTATCAAAGCTGAGCTCATACCTCAGAAAATATGCATTGGAGGGTGTCATGTCAATGGTAGTGACTGCAAAGGAGTCCTTTTGCGTCTTGACTGCCAATGATGGTGAAAGTGGCAGTGTATATACACCAAGAAAAAGCAGAGAGAAGCTTGAGCATATCACTTTTTCGGTAGAGAAAAGAGCATGACTGGCAGGGTTGATGAGGGTATTTGCTTCAGTCATCGATAGGTCTATGTGTTTACTCATTTTTCTCAGCACCCTAAACTATTATGATTCGGGACCAATGTCACTCCGTCTATCATGGAGGCGTCCATTGAGATGCGTAATGAGTCCCATTGAGTCATTGAGAGGACCAGGAGGGTTTATATGTGTTATAAGAACAAATCCTAGGGTTCAAATGGTTTTTGATCCTAGAGAAGATATAAAAGACACCAGAGGGAGATACAAAACAATATGATAATACAAAAAAAATACTAGGACCACATTAACCAGATACCCACTATAAAACATCATATATGACTTCTGAAGGCCAGGAAAGACAAATGCAGTTCTTGGACTAGTGCACTGAATTAGCCTGGAAAGGCTGGTGCACTTGCATCCCTTTAACTATTGGACTTGGTTGCAAAAGCAAAGTACTCCCTTAGGTTTTTAGGTATTCATAAAATACTCATAAAAGTCCAGAAAGCTAAGAGCTACTGTGGGAATTCAGGAATATGCCTTTCTAGGTAAGAAGTGCATAGTACAGAGCTCATCTCTATTGTTGTGCTACAAGGGACAAGGCTGCATATAACACTAGAGGAGGGTGTTTCACACCTTTAGAAACTTGTGAAGAAAATCCTAAAGAAAACGCCAAGACATGAAATTGAGAACTATGATGGTAATTACCTGTCTACTTCTTTTGAATCAAGTTGTCCGCTGTATATCAGCTTTTCAAGCCTTTCATCAATGAGATTGACATGCTCTTTGCCGATATCCAAGGAGTACCCCAGGATTGGAAGGCCAATTAAGTAGGAAACTGAAATTTAAAGGGTGATTTAATCAAGTCATATAACGTTACGTTATGGAAAAAGATGGTCTGGCAATCAAATTTTAAGATAAACAAGTTGCTAATATGATTTTGGTTCACCATAAGGAGTTGTTTTTAGGGATTGGTACACTTGCACCCTATCCGTTTTGCAAAAGACAAAAGGCCGCCAATTTATCTTTTTTTTTTCCTTTTGGAAAGTATTTGATTAATTAACATAAAGCGAATGGGTTTTGTGTACTTCACCCATGACTTATATGTTATCGTGATAGAGATCGTGGAAAGATGCTGATCGTATAAACATTCGCGTGTATCTATCATCTGCTAAATGCAACAAGGAGAATGTAACATGTCAAGAAACCTATAACTTAATGCTGAAAGAAATGGTAACATATATAGATATATTGTTCTCCTAATTATCCTTCTAATGCCTAACAGATCAAGTAGGAGCTGTTTACGTTGGCGTCTATCTAGGCCTTCTGCAGTAACCTAGAGTAAAAAGGTAAAATCCTTGCTGATCAACAAAGCAAGGCACAGAGCAAGTGTTCTAAACATGCAAGACCTAACACCATAGCTGCATAATGATGGACATATGCTCTATAATATGTACCCATATCCTGCATGGGGATATCCTCTATCATTACTATGTAACAAGACTAAGTTAACTTTAAAGTTCCATGGCATCTCACATACAGAAAAATTGAAGTACAAAATGGCAAATACATCCATCAGCAATTCCATTTTTTGGTAGATTTAGAACGAGAAAGAACACCTAAAAAGTGCGCTGCTTCATGTCTAGCAATCCTATCCTGGTAATCGGGAAAAAATGTGGAGAATCCGCCAATGGCAGCCTGAAGAAGCCTACATCACAGTTCAATAAATAAATATGCATCAAATTCGATGTTAGTCGTGCTACGTTAGCCTCATCTCCACTTCTACACTCATAATGCAATCTAAAAGACCTCATGCAATAGATGGTTTAAAGGTTAGCCCATGATAAAACATGCATGTGTAAGAAACGAAGGTAAAGCGAAAATATACTTTCTTTGCACCTGATGACTTACCCAGGGGATATGCTCCCCACAGCCAAAACTATTAAAGAGATGCTCCCAATCAAGTATGGCACGAAGAAGCCCCAATCCTGAAACAGTTAAACATAGAACGTAACTGGACGTTTATGTAAAATTAAATTTACCTTACAACCAACAGGAAATAATGTAGACATTACAACAAAGAACAAAACATAATCCTACCATAGTACTAACAAAAGGTGAAGGAAGTGAATCTTTCAAGACAAAGTGTATTAGACACAATGCACCAATATGCATTTCCCCATGGACCAATAAAAGATTGAGTACATATAATTAGAGAAAATAGACTGATGGTTGCCTAGGGTACTAAATTAACGCAGTCCAATTTCTTGTACTGCATTAGTTGTAGCTCTTATTACTGTCACTAGTCAGTATATACTTTTGGTTGAAGAAAACGGATCTGTCATACCAATATTAGAGGTCAAAGTGCATGTTGGAATTGATACAAGAAGATTGAACGGTCCTAAGGGCTTAAAAGTTGTTATTGAAATCTATACATATATTTATCTTGACACGTGTTTAAGGGGAACTCGGATGCTGTGCATTACAATCTCAAGTGAAAGACAACTCAATCTCTAGTCAAAGACTCAAAGGGCTCTAGCATGTATATGTCAAGTTTGGATGCTTAAATTAACTAGTACACGTTAATTTAGATGTTTCAAGCATGTACTAAGGCGACTGAAACAAAGATCTGCCCATCTCTAGTTGCAGTAATACTGGGTGATTTATATGCCTATGGGAATGAAAGAAGTGTTTAAATAGGAAATTTCTCAATTTGCATCAGTTCGAGGTGGAACGTATGTAGAAGTCGAACAAAGTTTAGCTGAGCTAAAACCTTATAAGGGGTCAACATGTAAGAGCCAGTCCTTAGCAACTATAAGTCCCTTTTGTACCAAAACTGATTGACCATTCAACTGATTGAAGCTGAACTGTCAATCAGTAAATGAAAATGAAAAAACCTCTTCATATAAACTCACAATGTACTGTGCTTTAGCGGAGACTGATAGCTTATTTACAGATTCTCTCCATGATCAAAAGGTTGACAGACACTTTAGTCTTGGTTCATAATGTGATCAGATCTCCAATTACTATCCTATTAAAAGAATGCATGTGTAACTGAAAGAGTCACGGCAAACTATCTGTAACACCGCTGCTCAAAATGAAAGAAAGAGAAGGCCTTCAGTTGTAAGCTCTGTAACATGTGAAAGAGGAAACTACAGAATATTCATGAGATGCATAATATGTTCTCCTAAATGGTGCATATTTCATAAACAAACTGTAGCTACACGTCAAGATAAACAGCCATAAGAGCAGAAACCTTGAGCTCGATAAGAAGACTGCTTTATGCCAGATACATTATTATTCACGCAGATGAAGCACAGAGGCCACCATATAATTAGAAGTTATAAATATAATAAACTTCCCATCTATACACAAAGATGTGGGAAATAATTTGAAGTTACCCCAGGAAGCTGTCCAGCAAGAACACCCAAAAAGCCTGTTGTTCCAACCACGGTGAAAAGAAAAGCAGCCTGCATAACTGTATGAAATCAATTTCATGAAAATTATTTTGCAACAGATTCAACAAAATATGAAGAGAAAACTGATATGTGTAAGACAAGGGATGAGTGCATCAAAACTTACATCATTTCTAACACTTGGGATTGCTAGGTTCTCAGCATTTTTAATTCCAAGAGTTGTCAGCTCTCGAAGAGACGTCTGTTACAGAAAGTTGATATAGTTAGACTTATTCGTTTTCCACTGATAAACTGATAAGTATTGGTATTATATACATGTATGCAAAGGCTTAGATGTGGCTTACAACTGATGAGGAAAAAAATTTCTAGAACATCAATTTTTTATTGGGGACTCACCGTACGACGGGAAACATACGGTTGTGAACTCCATTTTTTGGCCCAACCAATTTCTCGCAGCTGATCAAGCGCTTCTTTAACCGCATCGCTGTTTTTCTGCAGCAAAAGAATTGCAGACTTAATGTAAAATGTCTATGAATTAATCAGAAACTTGTAACAGTCAAAAGTTCAAGGAGCAAACAAGAGAAGAGTAGCCATGGGATCATGAGATAATGCAGCGCCAGTGAGAACAAGTTTTCTTGTATTGGTTACTTCTTATCAAAAAGGCATTTGAGTAGTCTTCTACGCTGCAAGAAACTTAACCATACAAGCATGGATGCATCTTAGAGAACTCGATTCAGTGCATTTCCAACATAACAGTGACCTCATATTAGTGTACTTCCTCATCAATATATCTTCTATTTAATGCCAAAGAGGCTAGTAGTTTGCCCCACTGAAATTATTATCAGGAGCACTCCTGCTCAGCTGTTTCAAAAGTCACAGCAAGCAATCTAAGGGGCTACATTGTAGCAATAAACTCAAGAAGTTTTTCTACTAGACCGGAATGTGCGGTATGTGGTCTGTATTAAGATCTGGAAAGGAAAATATCCAAGTCCTAAAACAGATCAGTCTACAATTTTGTCGCATGCATTCAAATCTTTCAAACAAAAGAGGCCATTTGCAGAAAGAGTGTGAAACTCCAAGTGGAGCCATCAGTGAGGTATTACTCTAGAAATTTGTTGAACCGTAATTTTCTGTGAGGACCTCTGAACCAAGGAGCAAGGACTTCTTTTAGGTGGGCTTTTGAGGTAGGTGTCCACAGATTCCTCATGGAAAATTAGACAATAGACCTTGTATGTGAAGGAAGAAGGGAGCTTGGAAGTCAGGCACAGTGGTGCCTGGTAGAAGGACAATACAAGAACTCGAGCATAATATCGTTATCATTATTCCATTGGTAGCCCAATGATTTCATAACAAAGTCATTCTTGACATCTTCCTTTAGAAATGAGTTGATAAATCCAGTCTGCTAACTGTCATAACAAATATAAGTTGGAGGCTTAATTTTACCTCTGCAATCTGGTGACTGCTGCTATTTTGATGATGATATTCTACGATTACTTTTAATGCTGAAGGAGAAGAATAGGAAGAATAAAGTCCACCAAAACTGCCCACCGATACCTATGCCTATGTCCATAAAGGTAAACAAGGCATCAAAATATGCCTTCTGCTTCCAGAAAATCTGCATTCAAGACGGTCATGGTATCTATTCCTCTGCCAAAGGTAAGGCTTTATGTCCCGTCACACCACCCCCCCCTCCCCCCCCCCCCCCCCCCCGCGCCCGGCCACATTAGTATACATTGATGCTAATAAAGGAGGTAGGTGTCCCCCACCAAAACAGGTGGTGCTTCCTAAACAAAGTCAACCTAAACCCAAGGATACAAGTTCAATATCAAGTTAGAATTTTAACTAAGAGTATCTTTAAAGGGAACCCAAAATTCTAATGTATGGTAGTTATGACTGAGGTGTATGTTAATCGCATATGTGGAGCTGGCTTTAAAAACAACGCAACTAAGACAGGGGTTTGTATCATTTTATGATTCGAAGGAAAAAGACTCAATAACATTTTATTTTCTTACTTTGGTGCTATGGTTCAATAACCATTTGACAAGTCGTGCAATCACATTGAGCACTCACTGTTAAATTAGCGACAAATGGTTCTTCTTGCACCTCACTGCAGTAAATATATGGGAAATTATGATGTTGAATTCTTATTTAGCAAATTGCTCCCTTTTAAGTAGGATGCGTTAAATCAAGGTTCAGCTGCAGGGTTGCCTTCCTATCAAAGCTGGTGTTGAGAAGAAAAAACTCCAGAATATCCTTGACATTCTTCATGAATGGAATATTTCTTCAAAATACACTTCAAGCAAATGATATATGTATGTAGAGATATTCAATTAGAATAGCTACCATATGTGCCCCGTACAATCTCTAAACATAGAGCAAAACACTCGGGAATTTGATAATAACTTACCAAGGGTGTTGGAGTCCCAAATTTAACGTCAATAGTACTTTGTGATTACCAAAAAAGAATGCATGTAATTGGCAATCTGCTGAAACTTGTAGTTATGATGAGTGACATCTTTAGGGTTTTGTTTCAAAGTGATTACCCACCAATAAATCTCCACTAATACAGCAAGATTACATATTTACATAAGAAATAGTAATTTTACCCTTCAATCTTTGAAATAGACGCCAGTTATTTAGATTATTTAACCAAAGAATATCAAGAACAATCCATTAAAAGAGACTCAAGAGAGAGCATGTAATTCTCAGATCTCTTAGAATTAAGAAACATCGTGAAAGCCTCAACTACAATTGAATTACCAAGATCCAGACTAAGTCGACAGTGCTCATGACTAAAAGTAGTCTCGCAGCAGAAGCAAATGAAGCGATTAAACCTGACGCCAACTCCACACATTATGTTAACAACATATGTCTGAAATGAGATTAAACCCTACATGAATGTGCTTTTACCAGGTTCTTAAGCTGATTATGATTTAATTAAAAATCTAGTTTTGAGAATCCAACTTGAATGGCCTAAATGGAGTTGTTTTTCTTCTACTAGTATGGTTATGTTACTTCGACCTCAAAGGGATACTGCACTATAGCTACTTTGACCACAACGGAGGCATTATTTACCAAGTGAAACAGGTTCTTACGCTGGATTTTAAGAACTGATTAGTTATAGAATGAAAAATCTAGTTTTGAGAATCAAACTCAGACGCCCTAAATAGAATCATTTTTCTCCTATAAGTAAGGTTATGTTACTTTGACCTCAATAGGATGAGCTACATTAACTTTGACCTCAACGGAGGCATTTTCTCGAAAGCAGCTTGACTCACGGTAAAGCAATTCCAGCAATAAAAATTTGTAACTCGTGCAGTGTAAGCTGTAGACTGCATTGTGGAAGTAACGTCAAATCGTCTGATTGCACACACAAGTTTATCTCATTGAAAAGGCTCCAGAATTCAGTAGTGAGAAGGAGGAATTAACAAAATTAATTGACGGGATAAAGGGTAGAAGTATGTCTATATATACTATTTGAAATCAGGCTCATATTTGTTTGAGCTATGTGACGAACCTTGGCAATGGCGGCCTCCAAAGAGGTCAGTTCGACGTTGGGAGCAGCGGAGGAAGAAGCTCTGATGCGCCATTTTGTAGGGCTTGGGGAGCAGAGTATTTGTTGACAATCCAAAGAAAATAGGGCAGGCTTACAAAGAGAATCGAAGGGTGTTACAGAGATCGCCATTGTTGCCACTCTCTCAGTCTGCCCCCTGAGACCGTTAGTGCGAGAAGATAAGCCGATAAGGTTTGGCGGGAGGAGCCTCTCCCACCTTTTTCTTCGGTTATTACAGTACTACTACTATTATGCACTTCTTTCTTCTTGTTTTTTAATAGCAAGTTTATATTTTATAACTTGCTTAGAGCTAGCAAAATAATTGCTTTTCAATATAATTTTACTGCACTTGCAATATACATGATATATTAGTGGTTTAAAATGTGAAAATTAAATATGTATTTTTTGTGTGTCCAATTTTATGAATTTTCTTATAGTGCCAAATATCAATAATGTAGATATACAGTCATCTAACACAAAAAAGGATATTACACCAAAAAGATCATTCTCTTTATCTATACATATATAAAAGCACGAATGAGCTTAAACGACTAATCTTTTCTTTCCTTAAAATACTCTTTTCTAATTGATATTTCCATAAAAGATTAAGGATGAGTAAGGGTATTTTTGACTTATAACATTTCTTTCACATTAAATATCCTTTCTAAATTAGAGTTTTATTTAAATATATAAAAGCAAGTATGAGCTTAAATGGCTAATCTTTTCTTTCCTTAAAATATCCTTTTCTAATTGATATTTCCATGAAAGATTAAGGATGAGTAAGGGTGTTTTTGACTTATAACATTTCTTTTCCATTAAATATCCTCTCTAAATTAGAGTTTTATTAAAAAAAAATGAGGGTGTTTTGTTAAGGATTGTTTTGATTTTTGATTAAAAACTTTTCTTTTAATTAAATACTTATTTTTAATAAGTGTTTTAAAAAATAAGAATTTTTTTGCTTTTCATATAATATCATGTCTCTTTCGTTAAATTATCTTTATTGGAATATATGCTTTTATCAGAGTAAAAAAATCTTTTGACTTAAAATATAATAGAGTTACTACATCTTCTATGTCATATTCGATTAAAGAAAACAACTTGTAATTTCTATAAAGCCTTTTCAAAAAATACAATATACCTAAGCTAATTCAATATATTGTCAGAAATTCAATCTTTTTTAATTTTGTATTTCATATGTCTATGTTGATGTGTATGCTACAGATTTGAATTATTCTGCATGTATATCGATTTCAATACAAACATATTAATACATTGAATTAGTGTGTTGTTAAAAAAATAAAAGTGTATTTGAGCATCTTTCCTTAAAATATCCTTATAGGAATATATACTTTAGTTAGAGTTAAGGATTCTTTTGTTTTTTAGAAAAAAAAATTACGAAAATCTATAAGACCACCTTTGAACTCCTACGTGATTTTTTATTACTGAAAAAATTTCTATCAAAACTTACTACTTCCATTCACGTTGAAGCTAAACTATCTCAAGCTATTATATTTTTTCCATCAATTTCGATCAATAAAAATAACTTACATAGAATAATATCTTTTACAGCCTTCAAATGTAAACATACTCTGCTTAAACTAGATTGAATATTTTATTAAAAACTTATTCCTTTTTAAATTTTGTGTTTCAGATTTGTATGTTGATGAGTATGCTACAAATTTTAATTATTATGCATGTATATATATTTCAATGTAAACATTGCGTACATTGAAACTATCATAAAACTGAAGTTTAATTTTATATTTCAATTACAGACATATTGGTGTAAGAAAACTATAGTAAAACTGGAATTTCTTTAGAAAATTTTAAATGCATAAAAATTGATATTATTATACAATTTTGTTCCTAATTATAACTTGAGTTCGCGATAAGTATATAAATCCTATATTCGTATTAGAGTTATTGAAATATCCTTATTTCATGACAAAATATCCTTTATATAGTTATTGTCTTTCTATGATACATTGTATCCGGATGTATCATATATTTACATGATAACATGTTTCATATATATGGCTATTGTCTTCACATATATCACTCTTATAAATTGATAAGATTAGATGAACCTCAATTAATAAAGACTCTAATTTATTTCGACTCAAATGATTAGTAACTTTTTTAAACTTGAAAACTCTCAAGTTTTTATATGCAAGGGGTTAAATAACTACATACTCTTTTTTTTTGTAAATATTCTTTTTAAGTTAAAAAGTTTTCTAAATATTTTGACTTTTTAATGGTGAAGCTAAAATACTACTATTTTGGCTCACTTTAAATATTTTAACGCTAAAGAGGTTCATTAATGCATTTTTTTAGTAACAAAAGACTTTTAATATAACCAAAACGGATAAGGATCTCGCCCCAGCGTACAAAATAATCTCAAGCGATAATGGCTACAGTTTTTTCATTAAAAATACCCTTTTAGAAATAAAAGGTTTACTAAAAAGTGTATTTTTACTTTTAAGAAGGTGAGTCTAAATTATAATATTTTTAGTTAATCATAAACAATTTGCTGCTAAAGAGGTTAAGAGTTCACTAATGCATCTGTAAGTGACAGAAATATGGGAGTGGATCTAACCCAATTGTATAAATATGATACAAGTCTCTGTTCACCTTTAAAGAAAACATTATCAAAACATAACCTTAAAATTTATCAACATCAAAATTGATAAAAATGAGCACCTTAATTGTCTCTACTTCTTAGAGAACAGTTCCTAAGTCTATGTATCATGTTTTTTATATATATAAATTAAGGTGTACCAGCTATTGCCTCTATTAACTTTTGCATATAACTACATTTATTGACATATAATAAAGCCAGAATATCTACAAGTTCGACTAAGCCTTCTTTTTTCAACTTTTATGATAAGTTTATTTGTTAATTTGTGTTTGGTAAAACAGTGAATTCTTATAATTTTGGGACTCATGTCTTTGAGGTTAGGGTGAATTACAGTCAATAATATCAAATTTTAAAAGGTAAAGTCATTAATCCGTTAAAAAAATTATTTATTTGCTTATGTCGCTACGTACTTTTTAAATGTTGGTATTCCCTTCATTTTATATCTACAAGGTATATATACAATATAACATTTTACATATCCTAATTTTTTAAATTAGGATTTTAACCCAATTATATTCTCCCCCATCCCATCACCGCACCTTCTTCGGCAAACTGGCTCAACCTCACTAACCACATCATCCCAGCACCGGCGAACTCTGGTGGTGGAATGCTACTCTGGTGGTAGTTAATGGCGGCAGCGTTGCGTAATAGTTTGATGCAAACAATAAATTTTATACATCTTCCAAATTTTAAGTCCCATATTCAAATTTTGATTTCTGATCATTTGGTTTGTTGAGTTGTGATGGTTTGTTACAAGTGAGTAAAATGAGAAAGTCGTGACAGTTGATTGAGGTAAGAAGGCTTAAGAAAAGTGAAAAACCTAAAGAACGCAATAATTGTGGGTTGTGATTGTGGCTGTGGTTATGGCCGATGGGGGGAGGGGCGTGTGTGCGTGGGTATGTGTGCATATCATCTATGTGTGTGTTGGAACCCAAAAGTCTAAATGGATGATGGTGGTGGTAGTAGTGGCGGGGCTGTATGGGTGAGATGAATGGATGATGAATAATATTTGAAGAATTACATTCTTAAGTGACGGGCATACCCAAGAAAGACACAAGTGGTTGCCTTGGGGACAATTTTTCTATTTTAATTTTTACATCCTTTCAGAATTTTCTTTTGGTCAACAGACATAAGTGTTATTTGTTCCAACTAATGGGCATACTTGTAATTTACCCTAACCTCAAGGTCATGGATGTAATTAACCCTATAATTTTCTTAATTAACTCTCAAAACCTTATGCCATAGGTATTATGTTTTTTCTCCTTTTTATTTTGATAATACAGGTCTTTATCTAATGAATGATCTAAATTACAAATTATTCTTGATGAAATTTTGTTGAATTTTATTTATATTAAAACTGTAATGCATATATATAAATATAGGGAGAAAGACGTAAATTTGTGAACATTATTGAAGTTACTTAGTTCATTATCACTATCTGATATCAACTTTATACATACATTTTGTAGTATGGATTCCAAATAGACACACACACACACATATTATATATATATATATATATATATATATATATATATACACACACACACACACACTTTTTAGATGAGTAGGTAAAGTTTGTGTTAAAACTAAAAACCTTAAGGCAAATATATGCTAAATTACATCCACAACTAAATTAATAGTCTTATTTTACTACTACGATGAACAAAGTCATGCTAGATAAATATAAAAAAGAGTTTTAAAGTACACTATCAAGAGAAACTTAAATTACACTACAGATTTTTTAATTGAAAAGTAGAAAAAGAAAGTATAATTAAGATTAAGCATCATTTTAGACAAATTGCACTATAACATTAGAACTTAAAGATAGAAAAAGTTGAAAAGACTTGCTTTGTACTTTAATCCTAAAATAAGAGATACATGAAACTTATACTCCCTTCATAATAAATTATTTGATCATATTTGACACACGTTTATTTAAGATATAAGTCTTATTCTATGAGTTTCTCATTCTATCCCAAGAGAGAGAGGGGCAGGACGAAATTGATTCAGTAGAAAAAAATGGATTGGTGAATGACTAAATGTGGAAAGAGAAGTAGAATACAAAAAATATCTACAAAGGGTAAACATTTAAAAATGGCTACAAAATCTTTTTTTGATATGAAAACTAATCAATTTTTTTAAAACAGTATAAAAAATTAATTTTTTTTCTTGAGATTGAGAGAGTTGTAGGATAGATCATCACCAAAAGCAAATAAACTGTAAGGGATATTTTGATCCCAATAATCATTGTAACACAATCATAACTGGGTAGAAAGAAACATGATAGGTAATGAATGATACTGAAAATCATAAGTGATTATATTTTAGTAATGATGTTTGCAGGAAAAAGTGTCAAAACTCTGAAAGTGAATGACACAAAAACTTTAAAAAGATTATTGAAAGTTAGGGCCACTAAATTTGTTACTTAAGCAGTTCAGTTCTATATGTGTCTTGATAGATCTCTTCAGCTTAATTGATTCTTGATTTTAAAAATGCAACATTTAAGCTCCTAACCTATTTCATCTTACAAACGTTGTTATACATTTATTAATAATAACTTCTTCATGTTAGACACTTTATTTTAGATAAACATTTTTAGGTTGGTTGTTGAACTTTTGTAATACAACTTAATTATAATTCAAACATCTTCTCAATTTCACTTGCTAGACATATATATGCTAGACATATACATGCCATCAAAACATAATACATGACAATAGACGACTCTAGTATAAACACTTGATATTAATTATCTCTAAAAAATTTCTTCACTTTTATCATCGTACAATCAAACTTGTAGTGTTTTGTGAGAGTTGGATATTTGTGGGAGATGTTTGAGACTAATTGCAATGTCAGTATACCTTGGATAACAAGATATAATATAAAAACAATCATAACTCTGTTTAGCTGCAAGTTGATGTGACGAAAGAAATAAGTATAATAAATAGTGAAAAATATTAGTGATAATTGGCGTGAAAATTTTGGGTTTGAAAATAAGACCATGTTTTGGGTAATGAACTTTTCAAATTATGAGTATTTGATTATTAGCTAACGACTGATTTGTTATTATCATTTAATTATAATAGTCGTATTGATTAATTTTAATTATTTGTTTAACCAAGGTTTAGAATATTTTTATTTCAAATCACTAATAATCGTGCAAAGCACGTGATCCTTACTAGTATATTCTAGATATAGATAGATTTATAAATCAAATTTAGTTTCAGGGGCTACTCCTTAAATCCATCATGGAGACTAAAGTTTAAATCTCTTTCCCACAAGAATTTCTCTTTCTGGTGTATGTATTTTTCTTGAGATTAGTAATGGAACACGGAAGTTGAGTACGAACAGTTTAAAAATAAATTTCTCTTCTCGTTCGCTGTTTGAGAGAATAAAATCAAAATGGATTTGGGAGAAAGAACGTGTTTTATTACACAACGGCAGGTTTCTGACTTAGGGATTTGATTTTGAAAGAGGCACAAATCGAAACATCATAGCTTGCCTCGTTCTTTTGATAATGTGGTTGATTATTTAAAAAATAGAGAATAACAGTTCTATTATTCAACGCTCCAACTAAAGACAATTATGACCATTAATGTAGAAAACTTTCTTATTGCATTCCTTTTAATGAAGTCCTTAAAGGACTCGATACATCATGTGGTCTTGTTTCATTAACCTAAGAAATATTTTTCAGAGCGAAACGAAAAAGGGTAACGGCTCATTTGGTGGCCCCATTTCTTCTATTTTCCTCTTTTTGGGCTTATTCTGGCTTGGCTTTTACAACCTTTCTATCCCTTTCTTTCTTTCGTTCTTTTCTTTTTCTTTTCTTCTTTCTGCCGAGAACCACTCTTCCTCTCTTCTTGGTGGGCTTTTCTTTCCTATTTTTTCACCCTTTCTAAATTTAAAATCCGTCTTCTCCCCAACCTCTCTTTTAGAATACCCCTTATCCTTCAACTTAAGTGTAAGATCAATAACAATCACCTTTAACAGATAATTTTCATATTACTAAAATGTATCACTTTTCATCTTTTAGGCTTTCACTCCTTCAACATATAATTTTCATATTACTAAAATGTATCACTTTTCATCTTTTAGGCTTTTACTCCTTTATGGACCCAAACAAAATATTTGTTTATTGACCGTTGGAATTTAGCTGCCATCGAATGTCTCCTTTGAAATTTGAACCTTTTGAATTTGCAAAACACTCGAATCACGACCTCATCTGCCAGTCACAAACTTCCATTTTTCCTCTGCTTCACTCTTCGTCACGAATCGCATCCAGAAAAACTAGATCTTCTGTGGTCGTCATATTATTTTTTAGAATTAGTTAAATATTAGCAAGGAAAAATAGTAAAACTCCAAGTTTAACTGTTAATGTCCAATTAAAGCTTTCTAATCTATGCAACCAAAAAGTTGAATTTAAGGACTAATTTATATGATGGAAAGTGATATGCACCCAGTGGTATCCTAAACGGTCTTTATTCTTGGACCAAGCAATTGGGTAATCCGGATTAGGAACGACTCTTGATTCTTCTTTGAGTATTTTATTTTTAGATTAGAATAGTCTATATTGTTTTCCCTTCCCGCAACCATATATCGCTTAATAAATATAAAACCTATAAAAAGAGTCTAAAATTTAAGTTTATTCGACTAGAAGAACTCGAGTCTATACAAGAGTCAAATAGCGAGATTTAGGTCACCTCCCGTAGGTTCCGATGGGACTATGGTGATTTTAATTCCCATTTGTCCGACACGATATGTAGGTTATTTTGACCCCCATGCCGAATTAAAACAAAATTAGGATTAATTTAGACTTTGTCTTTTCATTGTTTCTTTTGAGATAAAAGTCATAAAAATCCCATTAAAACACATAAGAGACCAATTAAGCTATAGGAGATGCCTAACACATTCCCCTTGTATAACTTAGTCCCCGGGTACAAA
Source organism: Escallonia herrerae (assembly GCA_033070095.1). NCBI lineage: Eukaryota > Viridiplantae > Streptophyta > Magnoliopsida > Escalloniales > Escalloniaceae > Escallonia > Escallonia herrerae. The sequence goes on along the minus strand of JAVXUP010000951.1, from coordinate 228,345 downwards.
CCTCTGATTCAAATGTCAAAAGCTTAAATTGGACAATTCATAGTCAAATTAATGTTTTCTTGTTTATCCTCGTTAATTATCAAATTAACCCTAAAAAAAAGATGGCGACTCAAATTAAACCTTCTCGGGTATAAATTTTCAGAGTGGTATGATACATTAATCAAGATCTATAGATCCAAATGACTTTGGTTTCCTCCTTAGTCTAGGGAGGCCGAAACAACGAATAATATTCCTAGGGGAAGTCTTTGGCTTCATGTTCGCGTGCATTTTCCTTGGCCTTCTCGAAAACTTTAATTTCTTTACTACTAAGGAAGTCCCACTCCAACTCAGTTTGTGATGTGCTCTCATTAGCAAGAGCGGTTTTCCTGTTGATACGATGCCACAACTAGTTGATATAGGCATCTGATAGAGGGGATCAAGGGCTATTCCATTACGATTAACACTAGAATTGATTGAGTGATGTTTGCTAGGATGACTCACTTACCTTTAAGAAAATAGTCTGGATCATGGCAGGGGTACGCTCTCGCACAGCGAAGTTGTTATGAGATGCTGGGATAATGGATCATAGCTGAACTGGTGAAGAATTTGAAAAATGATGTAGAATGATAAACAATACAGACTGATAAGGCACATGCAATAATAGTCTAAGGTCTGCAGAATGGTTACATGGGTTCTTCACCAATTACCATTCCAGTAAATGTCTTTGGATTCCTTGGCACAAAAAATATGAGTCCAAGCATCATTCATTGAGTGGCCCTCAAATAGCAACAGTCATGACTTAGAAAGGTGGGATAGATATCTCATCCCACTCAGGTCATCTACATGGTGCATATGATTTAAGAGCCAAATATAAACAAAAGGATACCTTTAAATTCGATTGGAATCTCGATGCACCTCGGTAATAGCATTAATAGTCTCCGTAACAACGACATGACCTAGGTTTCTCTTCTCAAGGGATATTTAGGACAGGATGTCGGCCAATCTCACTTATCCTACTCCACTATCCATGATGGTAATGTACTTGGAAATAAGACACAGGGCCAAGGCCACAATTCTACAATTGCATACCTTTTATCATACCCATCTGGTTGGTTCGCAATATGCTCCATAATTGAGGAAAGAATGACATGGTTACCTTTGATGAAATACTTTGCACGTTCCATTGTGGTCTCGAGAAGACACATGAGTCGTATGTGAAATATGCCTTTAATAGTGGGCAAAACGATGGATAACTAGGGAGGAATATCCATCAGTGCTGAAAATTTCTTATACGTCGGACAGAGTTTGTCGAGGCTAAATTGAAACACGTAGTCTTTTGGATCCTAGAATTTACAACCCATTCCGAAGATGTCTTCCTGGACATGACCGAAGCACAAGCACATGATAGCTTTTAGTCAAAAGCGACCATCAAGATAAATGAGTTCAACTTTGTTGAAACAATCGGCGAAGAAGGAAATTCTGCTTTGGAAGCTTTTTTATCTTCTCGAACATCAGCTATCGGAACTTTTCTATGAAAACAACAGCACCATGGGGTCAAAATTTTAAAGGGATTTGATAATGATATCAGAGAAAAAAGAACTCTAGATTTTTTAGGTTTAAAGCCAAAATTAGTCGAACTAACCCCACAGTTTCTACCTGGTGCAAAAAAATGATCTCCTGATCAACCGGCTTGTAAACCTAGGTGTTAAACTAACTGGCCAATGGATGCAAGAAATACCCCCTAATCAACCGACCGGTTTTTGGCTTGGTACTAAATTCGCAAAGTGCTTTTTGTTTTTACCTATCTGTGTACCTATTTTTCAAACCCCCATACTCTCTCCTAAATCTATGATTGTATTGTGCTCGCTGTGTCTATACACGAATACAAAACATAAGCAAATGGTAAAAAAAAAAACTGAAATAGCATTGCTTTAGATAATAGGTGTTTTCTTGCTATAAGTCAACAAAAAAAATCCAAAGCTATCCTAAACCTAAAGAGTTATGTCCCTCCACTCATTCACTTTCCGCGTAGATCGCGGCCTGTCGAGCTAAAAGTCTCCTTAGCTGAAAAGTCTAAGTCGTCCTCACCAGAGCAATCATTCTCTGAATGTCGTTGGACTGGGAGTTAGTAGAGGCTCTTGAGCTCGGCTCCCGAATCTGAACTTCCGTGGGAGACGAGATGATGCAGGCAATGCTTTTCTTTCTCTAAGAGTGGACCGGTAACTTATCCTTGCCCATCTGTGACATTACGGCTATGGCCATCCTTTTGAGACCCCAGCATGCCCTTGGCATCAAAGCCGAAGATGTATGGGGTGTTTTCTTGTTGCTCGCGCTACCAATCTTCTGTCCGGTCGTGTTGTGGACCTTCTTAGCACACAAGCAGGGTATTCAGCCCGAAGAACATGCCCTTTAGGTTGTGTATCATCTTGTATGTCTCCCTTAATTTCTTAAATTTGCAATTTAACTGTTAGATAACCGATGAGAGTAGAATTAAAAATTTATAAAGATAGAGATGCGAACGGGAATTACCTTCTACGCGCATGCTATGTCTTTAAGGCTGAAAACCTCTGCCTCGGGACCCGACCTGGGGATCAAGGTCATCCGAAGAACCCATCAAATGTAAAAAACTTTAATATTGCATTCCTTTTAATGAGGTTTGTAAAGGACTTGATACATCATGTGGTCTTGTTTTATTAGCCTAAGAAATATTTTTCACAGAGAAACGAAAAAGGGTAACGACTCATTTGATGACCCCATTTCTTTCATTCCCTCTTTTTTGGGCTTCTTCTGGCTTGGCTTATATGACCTTTCTTTCTTTCCTTCTTTTTCTCTTTCTTTTCTTCTTTCTGCCGAGTGGCACTCTTCCTCGGTCTTCTTGGTGGACTTTTCTTTCCTATTTTTTCTCCCTTTCTTCTTCCCCTCTCATCCTTTTATTCTTTTAAAATTTAAAATCCTTCTTCTCCCTAACCTCTCTTTTAGAATACCCCTTATCCTTTAACTTAAGCGTAAGATCAATAACAATCACCTTTAACAGATAGTTTCCATATTACTGAAATGTATCACTTTTCATCGTTTAGGCTTTTACTTCATTGTGGACCCAAACAAAATATTTGTTTGTTGACCTTTAGAATTTAGCTGCCATCAAATGTCTCCTTTGTAATTTGAACCTTTTGAATTTTCAAAAGACTCGAATCACGACCTCATTTGACAGTCACAAACTTCTTTTTTTCCTCTTCGTCACGAATCGTGTCTAGAAAAACTAGATCTTTTGCGGTCGCCATATTATTTTTTAGAATTAGTTAGATACTCCAAGTTTAACTGTTGATGTCCAATTGAAGCTTTCTAATCTAAGCAACCGAAAAGTTGAATTTAAGGACTAATTTATATGAGGGAAAGTGTTTTGCACCATGTCATATCCTAAAAGGTCTCTATTCTTAGACCAAGAAATTGGGTAATCAAGATTAGGTACGACTTTCAATTCTTCTTTGAGTATTTTATTTTTAGATTAGAAGAGTCTAAATTGTCTCCCTTCCCACAACCATATCTCACTTAATAAATATAAAACCTATAGAAAGAGTCTAAAATTTAAGTTTACTTGACTAGAAGAACTCGAGTCTATACACGAGTCAAATAGCGAGATTTGGGTCGCCTCCAGTAGTTCCGATCGAACTACGCTGATTTTGATTCCCGTTTGTCCGACAGGATACGTAGGCTATTTTGACCCACGTTGCAAAATTAAATCTAAATTAGGATTAATTTAGACTTTCCCTTTCATTGTTTTTTTTTTTTGGAATAAAAGTCACAAAAATCACATTAAAACACTTTTGAGACCAATTAAGCTATAGGAGGTGCCTAACACCTTCCCCTTGTATAACTTAGTCCCCGAGTACGAACCTCTGAGTCAAATGTCAGAAGCTTAAATTGGACAATTCATAGTCAAATTAATGTTTTGTTATTTACCCTCGTTAATTATCAAATTAACCTTGAAATAAGATGGTGACTCAAATTAAACCTTCTCTGGTATAAATTTTCAAAGTGGTATGATACACTATTCAAGATCTATAGATTGAAACGACCTTGGTTTCATCCTTAGTCTGGGGAGGTTGAAACAGCGGATAATATTCCTAGGGGAAGTCTTTGGCTCTAAACCTTCACGTTGGCATGCGTTTTTCATGGCCTTCTCGAAAACTTTAATTTCTTTACTACTAGGGAAGTCCCAGTCCAACTCATTTCGTCATGTGCTCTCATTAGCAAGAGCGGTCTCTTGTGGATACGATGCCACAACCAGTCAATGTCGGCATCTGACAGAGGGGGATCAGGGGCTAAGCCATTATGATTAACAACTAGGGAGGAATATCCTTCTTTCTTTTCTTCTTTCTGCCGAGTGGCACTCTTCCTCTGTCTTCTTGGTGAACTTTTCTTTCCTATTTTTCACCCTTTCTTCTTCTCCTCTCATCCTTTTATTCTTTTAAAATTTAAAATCCTTGTTCTCCCTAACCTCTCTTTTAGAATACCCCTTATCCTTTAACTTAAGCGTAAGATCAATAACAATCACCTTTAACAGATAGTTTCCATATTACTAAAATGTATCACTTTTCATCGTTTAGGCTTTTACTTCTTTATGGACCCAAACAAAATATTTGTTTGTTGACCTTTAGAATTTAGCTGCCATCAAATGTCTCCTTTGTAATTTGAACCTTTTGAATTTTCAAAAGACTCGAATCACGACCTCATTTGACAGTCACAACTTCTTTTTTTCCTCTTCGTTATGAATCGTGTCTAGAAAAACTAGATCTTTTGCGGTCGCCATATTATTTTTTAGAATTAGTTAAATACTCCAAGTTTTACTGTTGATATCCAATTGAAGCTTTCTAATCTATGCAACCGAAAAGTTGAATTTAAGGACTAATTTATATGAGGGAAAGTGTTTTGCACCCTGTCATATCCTAAAAGGTCTCTATTCTTAGACCAAGAAATTGGGTAATCAAGATTAGGTATGACTCTCGATTCTTCTTTGAGTATTTTATTTTTAGATTAGAAGAGTCTAAATTGTCTCCCTTCCCACAACCATATCTCACTTAATAACTATAAAACCTATAGAAAGAGTCAAAAATTTAAGTTTATTTGACTAGAAGAACTCGAGTCTATACACGAGTCAAATAGCGAGATTTGGGTCGCCTCCAGTAGTTCCGATCGGACTACGCTGATTTTGATTCCCGTTTGTCCGACAGGATACGTAGGCTATTTTGACCCACGTTGCAAAATTAAATCTAAATTAGGATTAATTTAGACTTTCCCTTTCCCTTTCATTGTTTTTTTTTTTTGGAATAAATGTCACAAAAATCACATTAAAACACTTTAGAGACTAATTAAGCTATAGCAGGTGCCTAACACCTTCCCCTTGTACAACTTAGTCCCTGAGTACGAACCTCTGAGTCAAACGTCAGAAGCTTAAATTGGACAATTCATAGTCAAATTAATGTTTTGTTATTTACCCTCGTTAATTATCAAATTAACCTTGAAATAAGATGGTGACTCAAATTAAACCTTCTCTGGTATAAATTTTCAAAGTGGTATGATACACTATTCAAGATCTATAGATTGAAACGACTTTGGTTTCCTCCTTAATCTGGGGAGGGTGAAACAGCGGATAATATTCCTAGGGGAAGTCTTTGGCTCTAAACCTTCACGTTGGCATGCGTTTTTCATGGCCTTCTCGAAAACTTTAATTTCTTTACTACTAGGGAAGTCCCAGTCCAACTCATTTCGTCATGTGCTCTCATTAGCAAGAGCGGTCTCTTGTGGATACGATGCCACAACCAGTCAATGTAGGCATCTAACAGAGGGGGATCAGGGGCTAAGCCATTATGATTAATGAAACCAATAAAACAACCCTAGAGGGGGTGAATAGGGTTTTTGAAAATTAATGGGGAGTTTAAACTAAGCACAATCATAAATCTCAATCAAACCAAGTAATAATTCAATGAAGATGCTAACTAAACAATCTCAAACAATTAAAGAGCAATAAGTAAAGAGATTGAGTTAGAGATACTTGACAAGGAGATTTAAATGGTTCGGCTTGAACTACCCTCAAGCCTACATCCACCTCTTCAAGGAAGTCCCTTGCAAGAGCACTAGAATCCACTAGCAACAATCTTCTTCCGGGTCAAGATCAAAACCCTTACAACACTTGGTGATATCCCCACACCAAGCACAAGCCTTGAATCCACAAAGCTCACCCAAGACTTGACAAACCCAAGCCTTGATCACAATCCTTTTACAAAGATCAATTGTGTACAAAGAAACCTTCTTAAAAGGAAATGAGTACAAATGAAGCTCTAGTACAATAGAGAGATGAGAGAATTGATGACTTGAAGAATGCTCACTCTCAATCAAAGAATTGCTCACAAAGATGCTCTCTTTAATGATGTAAAATCATGAAGATGAAGAGAGAAAAGTTTAATCTATGAGCCTTGATGTTTCTCTAATGAATGGAGGCTTAGAATGTGGTTTCCATGGTGTATGATGAAGCCCCAAATCATTTATATAGAGAGCAAATGAAATATAGCCGTTAGAGGCAAAATATGGGCAAAACTGCCATTGCAGTCGACTGTATTCCCAATGCAGTCGACTGTAATCCCTCTAAAATAGCCGTTGGAGTTTTGTCCTCGAAAATAGCCGTTGGAACTGAATTTTGACCAATGCAGTCGACTGCATTGGAATGCAGTCGACTGGATTCAAATACAGTCGACTGTATTACCCTACTGCCTATCTGCTGCCTCACGGAACCCCCTTTCCTATTTTGGACATAACTTTCTCTAGAAAAATCGGATTGATGTGCCGTTTTTTGCGTTGGAAAGCTAATGAAAAGTTTTATCAACATATGAAAAGATTGTTACCAAAATAGTTTTTGAGAAAATCTGAGTGAGCTCCAAAGTTCACTCATTTTCAAGAACCACACTTGTGTGAAAGGTTATGAACTCACATGCAATGCACAAGGTGTCCTAAGGTCTTTTTAGGTCATAGTCATCAATCCAAGCATCAAACCAAGACTAGTTACATAATAGTAAAGATCAATTATAATCGATAGTAACTTAGCCGATGCGTCCTTTGTTGCTCTTCGACATTGGACTTGATGAAGCTTCTATAGCATGTCCACTATAACTTTAAGCTTCTTTGGCTTTAATTCATCTATCCAACTTCTCAAATGTGTCTTCATGAGTGTCATGTATATATCTACTAAGAATCCACTCAAAACACACATTAGAACATAATCAATGTGTAGTTATCATCAAAACAAGATGTAAGCCTAGGTTATCCAACCATAGGGCTAACAATTAACATCGGAATTGATTGAGTGATGTTTGCTAGGATGAGTCACTTACCCTTAAGAAATAGTTTGGAACACAGGAGGGGTAAGTTCTCGCACAGCAAAAAAAGTTGCTATGAGATGTTGGGATAATGGATCATAGCTGAACTGGTGAATAATTTGAAAAGATATGTAGAATGATAAACAATACAGGCTGATAAGGCACACGCGATAATAGTCTGAGGTCTGCAGAATGGTTACATGTGTTCTTCACCAATTACCATACTAGCAAATATCTTTGGATTCCTTGGCACAAAAAATATGAATCCAAGCATTATTTTCTGAGCGGCCCTCAAATAGCAACGAGCAGGACGTAAAAAGGTGGGATAGATATCTCATCCCACTCCAGGTCATCTACATGGCGCATATGATTTAAGAGCCAAATATAAACAAGTACGGGAATACCTTTAAATTCGACATTGGGATCTCGATGCACCTCGGTAATAGCATTAATAGTCTCTGTAACAACCACATGAGTTAGGTTTCTCTTCTAAAGGATATTTAGGATAGCATGTCCGCCAATCTCAATTTTCCAACTCCTTTATCCCTGATGGTAATATACTTGGAAATAAGACACAAGGCTAAGGCCACAATTCTACTATTGGCATACCTTTTATCATACACATCTGGTTGGTCCGTAATATGCTCCATAATTGAGGAAAGAATGACATGGTTACCTTGGATGAAAGTCTTTGTACACTCCATTGTGGTCTCAAGAAGACGCATGAGTGGTGTGTGAAATATGTCTTTAATAGTGGGCAAAACGATGGATAACTAGGGAGGAATATCCATCAGTGCTGAAAATTTCTTATACGTCGGACAGAGTTCGTCGAGGCTTAATTGAAACACGTAGTCTTTTGGATCCAAGAATTTACAACCCATTCGAAGATGTCTTCCTGGACATGACCGAAGCACTAGCACATGATAGCTTTTAGTCAAAAGCGACCATCAAGATAAATGAGTTCAACTTTGTTGAAACAATCGGCGAAGAAGGAAATTGTGCTTTGGAAGCTTTTTTATCTTCTCGAACATTAGCTATCGGAACTTTTCTATGAAAACAACAGCACCATGGGGTCAAAATTTTAAAGGGATTTGATAATGATATCAGAGAAAAAAGAACTCTAGATTTTTTAGGTTTAAAGCAAAAATTAGTCGAACTAACCCCACAGTTTCTACCTGATGCAAAAAAATGATCTCCTGATCAACCGGTTTGTAAACCTAGGTGTTAAACTAACTGGCAAATGGATGCAAGAAATACCCCCTAATCAACCGACCGGTTTTTGGCTTGGTAGAAAATTCGCAAAGTGCTTTTTGTTTTTACCTATCTGTGTACCTATTTTCCAAACCCCCATACTCTCTCCAAAATCTATGATTGTATTGTGCTCGTTGTGTCTATACACAAATACATAACATAAGCAAATGGTAAAAAAAAAAACTTGAAATAGCTTTGCTTTAGATAATAGGTGTTTTCTTGCTACAAGTCAACAAAAAAAATCCAAAGCTATCCTAAACCTAACGAGTTATGTCCCTCCACTCATTCTCTTTCCGCGTGCTCGCGGCCGGTCGAGCTAAAAGTCTCCTTAGCTAAAAAGTCTAAGTCGTCCTCACCAAAGTCATCATTCTCTGAATGTCGTTGGACTGAGAGTTAGTAGAGGCTCTTGAGCTCGGCTCCCGAATCTGAACTTCCGTGGGAGACGAGGTGATGCAGGCAATGCTTTTCTTTCTCTAAGAGTGGACCGGTAACTTATCCTTGCCCATCTGTGACATTACGGCTATGGCCATCCTTTTGAGACCCCAGCATGCCCTTGGCATCAAAGCCGAAGATGTATGGGGTGTTTTCTTGTTGCTCGCGCTACCAATCTTCTGTCCGGTCGTGTTGTGGACCTTCTTAGCACACAAGCAGGGTATTCAGCCCGAAGAACATGCCCTTTAGGTTGTGTATCATCTTGTATGTCTCCCTTAATTTCTTAAATTTGCAATTTAACTGTTAGATAACCGATGAGAGTAGAATTAAAAAATTATAAAGATACAGATGCGAACGGGAATTACCATCTACGCGTATGCTATGTCTTTAAGGCTGAAAACCTCTGCCTTGGGATCCGGTCTGGGGATCAAGGTCATCAGAAGAACCTATTTTTGAAACCCCCATTCTCTCTCCTAGATCTATGACTGTATTGTGCTCGTTGTGTCTATACACGAATACATAACATAAGCAAATGGTAAAAAAAAAAAACTGAAATAGCATTGCTTTAGATAATAGGTGTTTTCTTGCTACAAGTCAACAAAAAAAATCCAAAGCTATCCTAAACCTAAAGACCTATCTCCCTCCCCTCATCCTCTTTTTCGCGTAGCTCGAGGTCTATCGAACTGAAAGTCTCCTCAGCAAAAAGTCTAAGTCGTCCTCACTGAAGCCATCATTCTTCTAAATGTCGTCGGACTGGGAGTTAATAGAGGCTCTTGAGCTCGGCACCTGAATCTGAACTTCTGTGGGCGACGAGGTGATGTGGGCAGTGCTTTTCTTCTTCTAAGAGTGGACTGCTAGCTTATCCTTGCCCATCTGTGACATTAGGGTTATGGCCATCCTTTTGAGACCCTAGCATGCCCTTGGCATCAAAGCCGAAGATGTATGGGGTGTTTTCTTGTTGCTCGCGCTACCAATCTTCTTTCTGGTCGTGTTGTGGACCTTCGTGACACACAAGCAAAGTATTCAGCCCGAAGACCATGCCTTTTAGGTTATGTATCATCTTGTACGCCTCCCTTAATTTCTTGAATTTGCAATTTAACTGTTAGATAACCGATGAGAGTAGAAGTAAAAAAATTATAAAGATAGAGATGTGAACAGGAATTACCGTCTTCGTGTATGCTATGTCCTTAAGCCTGAAAACCTCTACCTAGGGACCTGGTCTGGGGATCAGGGTCATCCCAAGAACCCAGTTTAGCCGCAACATGCTCACTATTCGTGGGAAAAAGGAAAGCCGCGTGAGTAGTCTGCATCGCTATCTTCCTCCGTATTATTACTCTCCTCTCTAGAGGGCCAGACAAGCCTTGCCCACTCTATCGACAAAAGGGGGCCCAAATCTACCTCAACATACATCTAACAGGGCTAAAGGTTGGTTGGCCAAGAAATGGTAGTAACTAGTATCATTCTCAGTAGTTGCTCACGCACCTTTCTATCTAGAGCCTCTACTTATAAACCTCAAGGGGCAGAATGGCAGGAATTCGAGGCTCCAAAGCATCGTGACTCTATGAGAACACCCAATCACCTAAATAGAACTCCTGATAGGAAAGGGCACCAGCAATATCTGACTTCCTTGTAAGCCTCTTCACTCAGCGTAGCACGCCTTGGTTCGCCACTTTACGATTATACCCTGAGTCATGGAAAAAAGGGAGCATGTGTTAGATATTAATAAAGGAAAGCTAATGCAGGAGTAAAGAATGAGGAGATCTATCAGTCGCCGAGTGTAGTTGTTCACACACTTTACGATAGACCTCAGCCGATAGGCCCGCACGCTTCTCCCTCCAATTCCACTAGCACATTGCTGGCTCCATGCGCTAAGCGTTTTTGCCTAAAGCGGTGAGCGCAGCCACATAGGCCCATAGAGCAAGACAACAGTTAGGAAATTGGTGGAAGGAATAAACAAGGTCAAAAGAGAAAAGGGATTAAGGCATACCTCCCCGATGTCGTTGTATCCAAAAAAGTTTGAGGCCCAGAGGCGCACTACGGAGTGCATCGAGTGATAAAATATGCGAGTACTGCCACCATATCCTCCAAGGCTGGCATACACCACAACTGGATGGAGCCATCCTACTCGCTGAGTATCATCTCTCAAAGCATGTATAGTATGAACCCTCTGACATGCCAATCCATCGTTGCCTCCTCAGCACCCTCTAAGCTCGTGTCTTCATCCGCATTACGGGGCAAAACCGTATCACCAGTTCGATTTAGTAACCTACCTAATGGCCTTTTTCGTCCTTTAGAATTCCATCATGGTTTAGGATATGATTTGCATTTCAATTGGGAAGAATTTAAGGTTTGAACAGGTGGAATGTGGTCAAGGTTGAAGAATCTTAGGTTCTAATGCTCGAAGAACTAAAAGCAGGAGAACTAGATGTGTTTGAGCCATGATTTAAATTAGGTTTGCATTTATTTCTAGGTAAGAGAATCAGATAGTTCTCTTATAACCAAATCAGTCGCCTGGTCAGCGGGCCGGTTAGTAGGATTTAATCATTTTACTGAGTATTCCGGTCATATTTCCGCAAAAACGTCCAGTTTGCATTTTAAAACTACTAGTAAATCCATTAAAAAAACTTTTGAAAAAAACTTTGCAGATTTTGGAAAAAATAGAGGTTGATTTGTGACTTTTAGGTCAAACAATCTGATATGCAACTGAACAAGAGAGTTGTACTATCCTGGTTCCATCACTTAACGGTCAACCTCTTCCCACATTCTTGACCTGTTCATTTGTAACTCACTAGCTATCTTTTTGGGTACATTTAGACGATTAATCGTCATTACTGTTGGCTCTGGCTTCTATAACATAATCGTCTCCTTATAGTTAAGCGACCAATTATTGTAGTTACTGGCTCCAACTTTTAGTCATAAGCCCTCAATATTGTTCCCATTGGCTCCAACTCTTAGGCGGTAAGTTTCTCCTATCCATAGATGCCCAATCATGGTTATTGTTTTCTCTCGCTTCTAGGGATGCATTTTTATGGCCAAGGGACCGGTCATCATTATTGTTGGCACGAACTCTAGTCATAAGTCCTTAGTGCATTTTAGACAATCAAGCATTGCTACTTTTGGCTCTGGCTTCTAGATATGATTCCATGTTCTTGTCGAAAAAACCAATCATTGTCTTGTTGGCTCCAGCTCTTAGACATGACTTTTTAGTAGCCCTAAACGACCAATTGTTGTTACTGTTAGCTCTAACTTCTAGGAATGCACCTTATGCCTAAGCGAGCAATCATCGTTACTGTTAACTTCGGCTCTTGGATATGAGTTCCCTTTTCAATGTTCCTACACGACTAATTGTTATTACTATTGACTCTTTCTTATACATGGCTCTTTATTTAGTGAACACTCGTTATTACTATTGGCTCCGGCTTCAAATAAAGGTTGTTTCGTCTCTAGTATCCCTAGACGATCAATTTTTGTTACTTTTGCTCTGGCTTCAGGGGGTACGTATTATTCCTAAGCAATCAATCGTAGTTACTGCCGGCCGCGGCTCTTAGGTATAAGTTTTCATTTTAGCATTTCTCGATGACCAATTGTTGCTACTCTTGACTTTGGCTTCTACTAATATGCCCCTTATCTAGGGATTAACCGTTGTTACTGTTGGGTCCAATTTTAGATAAGGTTCAATTTTATTTTCTCTTTGATATTACTTAGCGACCATTCATTGTAAATGTTGGCTCCCGCTTCAAGCGATATCTCCACCATCGGAACTACATTGGTCCGATTCCTTTTCTCTAGAATGTGTACGAAGCCTTACAAAGGTCCAACCTCATATCTATGTGAAGTTCTATGTCAGTTATTGATTTTATGGTCTTTTTCGTATTTCCACTATGAACATGTGTTGCTACGATAATGTTCGTGGTGAGCTCCATAGCCAAAGGGCTTTATAGACATTGTTTCTTCAGGACTATACTTATTAGTGACTGGGCTTTGTTATTATTTAGGCTTTTACTGTCATTATCGATCTAGGCCTAGGAATAACTAATAAGTAGAATTTATATAATTAAGTCCAGTCCAATAAATAGTCCACTTAAAGTCTCGGTCCAATTAGTAGTCCAATCCAGCTAGTTGGTCTAGTTAATTGTTATTATTTATCACTTTAATTTTTATTGTTAGTCTAGGCCTTGTAAGAAATAATAAGCTAAATTAAAATAATGAAGTCCATTCCAATAAATAGTCCACTTAAAGTCCGGTCCAATTAGTAGTCCAGTTTAGTTAGTTGGTCTAGCTAGTTGGGTTTAACCCAAGATAAGGTCTAGATAGGATATGAAGATCATGGCTTGATTTGAAAATGAATTAGGGTGGATTCTGAAATCTCCATTATCCCATGTGCTTTGAGGGTATTTTATCCAAAGTTGCGGTGTTTTCTCCCTAGATTTGGTTCAAAATTATATCAGAGAAAGGGATAAAAGTGGCTAGTTTTCATCATAATCGGCCAATAAAAAAATTTAACCTTAATTAACTAGCTGATAAGGGGTATTTTAGACTTTTTACTTTAACTTAGTTATTAACTTTTGGGAAGGATATACACGACCAAAAGGGCGTGTTTATCATGTTGACAGCCCCGGACCTTTGTAAATAGATCACTTGAGCCATGGGAACAGGGACTTCCTTTTCGGAAAGAAAACTCTGAAGAAATTAAGAGTTATGAGAAATAGAATTTCCAGCCCATTTCTAATCCTTTCCTAGCTCATTACCCTTCTACTGGTTTCAATGCATCGTGGATTTACCCCAGCCTCTTATCAAGCAGTCATGGCGAGTTAAGTCTCGCATATGCCATTTCGTCTAGTTTCTGTCATACATTTGTCATTCCCTGCGATTGAGCTTTGATCTAAAAGGAACAAAAAGAATATTGGAATGAGAATTCTAATAGGACTATAAGCTTAATTGTAACAGAACTCTATTGGAATTAAGACTCTATTATAATGAATTTCTAAGACAACTAGAAGTGTTAGTCAAGTAGAGTTCTAAACACGCTCAGCTAGAAAAAAGTTGAGCTTATTTAGGTCTCTAGGAAGTAAGATAGAAATTTTAGGCCACTCGACACAGTCATAGAATTTTAGAAATCCTAGGAAGTAAAACACGCTCAACTACATGGTTTTGATCCCAGGTAGTGTGACTGGCTACGTAGGCCACTCGACCCCCGATGTTGGGTTCAAGCCTAATTTAATTTTAGTTTTGGCATGTTATCCATTTATTATTTTCATATGGAATTTAAATAAAAAAACAATAGAGACCATTAAGGTACAACGGAGTGCCTAACACCTTCATGTTGTATAATTAGCCCCCGGACTCGTAATTTCTTATTTGGTATGAAAGATTTTTCTTATTTTCCTTTTTAATGAAGTATTAATGTTGAAATAAGATGGCGACTCGATGTCTTCAGATCTTCATGAGTCTTGAAAATTTCCTAAGTGGGTTTGCCGCAAAATCTATACTTTTTTTTTGAACGCAAAGAGAGATTTATTTATTACTAAGCATCATTTTGGTGAGCCACACGTCGTGGGGTGGCTCTCCCACTAGCATCATAATTCAGGTGGGTATACAAAAAAATTGGCTTACGATACCATTCAAGATATCCCTTTTGCTGATTTTCCGCCTGTTTCGCCATAATATCAGCACAAAAATTTGTTTGCTTATACACTTGGGAAACCGTCACTTGCCAAGAGCGTCTAAGGAGCACCCTGCAATCATGAAGAAGAGTGTCAGTTAAGGGGGTGGGGGGTGTTTTCTATTAGCCCTGTCATGGTGTATTGGTCGTCAATGTCCCATAATCTTTCTAAAGTTTAGGTTCCATGCTAGGGCTAGACCATCCCTGACTGTTTGATGTAGTAAGGCTTCTAGAACATCCACCCAACCATTTTTTGGTGTGATCTCTAAGTAACGCTGCTGAACCGGCTGTTTTGGAGTGTGATCTGGCACTACAATCTGTATTAAGTTTCACCCAATGTTGCTATGGAGGGGTCCATCTAACTTGGATTATGGTCTTAGCCCTATCTTGGATCAAAGGCGGGTTTAAGAAGAATAGATACTCTTTTGTAAGTCTACAAGTCTGACGATCGTTTCGCTCGGGGGGAGGGGAACACTACTTATAACAAGATCATTTCTATTCTGCCAGATAGTTGCAAGATGAAAAGTAAAAAGGGTTTTCCAAGGGATGTTGTCCATTTTTTTATTTTTTGTTGCTTTGGGCATTTAGTTTGCACCAAGTGTCAATGGGAAGGTTCAACTTAGTAGGCGAGATCGCTTCGGGGTGAATATCATTCCAAATTTTTTTAACATGAGGGCAATCCCGTAAAGCGTGATTGATAGTTTCCGGTTGGTTACATCCATTGGGGCAATTTTTGTCCGTTAACCATCTCAAGTTATTTTTTTCAGGGATTGCATGGTGGGAGCATTTCCAAAAGAAACTACGTATCCTCGGAGGGCATGGAACTTTCCATATCCATTGCCAATCATCGTTTGAAGTATTGTCATTACTTGTGAGCATATTGTACGCGGATTTGACAGTGCACTCCCCATGGTCAAAAGGCCAAAGGAGCGTATCAGTCTTTTCGTGAAATAACGAGAGAGGAATGGTTTTGATCAGATCAACGAGCTCTTTGGGGATAAACGTGTTTAACTTATCAATATTCCAATCCTTGTCGGTAATCATATCAGAAACTTTAAGATTTTCATTATAAGAGTGAATAGGACCCCTGAAATTACTGCGTATACTTCCATTAGGCAGCCAAGCATGGTACCAAAAGGAAGTCTCTTCCCCATTGCCAATGCTCCACTAGATTTGGTCAATCATCACATCACGCGCTTGAATGATATTATTCCAGAATTTAGAACCTGTTTTCTTTCCTTTAGCATTCCATATAGTTTTCATGAGGAAAATATTTGTCTTTAATAATCTAAACCCAACGATTTTGAGGATGTTTCCAAAGGCGCCAAACCACATTCATAAACATAGCTTGGTTGGCTATACTAGTTTGGCGGATGCCCAATCCACCTTTAGCTTTAGACTGAGTAACGGTATTCCAATTAACTGCATGCCATTTTCATTCATTTTCCATATGGCCCCATAGAAAGTTTCTACTAAGTTTATCAATTTGGTTAGCTGTACTCTTTGGGATTACATAGGATTGCATAGTGTATATGGGAATCGAGTTAAGCGTGGCTTGGGTAAGTATAGTCCTACCCGCAAAGGGCAGAGAGTGGGCTTTCCGGTTAGATAGTTTGGAATGTAATTGATCTATCAGGTAAGAAAAATCTTCTTTTGTTTGTTGACCCTGCTTTAAGGGGGCGCCTAGGTAGTTGTCAAATTTTGTAGCCTCCGTAATACCAGAATTGTGGCATATGAATCTACGAATATCAGCAATTGTGTTCTTAGAAAATAAAATTTTTGATTTTTGGATATTAATATTGAGGCCCGCTTTAGTGCTGACGGAGGTGAAAGTATTGAGAAAGTTTGAAAATTTTTGTTTTGTAGCTCTCCCAACGAGAATAATGTTGTCGGCAAACCTCAAATGGGAAATGCCGAGTCTGGGTCGAGATATTTTGATAGGGTGGATAGATCTATTTTGTTTGGCTAAGTTTAATTCTGTGGACAAAGAATTTAGGCACAAAATGAAAATTTAAGGGGATACTTGTCTAAGGCCACGAGTAGGTTGGAAGAACGTAAACGGCTGTCCTTCCCAAAGGATCGAGTACTGGACTGTGGAAACACAATTCATAACAAGGTTTATGAAGTTGTGCGGGAATCCCAACTTCACAATATTTTCGGCAATGAAATCCCAATTTAGTCTATCATAGGCCTTCTCAATGTCCAACTTAGTCATGAGCAGCCCCCCTTTACCTTTTTTCCGACGAATGTTATGGAGAATTTCGTTAGCAATGATAATATTATCAACTGCCCTTCTACCTTGAAGAAAGCTGGTTTGATTAGGATGGATTATATTATAGATAATAGGGCGGAGCCGATTCACGAGGATACGCGAAACAATTTTATAAATGGTGTTACAAAGGCTTATGGGTCTGAAGTGAGTAACATTTTCAGGGTGATGGTTTTTCGGGATTAGGGTCACATAAGTTTTATTCATATTGAGAGGTACTTTAGCATCTTGGAAGCAGGTTTTAACCAAATTTGTTACGTCTGTTTTAAATATCTCCCAATACTTTTGGAAAACTCCCGGGTGATAGCCGTCAGGATCGGGGGCCTTGTTGGGACCCATATTGAATAGGGCATTTTTTATTTCCTCATCACAGGGAGTGACAACAAGGTTGTCATAGTTGTTATTAAGGATAATATCATCAGACATCGAAATCCAATCCTTAGGCTCGCTGGATTAGGCGTACTATCATAAAGACTTTGGAAATGTTTTGTAAACAAGTCCCTTATTTTTGTTTTGTCATAAATCCACATATCATTATCACTTTTGAGGGCTTGAATTTTATTCACACGTCTATGGCGAATGGTCAAAAGATGATAGAAATGAGTATTTATGTCTCCCTCACAGGTCCAGTTTATTTTGGCTCTAAGGCGCCAATACTCATGTTCTTGATTCAGAATAGTGTGGTATCTATTCAAGAGCTCTTTTTCCAGGTGGAAAAGGCACCAGGAATTCTCGTAAGGATAATTTTTGTTCTGCATAAAAATATCACCAAAACCCTCTTTAGCCCAAGTGCGTAGTGTGTGAGTAAGATTGTCAAGCTTTGTGTCAAAAAGTGGCTAATTGTTCACCCTTTTATTCCAAGAATGTTCAATAGTTGGTTTGAGGGAAGGGTCAGAGTACCAGGCAGATTCAAATTTAAACACTTCGTGATAGGGCCGCCGCTCATCCGTATTGTTTAATCTGAGAGGAATGGGATGGTGGTCAGAGTGAGTTCATTGAAGGTGAAGAACGTGCGCATTAGGGAATCTTTCCATCAAAGCTTCAGAGGCTAAAGCACGATCAAGACGCTCATAAATTAAATCAGTTCTCATAAACCTACGGTTTGTCCAAGTGTAAGGTTGCCCCACGAATCCAATGTCATGCAAGTTAGAACAATCAAGGAAATTTAGGAAGTTGCAGAAAGAAACCAAGGCTTGTTGTCACTTACCTGGACCACAGCATGGATGGTTTATGGTGACTCGTGTACTATATTGATATGCAGCTTTTGAGTGTTCCAGAGAATCCATATGCCTCCTTTGAATCCATTTTCATCAACCCTATGGTTACGGTCGAATTCCAATGCATTTGCAACTTGCTCAGCTGTCGATTTAGTTATCTTTGTCTCCATTAGGATCATTGCTTCAGGTTTGTGGGTGTGGATGAGATCAGTGGCATGCATGTGGAACCGTTGGTTTCCGACTCCATTACAATTCCAGGAAATTATATTCATTATCAAGGGGTCAACAAATTCATGTACCTCATAGGTCATCATTCTCGGTTGAGACTGTTGTTTGATTTCCTCCCATCCCGGCCAAACATAGGTCTCTCTCGATTTCACCTTGATTTTCTGAGCTTGGAAAGAATATGTCGGTATTGTGTCTTGCATGGCAGAGCACATGACATTAACGACAATTGGGGTAGTTAGGTGGGAAAATAGGATGTTTGTTAGTGACTCTTGTTCTGTGTTTTGACGCAAGTTGATGTTGCCTAGGGCCAAGTATTTGTTCACCACTGTTGGTCTGCTTTTGGGTTGCCAGGTGAATTATTTCAGGTTATTGGTTGATTAACGGTTGGTTGGGTGACCAAACTGATGCCTTGGTGAGCGATGTTGGAGGAGTGTCCATGGGTTGTTCCCGATTTAGAACTGTGGGTGGGCTATTGGTTGGACTAAAGGTGGCTGGTTCTGTAAGGGTACTTGCACTGTGTTCTGGGTGATCGTGGTTTGTGGTAGGGGCAAGTTTAAATTCAATTCCAGGGAAGGGGGAGTAGGTGCCCTCAGAGGAATTATGGATGGTTGTCATGTTGTTACCTGGGGGTTCTAGAGCATAGTCAGATTTATCAAGGTGGTTGGTAGTGTTCTCAACATTGGTAACATGGGGTGCAGGGATACTTATGAAGGAGGCCACCAGATTCAATTTGGGTATCCTTTGGTGAGTAATAACTGGTGTCAGAGGATGGTTTTGAAAGGGACTGACCATGAGATGTGGGTTGATGGGTCGGTTTGGCATTGGACGGTTGTAAGTGGATTCCTGGCTATTTTCTGATGCTGCTTGCTGAAGGTTGGCGATATCGTTGCGGTTGTGAGGTAGATGGTAGGGCTACATTGATTTGTAGTATTTCTCTACTATGGATTGTGGGAATGTGTTGTAGAGCTGGTTGATCTGAAGAGCCATTTCTTTATAGCTAGTATATATCTGCGAGGATGGATCGATCATCATTTCAGTTACATAATTTTTGAGTATTTGATCTTCCATGTCAATAGAGCAGGAGATGGCAGGTGTTTTTTGGGTTTCTGGAGATGAAGATGTTCTGGTAGGGGATGGTCGCTATTGGTTGGCTTGGGCGGTTATCAAAAGTTTGGGTATCACACGTGTGTGTGGTAATTATATTTTTTCCTTTGTTAATCTATACTACTTATCTATCTATACTACTTATAATGAGAAGTCATTTTTTGGTATCATACCCTTTTGGTGTTACACTGAGAGTGACTCTGGTATTGACAAGTGTCCATTTTAAAGATAGAAAAGTAAAATATCTCATTCCCCACTCTCTACATCTTCAGTTACCCCACTCCCTACATTTACGTAACTGCATTTCTTCTTTATCAATTTATTTTCCTCCATTTCTCCATCCTCATTGCAGATTGAAAATTGGCAATTCAGGAGCTCCAATACGTTTTCTCCATACTCCAGTGGTAAAGCTCTGTCTGCCTTTGCGATAATGTCCCAATGACATGTGGATTAGTTTTTTTCATTTCATGCATCTCTTCATTTCCCCTTCTCTGCATTTCCTCCGAAGAAAATCGCATCTGCAGAAACTCCAACTGCAACCTTCCATCCCCTCCGAGTTCTCAAGCAAAAGTGCAGGTATTTTTCCCTTTCAATATATGTAAGCATCAAGCTTCCAATTACAGACATTGTTCTCAAGCAGACTTACGTGTGTGATTTGCATTTTACACGCATCTTGCAATTTTCAAGGTCGGCCTGCGTTGGTGGTGTGGAATTTGTGGCCGGGTATGATGGGTTGCAGTGACGGACAATGGGTGGCCGTTGGAGGGGAGATCAATCGACATTGGTGGTCGGCAGTGGGTTGAAGATCAGTCGCCGATGGTATTGACCAACCAATTGCAGGAACCACATGTGTCATCTTTCAAGATCAGTCAGCGTTGGTGGCACGGGATTGGTGGCCGGGTATGGTGGCTTGCGGCGATGCGCGATTGGTGGCTGCTGGTGGTTTGATCGATTGGGCGGCGGTGTTCGGCAATGGTGGGTCATGGGGTGATGGGAGAGTGGTGGCTCCGGAGATAGTTGGTCAATTGGTGGTCATCGGCGTGTGACCCAAAACGGTGGTTGTGCGGTCGACGAATTGTGTGTAGCATGGTTGCGATGCTTTGAAACCATTTAGGTTTCTAGCTGTTGTTTGGTGACAATGCACTGATGTGCTCCAGATGTAATTTTTTTTCTCTACATATTAATCTATTCCAGTAAAGTTGGTAAGTGAAGTATTTTTCTCTTTACATTGACATGGTAATCATGTTGCCATTACAGATTGTAGCAGGATAAGGTGACCGGAAACTAATCCGGTGGAACTTCCACCATGGAAGTGTGTTTATGGTAAGGCTGGTCCACGACAGCACTCCAGTGGGATAGCCACGTGTTGCTAATCGAGTTTTTATGACTCCACACGTCATCCATCTTTAATGTGTCTTAAAACTTTGCATGCATTCTATATACAAGCTTAATTAACATTAACAATCATAAATAAAATAAGCATTTTTTGACAGGTCGCAAAGTTAACAAATAAAGTTAGATTATGTGTAAAAAGCCCTCTTTGAAATTGATTTTGAGTAAAAAAAATTAATTGACTTTTGATTAGTTACGTGTGTTTGATAAATTTGTGAGTCGCACACGCCTTGCGTGTGTACGCCAGTAGTCTGTAAAGACAAAGTCATGGGTGGCTGAGGGCTATCTTCCTTGCCTTTTCCTTGCTTTACGCTACTCAGGCCAAAAGGGGGATTGTCGGCTACTGTGGTGGGGCTTTTTGTGGGTCTCGGGCTACTCGAGATTTAAGTGGTGTGGTTTGTTTTTTAGCGGGAAAAGGTGGGTTGTTTATATGCGGATTTATCCGGTGGTTTGACTTTGGTTCCACCTGACGTCGTCGATCGCCGGAGTCGACAATCATCTTCGGATGTGGTTATGTTCTACCTCCATATCTATTTCTTCTTGTAATTATTGTCCATGGTACACCTTGTTCTGCCGGAGATCGTTCTTGTGGCGGTTGGTCTTCAAGTGTCTGTTTTTCATCGGGAATCATGTGTTTGATCTGCTATTGTCGAACTTGATACCTTTGCATTTTCCTGTTTCCTTGACTATCATCTGTGCTGTCCCCTTGTGGTGCTGTTGGTTTGTCAATAGCCAGAGTCGTTTGTGTCTTGGTCGGGCAACGAAGTGCGTTATGCTCGATTCGCTTGCAAATTGTGCAGAGCGATATGATATTTTCATACTGGAGGTGTTGGGTAAGCTTCCTGATCTGTACCTTCTTGAACAGAGGAACGTTGCGAATTTTCCTCGAGCAATTGACGAGGTGATTGTATCAATTCGAAGAGGCTCTCCCTATTTCTTTCCTATTAGCGTAAGTATTTCTTTGTCGTAATACTCAATAGGTAATCCGTTGAGTCGAATCCACACGGCTATAGTCGAGATCTTGTGATTTGCTGGATTAAAATTTGGTACCCATTTCTGAACTGAGAGGTAGTTTCTTCCCAAAAACCATGGACCTAGCTCAGGAGCTTTCCTGTAGTCTTCAATTGTAGTGAATTTGATGGTATAGTAGCCACTAGGTAAGTCGAAGATACGCATCAGACGAGGTTCAAGAGTCGCTGCTGTGAATGAAGCTCCCAAAACCTTGATTATAAGAGCCGTATTCCAGGGTTGGCGGATCCGCTGTTTGGTACTTGTAGATAAGATGATGGTTGGAGGTTATCCTTATATTGATTATCCCCTTCCTCATCATCACTTGGTTGATCTTCAGGAATTTCCAAATCCATGGATTCAATGGTCAAGGAGCTTAGCAGAATGTCTTTGAAAGAAATTGTCTTGTTGGGGAAGGTGTCAGGTGGCAGTGGAAGGGGGGAGGATCCCCTTCCAGGTTCATGGTTTTGATAAGTGTGATTCACAGGCCATGCCTCAATAGAAGCGAAAGGCGGTCTTTTTCAGGGTTCTTGCTAGCCAGTCTCTCGTCACCGGGGGTAGCCGAAGGTGTTTCGCTGGTTCACTAAGACAGGCGTATGTGCGCGCGCCCCCAATCCTGCCCTTTGCCTGCCCACAAAATCTATACTAGCCACTGAGCGAGTGAACTTGACTTTGGGACTCTTCTGGACGATTATTTCATTTTTCTTATGTTAGGGCATTCTGAATGGGGGACTAGAACTTGCAGCAATGGAGCTCTTTTAATGGCCTTTATTTTTTTTTTTTGACCTCTTAAGAGATTCGGTTGGATTTACCAACATGCTCTGTGTTGCTGCTAAAAACATGCTCCGCGTATATTGCAGAACCCGAGCCTGGACCGATGACCTGCAAGACAGAAAACGAGTGACCGCCGGGTGGGGTTCCCGGCGGAGAACTCTCCGATGCTTAAGTCAGAGCGCAGCTACAGGATAGTAACTCTGAAAAAGCATGAATTGTGTAGTTGTCCATACCTGGAGGGGTAGACCCCTTTATATAGTTGTAGGAGAAGACTCCTAGTAAGACTGGGCTGTGGGCCAGATGTGTTAGGATCGCGTTAGGATCCCCGAGGATCACGTCACAATCCTTAATAAGATAATAATTGATCTCCCAGTTTGACTAGGATTGCCGGGTATTCCCCAATTATTAGGAGTTATATTTGAGTTATATCATAAGCCCCCCACTTCCTTAGCTAAAATGTTTGGCTGAGGAAGTTTATACCTGGTGTCTCGAGACATGCGACAGATTTGTAAGTGATTCTCATCCACTTGTAGGGGTAACAATATTTCTCTCTTCCATGTGCTCCGACCTAAGCGGGAGCTTAAGCCTTAGAACTTTGCCCAAGTAGGGCGCTAGAACCCTAGCTCTCGAGAGCTAAGTCTTAGAATGTCGCCTGAGTAGGCTATTCGAAATCATCTTTAGAGAGACGAATCATGGGATCTCGAGATCCTTTAGGGGCTGTGCCCCATGGTAGCCTCTCTCGGGAGAGGACACAAAGCTATGCATGCAAGTTGTTGCATGTGCTAAGTGTTTGAATGTCCCCTCGAGGGGTCACCTCTCTTTTGGAGGGTGTTCATTTTGTGCAAGTGTGTGTTCTTGAGCTCGAGCCGATCACATCATGCTTGCATTTTACTTTGTCGCGAACTCTTATCATCAGCTAAGAGCTGGCAAAGAAGCCTCGCACTCACGCTTGGCTGGGTTTTGAATTGACAAAGAATGGTGGGGGGATGAAGTCCCATAGTCCTTTTCCGTTTCACGGGTTAGAACTGCAGCTAAACCATTCGGATAGATCTCGAGCTCTATCCTATCACCCTCGGGGGTGTTCGTCCCTCGAGGGACTAATGGAGCACGGAGCTCACGCAAATACCCTCGGGGGTTTGACGGAACTTAAGAGTTCTCGTCTTATGGGCCATCGGGGGCGGATGGAGCCGGAGCTCTTGCAATTACCCTCGAGGGTTCGACGGAATTTTAAGAGTTCTCATCTTACATGCCCTCGGGGGTTTAACGGAACTTGGAGTTCTTGTCGTACGCGCCCTCAGGGGTTTGACGAAACTT
Organism: Escallonia herrerae; assembly: GCA_033070095.1. Classification (NCBI taxonomy): domain Eukaryota; kingdom Viridiplantae; phylum Streptophyta; class Magnoliopsida; order Escalloniales; family Escalloniaceae; genus Escallonia; species Escallonia herrerae. The sequence goes on along the minus strand of JAVXUP010000951.1, from coordinate 204,345 downwards.
TAGAGTTCTCGTTGTACGCTCCCTTGGGGGTTTGACGGAACTTAGAACTCTCGTCGTTTGTGCCCTTAGGGGTTTCTCGTCCTTGTTGCCGCGGTGCCAAATAAGAAGGCGCGGTTCATGGAGCCCATAATATGGTCGCTGTGGCGAACCTCCCTGTCTGATAAGACACAAGGCATTAAGCCTGTATAAGAATGATCTCATGAAATATAAAGCCCCCCGGCCTTTGAGAAGGCGTGGATATATAAAGACGGCTTTTAAGCCCATATGTAGAGTCCGGTCGCAAGAAGACCCATGGGAGCAATATAGAAGACCATAATCTGCTTGCTCGACTGGATGAGCTCATAAAGCTTGAGGATGTGTAGTCCGTCCGAGCAAGATGCCACTGATAATCAGTAGAGTAGCTGTTGCAGTTCATCAATATACTGAGAAGCAACTAGATTTAGTTCGCTGGCTGCATGAGCTTGAGCTTGCAGTTGTACCGGCATATTAGTGATGCTTATTAGCAGAGGTTGACGATATGCTCTGATTCACTGATCGAGGTCACTGTGTGATCGAACATCACAAGATAATAAGAAATGTCGAGTCGGCAAGATGCTGCAGCAGAAAACCCTAAACGCGACTTCAAGTCACAGGGTGCTGTGAATTTTTTCCTTGCTTATAAAGTGGTTTATACGTTACCGTTGATGTTCGCAGGCATAGTTTAAATCTTGCAAGAAATAAAAATACGAGACTGAAAAAACAGCCTTTGAAGCAATAAAGCATATAAAAATGTAACTATGTTTTTAACACAGAATTAATAGCGATGTTCAGACACCACGACCCCATTAGGGTTTTGCTGGTTAAGCTACCAATGTGCTGCACTGCGTGTCGCAGGTGAGCTTAAAAAGTCATAGCAGTCGGTGAGACCCGACATGCGACGTGCTTGCGTCAATTGACACAATTGCATAATGCTAGCCCAAAAAAGAACGTAGGTCTAAGTGACATAGAAGTGCACAAAGTAGCGTTTGGAAGGCTTGCTAGCGCCCAAAATCGTAATCGCTTAATTTTTAACAACACACCGTGCATATAAAATGTGCACAGATTTAAAAGAAAAAGAGTAATGCACATGTTTAAATAGTTGAGACCCTTAAATTGGTCTTTTTCTATAAAAGCTTAATGCTTTAGAAAGCATAATGCTTTAGAAAGCATGTGGCCTAAGTCAAATAAATAAGACCATCTGGGTCTTAAACATAAATATGCACTTTCAGGGGGTCAAAGCATTAAATACTTTAAAAGGAAGGAGTGATGTCACCTGGTCTTGCTCCATTCCTCTCTGAAGACCGAAGAGCCTTGGTCGGCGCAACGCCGCACGAGAGCATCCACCACCGGACAGCAGGGACGAAGGCGGTGTAACAGTGGTGGGGCAGAGGGGCGCTGGCGGCGCTTCTCGCCGTGGTTCCGGCCAGCGATCTTGACGGAGTGGTGCCGTCGCTTTTGGTCGCAATGGACGGAGCTGTCCCCTTGCCACGGTAGCGTAAATATGAGGGGAAGGAGGAGCCGGTGGTGAGTTGTTGTAGATTTGGAGCAATGATGGCCGCGGTGGCGCGGATCTGGACCGGAGGGCGGCGAACGGCGGTTGTGTGGCGCCGTCCAGCGCCTGCACTGGTGGCGGGAGCTGCTTTTTCATCTTCTTTTCTTTTTGTATATATATATATATATATATATATATGGGAGCCGATCCACACCCACCGGTGGAGAAATAAAATTTCTCCACCAAACCGCTACAAAGAGTAGTGGTTAGCATTATTGATTGCAAATACACAACCGCAACACTTTGTTGCGGTTGCGCTCCCCCCATGGCCCCCCTTCCCCCCTTCCCCCTTCCCCCCCCATGGCCCCCCTCCCCCTTCCCCCCGTCTCCCCCCCACCCCCCACCCCCCTGCCCAACCGTAACAAAGAGTTACGGTTGGCCCCCCTTCACCCACGTGGCCTCCCCCTTCCCTGCCACGTGGCCTTCCCCCCTTCCCCCATGGCCCCCCTTCCCCTTCCCCCGCCACGTGTCCCCGTCCCCCTCTCCCCCGCCACGTGGCATCCCCTCCCCCCGCCACGTGGCCCCGTCCCCCCACCATGCCCAACCGCAACACTTTGTTGCGGTTGGCATGCCAACCGCAACAAAGTGTTGCGGTCCCCCCACCCCACGTGGTGTCCCCCCCCCCCCGTGATGCCCCCCATGGCCCCCCCTTCCCCCCGTGATGCCCCCTTCCCCATGGCCCCCCCTTCCCCCTCCCGTGATGCCACGTGGTGTCCTTCCCCCTCACTCACGGATTTTTTTCTGTCTTCTTTCTTCTCTTTCCTTCGCTTTTTTCTCTTTATAATCCCTCCTCCCCGAACCCTTTCTTCCACTCTCCATCATCTTTACCAACTATCTTCATACTCCATATCTCACCTACAACAATACAAACAAAAAAAATTTACGCTAGAAGCTCGGTGGATAACCGCTAGAAGATCGGTGGATTTTTCTTTAAATATATCAAGTCAAAACAAGTAAGTATTTTTTGGGTTTTCTTGTAATTCAATGTTAATTTCAAAGTTCAAAAATAGTCATTGTAGACTCAAATCGAAGATAACGAAAAATACAAATTGAAGGAAACAAAAATCAGATCAATCGGAGATCAGATGAGCGGTATTACATTTATAGATTCCAAAATAGCAATTTTTTAGGGCATCTAAATTAAGATTTTTCACGAATTTATAAAAAATATCTAGAGCTAGATTTTGCTAAAGTGTGAAAAAGAGACCCTAGTTATTTTTAAAAGATCTATATCAAGGAAAATTTCAGATTTTTTCAAATACTGGAAAGGGGTTAACTGATACGGGGAATCTTGAAACTTTGCACTGTAATTTAAAATATCAAGCCAGCGCGATTTCACGCGAAACTTTTATGAGAACCCTAGGATGTTGGGAAGTTCCATCCCCCAAGATTTCGGGCCACTCCGAAGTTGTTAGCTATTTTTTTGGCCGAACGGGCTTTTAAGCGTTCGATCCGAACACCGGTTCGGGATTTTTGGGCGAAAAGTCCGTAGAATACTTTTTAGATCAAGAATGAATTCGGGAAGCTTAAAATAGCATTTCAATGCACTTTTGAGCTCGTTCTGATTCCAGGGGCATTTTGGTAATTTGCCACCCCGAGAGGGGTATTTTGGTAATTTTACGATGTTAAGTTTTTCAAAGGACTTTCTAGTCCAGAAATGTAAGTAAAACACCTGAAAGGTTGTTTTGAAGCTGGTTTGGGGCGTTAGGGTGATAATGAACCCCCGGGGGCATTTCGGTAATTTGCCGCTCACCCGGGGTATTTTGGTAATTGAACATTGTAACACAACTGGAGGAAAGAGTCTTTATTTTTATTTTATTTAATTCTATGACTTGTTGAGAATGATATAATTTTTATTTTTTAGATTTCAGTATAAATATGGATGCAACAGGAGGAAATACTTTTTGTGAAGATTCTGATCCACCTTACTTGGGTCAAGTTTTCCAAACACTGGAAGAAGTTGAAGCATACTATAGAGCATATTCGAAAACGATAGGTTTCGGTATTAGAACTAAGACTACTAGAAAACGGGCGAATACAGATCAAATTTGTGGAAGACTATTTGAGTGTCATAGAGGAGCACCGTATGTACCCCCGGTTGTTCGGATCAGTGACGAAGGGCCATCAAGACAAAGAAAACGCGACACATTTCCGGGTACTGGCTGCAAGGCCCATGTGTATGCAGTACACCGAAAAAATGAAAACCATTGGGTTGTGACGGGAGTGGAGTTGAGCCATAATCATCAGTTGATGACCCCTAGTAAGATTGGTCAAATTCATCAACACCGAGAAATAAGCGCGGCACACAGACAACTGATATTTACAATGGCCGAGGCTAAAATTCCACCTTCTAGAATGATGGGGGTTTTCTCAAGCCAGTCTGGGGGGATTGACAAGTTGAGTTTCAACGAAGTAGACCTTCGAAATGAACTTCGTGCTCAGAGGAGAGAGTCTTTCGGTAAGAGTGATTCTCAAGCTACACTTGATATCTTCAGGCACCTTCAGAGTGAGAATTCTGGCTTTTTCTATAGTCTCCAACTGGATGATGAGAACCGCATTAGTACTATATTTTGGGCGGATGCCCGTTCTAGAGCTGCTTACCAAAATTTTGGGGATGTTGTGACGTTTGACACCACATACCGCACAAATAAGTACTCTATGCCTTTTGCTCCGTTCACCGGGGTGAACCACCACTATCAGTCAATCTTGTTTGGCTTTGCCCTGCTTAGGGATGAGACGGAGGAGTCATTTACGTGGTTATTTGAAACGTGGCTTAAAGCAATGTATCATATTCCTCCAAAGACCATCATCACCGACCAAGATCTGGCAATGAAAAATGCAATCGCTAAGGTCCTTCCAGATACTCACCATGGCCTGTGCACATGGCACATAAGCAACAAATATCCCGAACGGCTTCACAATGTATATGCAAACCATCCGACATTCAAGACTGACTTTAATACATGTGTGAAGAAATCGTTGACGGTAGACGTGTTCGAGGAGAGGTGGGCCAAGTTAATGGATGACTACCATTTGCACAATCATGAATGGTTACAGTCGTTGTATGAGATCAAGACACAGTGGGTCGGTGCCTACACCAAGAAGTTTTTTGCAGCCGGAATGACTACGACCTCGAGAAGCGAAGGTATGAATGCATTCTTTGATGGGTACGTAGGCCATTCTTCAAGTATAACAGAGTTCGTACTAGAGATGCAGAAAGCCCTTGACAGGCAATTTTTCCTTGAGAGAGAAGCCGACGCGGCTACAGTTTACAGAGAAAGAGCCATAGTAGTTTTTTCACCTTTGGAGGCTCATGCGGCTCAAGTCTATACCAAGGAAATGTTTAGACAGTTTCAAGAGGAACTACTAAAGTCGAATCAATATAGCATGACAAAGTTGCACGAGTATTCCACCAGAGTGATCAAGGTTTATGCTTTGACAAATGTGACGAATTTCGCCAATCCGTGCTCTTCGTCGGCTCCGAGGAGCAGAAGACATTTTACCGTAGCAGTTTGTATGGACACCGGGTTGGTTAATTGCAACTGTCAACTGTTTGAGCATAAAGGTATACTTTGTCGACACGCGTTGAGGGTTTTTAGCGCCAAGAATGCTCGTGAAATCCCTCCACAGTATATCTTGGAACGGTGGACGAAGGAAGCCAATAGAGTCCACGGTCACATTCCTTACGTGCCCAATGTTTCAGTTGATTTCGAGCAATCTGAGACGCTGCGATATAATCACCTTTGTAACATCATGCACGGTTTATCATTGGATGCAGCGTCAACATTTGATGGGTACAGGTATCAAGTTGAAGCAGCCGCACGGGATAAGGCTAACCTTGCACAGTTTAGGATGGCATTACCAGAAAGACGGGACACTCCGACTAGTCGGACGACTCCAGCCGGTAGATTCAATCGAGCTTCACAGCCAGTCATTGACGGCACTAGCCTGCAAGGTGAGGAGGACGACATTTTTGATCCGATTATTTCTCAAACAAAAGGGCGAAAACGAGCAATACGCATGAAGAATCCGATTGAAGAAGCAACGGGTCAAAAAAAATTGCGAAAGTGTGCGTTGTGTAATAAGATGACTGATCATGACAAGAGAAACCATTATAAAGTGTTAGGTATCGAACCTGGCAGTATGGTCGAGGAGGACGATGATGATGATCAGTGTTAGGGTTAATGTTTCAGTTGTATAAATTGAACTTTTATAATGTTTAAATTTGTGATTTGGTTTGTGGAATCATAGCTTCCGAAAAATTACGTAATTTTTTTTGTCATTTTTTTTTGCCCATTGAACCTTAGGCGTGCTAGTTAGCCCATTTGTATCAATTTCGAAAAAAATCGAGACACGTTATTTTTTGGGTTTTCCTAGGAAGGGCCTATTCGGGCACACTTTAGGGCCCAATTCATAACTTCCGAAAAATTACGTAATTTTTTTGTCACTTTTTTTTTGCTCATTGAACCTTAGGCACGCTAGTTAGCCCATTTGTATCAATTTCGAAAAAAACCGAGACACATTATTTTTTGGGTTTTCCTAGAAAAGGCCTGTTCGGGCACACTTTAGGGCCCAATTCATAGCTTCCGAAAAATTACGTAATTTTTTTGTCATTTTTTTTTGCTCATTGAACCTTAGGCACGCTAGTTAGCCCATTTGTATCAATTTCGAAAAAAAACGAGACACGTTATTTTTTGGGTTTTCCTAGGAAGGGCCTGTTCGGGCACACTTTAGGGCCCAATTCATAACTTCCGAAAAATTACGTAATTTTTTTTGTCACTTTTTTTTTGCTCATTGAACCTTAGGCATGCTAGTTAGCCCATTTGTATCAATTTTGAAAAAAATCGAGACACGTTATTTTTTGGGTTTTCCTAGGAAGGGCCTAATCGGGCACTCTTTAGGGCCCAATTCATAACTTCTGAAAAATTAGTAATTTTTTTTGTCATTTTTTTTTGCTCATTGAACCTTAGGCACGCTAGTTAGCCCATTTGTATCAATTTCAGAAAAAACCGAGACACGTTAATTTAATTTCAAACCTTAATATCCAAAATCCAACAATAGTAATAATAAACACATACGAACGTCTACTACATCTCAGGATAATGGTAAGGAAGGCGTCTAGCTACACCCTTTTTCAGCTCCCAGGCTATCCTATATCTAAACGTCAAGGCATCGTTTCGAGACCACGTTTCATATTCGAGCACATCTGAGCGAGCTATGTAGTCCATGTACTTGAGGACGTAAATCCCGCAATCATGACTGTTATATTGCTTTGGTCGGTTTTCTATCGTCACGACCGTCCAAGGATCTATCATGGTTTTGCTCGTGATGGCCTCCCCCTTAAAATGTCGACACGCTAGTGGAATGATAGTAGTCTGCATCCAACAATAAAAAAGGTTATCAAGCCTATGTAACAAGAAGAATAGACTATGAGCGAAGGTCAAGATATAAACTAACCACCGCATTGATGTACGTGGAGTACATCTGCGCCAGCTGCTGACCAGGTCCGTCTTCCCTTAGGCTATCGTATATGTGGACCACTTTATTCTCTGGAAAGAGAACTAATAGGAAGAAGTGGCTTGCATGAAGAGCAGGTAGCATGATTAGGTTCGCATCAGCTGCGTGACATTGATAGTCCGCGTTCAAGTAGGAAAGCACGTTTGCAGATGGTCGCCATTCACCCTTGCTTGTCCCTCGCTTCCTCCTCCATTCTGTGAACTCCTTCATGCTATTCACCATGAAGGGGATAACAAAAGAGGCATACATGTTGAGCTTCAAAGTTTGGCAGGGGTTATAATTTAGCTCTCTAACACGCAGCAGATCTATATAAGCGTCAATGAGAAAATTCGAAATATCTGTGTTCGGCGCCAACAGTCTTAGATCTGAGTGAGCTAGGAATGAAGCAACAGGAAAGTCTGCTGTAGCGATTGGCTCATGCCCAAAGTAGTGCCGGTCGATCCAATCCCTTTTGGCCGGACTCAATGGCTTCGTCGGTTGTCCTTTATCCGACCGGATACTTGGGCGCGATGCCTGGATTCCTACTTGGGTCACTTGAATCTGGAGCTGAGAGTCGTACGCGTCAGGAGGCAAGCGAGTAGACGGCTCCCACACCTGACTCTGGGGCTGATAGTCGTACGCGTCAGGAGGGAAGCGAGTAGACGACTCCCACACCTGACTCTGGGGCTGATAGTCGTACGCGTCAGGAGGCAAGCGACTAGACGGCTCCCCTTGGTAACCCCGGTACGCAAGACTAAAGTTTTGAACTTCAGTCTTGTACCTCTCAATGGACCTCTTGAGATTGTCAGGAGCCTGCGCGACAAACCAGTCAAACCCCTCCAGCTGCTTGAACACCTCAGTGCCCTGGTCAACCTAAAAAACATGCATACAAAATATGGCTAATCATTTCAGACATGGTAGATAAGGTGCGCAAATAAAAATTGAAACAACACTAGCATGACTTACAATGTTCAATGCCCAGAACTGGTCATAGATCTCACGTGGCGCATACGATGTCTTCCTCGCCTGGGAAGGGCGATTCACCCTCGTGCGCGTCACCTTGAGAAACCATTGTAGGTACTCCTCAATGCTGATGCTGTCGGCCTTCAGCGATACAAGGCTATCATATGTTTCTTGCCAGGTATTCCACTGTTGCACCTCGTCGCTCAACAAATTCAAGGCATCAGGCACCTCGAAGTTCGGCCCTCGACCACTCCTGTATGGCCGCATGTCTACAGCGGGTTTTGGTATCCCTTGTAGACAGCCAGCTTGCCTCATAGCTCGATCGGGCATCTGAAACTCACATACTTCGAAGTGAATAAGCGGCACCCGAACCAAACCTGCCAGCACGTACGACACCGGAAGTTGCCAACACCACTCATCCAACCGATGCATCACCTTGCTATATGGCTGCCACGTCACCTGGGATGCATTGAGTATCTCTAGTTCCCCTCGATAGAACTTTAGATGGTGGTGCGGGTCTACCCGTCTCCTCCGGTTGGTCGTAGGCCCCCAGGCCCACACCCTAGGCCACGTCTCATCGGAATATTCCCGCGGTTGTGGACGACCCGTGGGTAGCCTCTCGTAAGACCAAACCTGTGAATGCAAACATTATCTGGAATTAGCACATTAAGAGGCTAGAATATATTGACACGTCAACCAAGAAAATAAATGCTCAAACCTGTAATAGAGTGAGGCAGGCGGCAATGGACTTGGCACCCTTTCTCGTAGCTTTGTGCAGTGCTCGATATAGGTGCGCAAGGACAGCTGAACCCCACGAATACGAGTATACCTCCTCAAGATCCTCCAAGAACACCATATACTTCGGATGCACCGTGTTTTTCGAATGCGTCGGAAGTAATATGGCTCCAATAATATACAGAAGGAATGCTTTCGTATACGTCACGAAATCGTGAGGAGTGTATTCATCCGGTAGCACGCCATACTGCTCTCTCAGCCATTTAAGTTTGATGCCGTTCGTTGTAAGAGCTTCCCTCGGAATTCCCGGAAAATACTGCCTAGCCATCTTCGCTATGGATGCAGACGTTTTGCTCGAAGTAATGGGTTTGCCGTGACATGGGATTCCAAGTATAAATCCGACGTCCTCTAATGTAATAGTCATTTCACCAAACCGGAAGTGAAATGAGTTCGTCTCGCTCCTCCATCGTTCAACTAGAGCGGATATAAGGCAATCGTCGTGTCGAGACCAAATCCCGGGATCGGTGAACATAGATAAATTTTGACGGTGTAATAGTTGTATTTGTTCCTCGTTTAGTACCCACTCATCGTGGTGACTTGTGCTTTGAATTGTTTCCAAAACACCCCTATCGACACCGTCAAATACGTGCCTCGCGACGTGGTCATCGTCATCGTATAGGATTGATGTATCATGAGGTCCTGCGTTGAAATCCATATATCTAAGAACAAAATATAATCGTAAACCAACTTAGTATCCATAATATTTACATTCCAAAACTATAAATGGATCTTTAACCTAGCTTACCAACGCATTAGCAATAGTAATTATCTCATTATTTCAATGTATTAAAATAATTCCTCACTTCTCACAACTCCGAACGCTTAATTACGCTAGTTCCCTAAAATTTAGCGCCAACGTGGTTATTTAGCAATATACAGCCTGATGGCCGCTACAGCCCCAACACCTCAAAACCGCTTTAAAACTACTTTTTAAATGTATTACATCAATTATATACCAAATATTTCCTTTATCAAATTTTAAAGGGGATGAGTTACCAAAACACCCCCAACTTAAGCAAAATACCCCCTGGCAGCTATCAACCCAACAAACATCTCAGAACAAGGGTAAAATAACTTTTCGGGTGTCTTACACTCCTATTATTTCCTCCAGTTGTGTTACAATGTTCAATTACCAAAATACCCCCGATGAGCGGCAAATTACCGAAATGCCCCCGGGGGTTCATTATCACCCTAACGCCCCAAACCAGCTTCAAAACAACCTTTCAGGTGTTTTACTTACATTTCTGGACTAGAAAGTCCTTTGAAAAACTTAACACCGTAAAATTACCAAAATACCCCTCTCGGGTGGCAAATTACCAAAATGCCCCTGGCATCAGAACGAGCTCAAAAGTGCATTAAAATGCTATTTTAAGCTTCCCGAATTCATTCTTGATCTAAAAAGTATTCTACGGACTTTTCGCCCAAAAATCCCGAACGGTGTCCGGATCGAGCGCTTAAAAGCCCGTTCGGCCAAAAAAATAGCTAACGACTTCGGAATGGCCCGAAATCCTGGGGGATGGAACTTCCCAACATCCTAGGGTTCTCATAAAAGTTTCGCGCGAAATCGCGCTGGCTTGATATTTTAAATTACACTACAAAGTTACAAGGTTCCCCTCAATCAGTTAACCCCTTTCCAGTCTTTGAAAAAATCTGAAATTTTTCCCTGATATAGATCTTTTAAAAATAACTAGGGTCTTTTTTTCGCACTTTGGCACAATCTAGCTCTAGCTATTTTTTATAAATTTGTGAAAAACTGTCTAATTAAGTTTTCACCTTTAGCGACAATTACGTTTCGTATTCACATTAAACACACATAGTGTTACACCCTAGGAACACACACAATGTCTTAAACCAAAATTATTTCCTCCAGTTGTGTTATAATGTTCAATTACCAAAATACCCCCGATGAGCGGCAAATTATCGAAATGCCCCCGGGGGTTCATTATCACCCTAACGCCCCAAACCAGCTTCAAAACAACCTTTCAGGTGTTTTACTTACATTTCTGGACTAGAAAGTCCTTTGAAAAACTTAACACCGTAAAATTACCAAAATACCCCTCTCGGGGTGGCAAATTACCAAAATGCCCCTGGCATCAGAACGATCTCAAAAGTGCATTGAAATACTATTTTAAGCTTCCCAAATTCATTCTTGATCTAAAAAGTATTCTACGGACTTTTCGCCCAAAAATCCCGAACCGGTGTCCGGATCGAGCGCTTAAAAGTCCGTTCGGCCAAAAAAATAGCTAACGACTTCGGAGTGGCCCGAAATCCTTGGGGATGGAACTTTCCAACATCCTAGGGTTCTCATAAAAGTTTCGCGCGAAATCGCGCTGGCTTGATATTTTAAATTACAGTGCAAAGTTTCAAGGTTTCCCGTATCAGTTAACCCCTTTCCAGTATTTGAAAAAATCTGAAATTTTTCCTTGATATAGATCTTTTAAAAATAACTAGGGTCTCTTTTTCGTACTTTGGCAAAATCTAGCTCTAGATATTTTTTATAAATTCGTGAAAAATCTTAATTTAGACGCCCTAAAAAATCGCTATTTTGGAATCTATAAATGTAATACCGCTCATCCGATCTCCGATTGATCTGATTTTTGTTTCCTTCAATTTGTATTTTTTGTTATCTTCGATTTGAGTCTATAATGACTATTTTTGAACTTTGAAATTAACATTGAATTGAATTACAAGAAAACCCAAAAAATACTTACTTGTTTTGACTTGATATATTTAAAGAAAAATCCACCGATCTTCTAGCGGTTATCCACCGAGCTTCTAGCGTAAAATTTTTTTGTTTGTATTGTTGTAGGTGAGATATGGAGTATGAAGATAGTTGGTAAAGATGATGGAGAGTGGAAGAAAGGGTTCTGGGAGGAGGGATTATAAAGAGAAAAAAGCGAAGGAAAGAGAAGAAAGAAGACAGAAAAAAATTCGTGAGTGAGGGGGAAGGACACCACGTGGCATCACGGGAGGGGGAAGGGGGGGCCATGGGGAAGGGGGCATCACAGGGGGAAGGGGGGCCATGAGGGGGCATCACGGGGGGACACCACGTGGGGTGGGGGTGGGAGGACCGCAACACTTTGTTGCGGTTGGCATGCCAACCGCAACAAAGTGTTGCCGTTGGGCATGGTGGGGGGACGGGGCCACGTGGCGGGGGGAGGGAATGCCACGTGGTGGGGGAGAGGGGGACGGGGACACGTGGCGGGGGAAGGGGGGGGACCGGGGGAAGGGGCCAACCGCAACACTTTGTTGCGGTTGGGGGCACGGGGGGCCATGGGGGAAGGGGGAAGGCCACGTGGCGGGGAAGGGGGAGGCCACGTGGGTGAAGGGTGCCAACCGCAACTCTTTGTTGCGGTTGGGCAGGGGGGTGGGGGAGACGGGGGAAGGGGTGGGGGGCCATGGGGGGGAAGGGGGAAGGGGGAGGGGGGTCCACGGGGGGGCGCAACCGCAACAAAGTGTTGCGGTTGTGTATTTGCAATCAATAATGCCAACCGCTACTCTTTGTAGCGGTTTGGTGGAGAAATTTTATTTCTCCACCGGTGGGTGTGGATCGGCTCCATATATATATATATATATATATATATATATATATATATATATATATATATATATATATATATATATATATATATATATATATTATTTTTTGTTGAATCTGCTTCGGAAGCTTTGGGATTGCGCGGCCGTGACTCTGGTGGATGAGTCTGTGCTAGGCAGGCATAGCCTGCCCGTGTAGGCGTTGTTGATGGCTGCGGAGAACATCGGCGGTAGTACGGTTCTGCTGGCTCAGGTTCGTGAACAGGACTACTGTTGGTCGTGACGTTGTTGACTGGGCTAGCGTGACCGGGGGTGGCGATGTCGTGCAGTTTGTTGCGAGTTAGTATCGTCGCCTTGATTGCGATGGTGCTGTCTTGTTACCATTGAACGGCGGTAATGGCCTACCGATTGTTGCTTGGGCCTGACGACAGTGGGAGCTTCTGCGCGAAGAAGCGACGGTCTTCGAACAGCCTCGAATATTTCTTCTATTTTGCAGTGATGATAACGGGAATGTTTGACGACCGTAGGGCTGTCGGTGGCTTGACTGCCGGTGGCTTGACTGCCGGTGGCAGCTTGTTCTAATTTTTTTTCTTCTTTGTTGACACAGCAGCTCTGCTGTAGCGGCGCAGCTAATCGCCACTCCCGCTTGATGGTGGCGTTGGCACTTGTGTTGGTGGTTCGACGCTTTGTCACCGGCAATTTGGGATAAACTGTTGAATTTTCTTGAGGTCAAACGGTTAGGCTGGTAGGTCCCATGGATGGCGTCAATCTGTTACTGCTAAAAACATGCTCCGCGTATATTGCAGAACCCGAGTCTGGACCGATGGCCTGCAAGATAGAAAACGAATGACCGCCGGGTGGGGTTCCCGGCGGAGAACTCTCCAATGCTTAAGTCAGAGCGCAGCTACAGGATAGTAACTCTGAAAAAACATGAATTGTGTAGTTGTCCATACCTGGAGGGGTAGACCCCTTTCTATAGCTGTAAGAAAAGACTCCTAGTAGGACTGGGCTGTGGGCCAGATGTGTTAGGATCGCGTTAGGATTCCCGAGGATCACGTCACAATACTTAATAAGATAATAATTGATCTCCCAGTTTGATTGGGATTGCCGAGTATTCTCCAATTATTTGGAGTTATATTTGAGTTATATCACTCTGCATATTTCATCTCCCTTGGATGGGATTCCCCCTGTCTTTACTGACAGCTTTTTCCTAAAGGTTTGTTTGATTGTTGGTTGTGGAACTGGATGAGTCACCTGCTCAATTGGTTTAGCCTCAATTCCGTTGTAGTCATCTGAACTTCACGTGGTTCGAGGGCCCTATGAAAAACTTTCACCTGATTTATGACTTCGAAGGGCGTATTCGTGGCTTGTACTTGTATTGTGAAAGTGGACAACAAGGGGGCTCGACTCTAGAAGGTCGTGCCTACTGTAGTGAACAACACCAGATATTGAGAAGGTCTAATTTGAATCGCCACCTTATTTTTAGATTTTACTTAAATTATTAACAAGGATAACTAGAAAAATCTCAATTTGATGCTAGATTTCCAATTGAAGCTTCTGACATATAAAATCAGTGATTCGGATTCAAAATATTCAGATTCATAACTAAGTTATATAACGGAAAGATGTTAGGCACCCGTTATATCTTTGTTTTGTTATTTCCATGATTTTTTTATCCCAAAACAAACAATAAAAAGAGAGTCTAGATTAAACTTAATTCGGTTTGAATTTGATAAGATGGTCAAATAACCTACGTACCCGGCCAGACAAATCAGAACCAAAACCATGTACGTTTGACATGACCTTACGAGAGGCGACCTAGATCTCAATCTTTCTTTTCTAAATGGACTTGACTTCTTCTAGCCGAAGTGGACTTAGAACTCTAATGGACAAGTCTTCTAGTAATTTTAGAACTCCAACTGAAATGAAAAATAGAGGAATCTAATCATAAACCTATATTCTTATATTTTTTACCACGACCAGGATGGGAAGATAATCAAAGACTCTTCTAAAATAATCTAGAAATAAACTAATCTACAAATGAAAACATCAAAAGGTTAGGTAATTATACCTTGATCCCGATTGACCAATTGCCTGATCAAGAATCGAATTAATGTCAAAAACAAAGAAAAGTAATCTGCCCTATTAGGAAAGCTTTTTTTAGGGCTGAAGACGACCTTAAATGAATTGAACTCCTCAACAAAGTTATGGTGCTTGAAAAATAGACAATTTAGGCTTTTGAATCACCTAAATAATATCTTATGAGTGATTTAGAACTGGTCAAAGTTTAAGCATGTACTTGATGCAGGAAGTCAGGATTTTTAGGACATGCCTCTCGCTCTTTTTCTCTCTCAGCAGAATTTTTCGACTAAAGAAAAGGTTCATATAGCTCAAGGGATCAAGTTATAGAGGTAAGGAGACTCAAATGGTAAAGCTGGCTTTTTAGTGCATATTATAATATCTTTAATCAAAAGGATTTCAAAAGTCAACTTACTGACGACTTATTCCTAATTAAAACTAAAAACTTAACTACAATCCTTTCGGATTAACCATATAAATCCAAAGACAATTATATATAAACTAACTAATAGTTCATCTTTCTGATGTGAACACCAAAACAATTTCACTGTTGTACTAACATCTCATTGTTCATGCTACCTTGGCCTGAAACAGGGGAGGAGACCAAAAATAGAATGATAGTAAAAAATGGATACATATTTGAGTTATCAAATAGAAGTAATAAATATGAATTTAGGTAACTAAATCGAATTCCACAAACGAATGGTAAAAATGACCAAAAAGAAGTTAAATAACCAATTAACCATATATCAAATATAATTTATCAAATCCAATGGGTGTTACATAGACAATTACTTATTAATAAGTATCTTAAATATCGTGATTTATACGTAATTTACGTATAAATCACGATATTTAAAAACAACTTTCAAATTCGAATACTATTTACATCTTTTACAGTTTGTTTGATATATCAACTTTCACCGGAAGTTCAAATGTGATCATTATAGACTCAAATTGAATAGGATAAAACTACAAATTCAACCATATAAAACTCAACTCAATCGGAGTTTGGACGGGTGAGATATCATTAAAAGAAATTTTAAATAAGAATTGAAGGCACAAAAATCCGAGAGGATAAGAAAGAGACATGGCAAGGCAAACAGTAGTATGGCACGGTAGATGATATTTATAAGCATAGAAGCCTTATCTATGAATTTATGAATAACAAAAATCAATGATTTTAATGAGATTTGAGACACTAACACGAGGACAAATACAAACTCCAAATAGAGCAAGCATGAAAATTCTTGCCTCAAAATAACAAATTTAGCATCAGAATATTTTCCTTAAATAGATCACAAGCTTATGCTTCAAAATAATAAGAATAAACTAGGCATTTTCTTCTCTTCTGTCTCTCCAAAAAGAATATGAAAACTCTTATGTCTTTTTCATTCTTATGCAGTTTGCTAATGTAACTACAATGTGATTTCAAGTCCTAATTGTTGTTTAGCCTTCTTATACTTTTTTTATTCTATTTTTCTCTCTACATTTAATCTTGGGCTAATTACACCTATGTCCCTGAGGTTAGGGGGTAATTACACGCGAGGACACAAAGTTTTAAAATGTAACATTCTGTGACCAAAAGTGTTTCAAATGTATCACCCGTGTCCATCCGTTAGGGTTCCGTCCAAAAAGTGTACTTTTTTTATGATGTCAGCGATACGTATTTTTAAAATGACAAAACTACCCCTGTACTGTATATAATGAGTAATTTTTAAGTTTTTAATACTGAATAATTTTTATTGTATATATTGAGTATTTTGAATAAAAAAATGTCATTTAAGAATTAGAATAATCCTTTGTCTTCCCCAGCTAACTCTCCGGCAGCCCCTTCCCCTCGCCGGCAGACCTGTCGCCGGCCAGCAACTTCAGTCAGCAACCCCATCACCGGCGATCAACTCCGGCGCTCCTTCACCGAGAGCCAACACCAACGCTTGCCAAATTTTCAAACAATTTAAATCCTCTTTCAATGTGTAATTTGATTTTCACATTTAGGTTAATCCTAGCCATCGCTTCGCCCAACCCGCAGCTCACCATCGCTTCGTCCTCCAGTGTCGCCAACCTTCCCGCTGGAAAGTGCACCACTGGCAGCCTCCCCAGCTGCTTGGTCTACATCACCAAATCATCGTCGCAGCTATCTTCTTGGCGAAGGTGAATCGCCGCTGCCACCACCGCCGGGGATCTCGAGGGAAGGCGACGCCGGCGAAGGGAAAGGGGGAGGGGAAGGTGGGGGGCGACGGGGAAGGGGAAGGGTGCGGCAACAGGGAGGCACAGGCGAAGGGGTGCTGCCGACGGTGTTTGAGACAGAAATGGCCAAATGGGCTTTAGGGGGAAGGGGGGGGGAGAGTAATGGCATTAATGGAATTAATGGGTATTTTATTCTAAAGTCAGGGGCAACTAAGTCTTTTTGTCAAAACTGTTAAGTATTTTTGTATTCCGTTTGTCAACGGATATAAGTGTTACATTTTGAAAATGTATCCTCGCGTGTAATTACCCCCAAACCTCAGGGACATATGTGTAATTAGCCCTTTAATCTTCTACCAACCTATTTCTCTCTCTGTCACCCACTTTCTCCCTTGCCTCTCTCTTTCTCTTTCCTGGGTAGAATGAAAAATAAATAGTATTTAGTAACATTTAAGTTTTCAGTTTTTTCTCCAATTTTATAAACTGGAGAGAAAAAAACACGTTTGACACACAGTTTTTGTTTCCCCCCCCCCCCCCCCCCCCCCCGGCCACCCGCAGCCACAATCGCCGGCCACAGCCACCACCAAAGAAAAAAACTCAAAATAAAAACTGAATAATTAAACATCCATTTATTTTTGTAAAAAATAAAATTTAAACTTATTTTAGTTTTTTTTTTTGAAAATAGAAAATCAAAACTGAAAGTAATTTCAAACAGACCCTTAAGCTTGCAAGCGATCAATTAATTAGGGAGTAGACTAGTATCAAAAACTTATTTCGTTACTAAAAGAACTAATAAATAAGTTAATTCAAAGTGAAAGTACGTTTCACTTATTATTTAGTATTTACAGGAGTAGCATAAAAGAATAAAACTATCTCTGGCCAAAATAAGGTTGAAGGATCGTGTAGTTAACTTCAAATGGCTAAAGCTAGTCAGTCGCCTACCTTTTCTAGTTTCTAAGGAAACTTGTGATGAGATCTTTCAATCATTCACCGTGATTAATGGGGAGCTGCACCAGTCCTGTCCATCCAAAGGTTTCGATATTATCTATTTTTTTTTTTGTGTGGTGCAATTCGATATTAGGTACTCTCGCTCGATCAATCAACACACATGTTTACATGGTTCTTTGCTCTCAAACACAAATCTTAATCTTTTTTTCCATGATTTGTTAACTTGGATCAATATATCGGAAAACAATTTGAAAGAGAGATGAAGGTGTTTCAATGTGATGGTGGTGCCGGTCGGAGAACTTTCAAGCACACTATTTCTACCGTATTTGGCCCCAGAAAGTGACTAGTCTTAAAATGCCGGAGCAAATCAGTTTGGCAGAGCGAAAACATTGAAGTATAACAGAGATAGATTTAACCATACATTTTCACGGTGAATTTGGGTCCAAACATTTAGGACAGCATTGGGCTAATCAACAAACAAGCCACTCTAGTTCTTTCATGGAAGTCTCTTTTTGAACCTTTTTGAAACTAATAATACACTAGATGGAATAGGTTTTTAATAATTATTTGGGAATTTAAGTTAACATAGTATCTCAATCAAAGTAATAAACAAGCTTAACCAATATTTTAACTACACAATCTCACACTAATATAAAGCAATAAGTAAACATATATATATTTGGTAGAAACCCAGAATAGCATAGATAACATAAGTGTTTTCCACCCTGAGGTGAATACAGAAAGCATAGTGTAGCTTTACACACTAGACTCCACCGAGTCTATAATACAAGAGTAAAGACAAGACAATATACACAGTACACAAAAGACGCACACAAAGCAGAAGAATTAAATATATTGTTGCGGCAAAAAGTCATGTACCCAGTCCTGAAAGACATTAATACGTGCACGACAGGCAAAAGAAGCTAGTGATCTGGATTTCTTGAGCTGGGGCAACGTGGCTTTGTCAAAACTAAACTGATGAAAATCAGATAATAAGTAGCAAAAGTCGTACATTATCGGAGCAGTAGTATCAGGGATGTCTGCAGTGTCCGATAGCTGATCAAGTAAAAAATTGGAAGATGTCAGTAATTTAATGTGCAACAATTTGTACGTTTTAGCCCAAGAAAAGGATGTTAGTAAGCCTTTAGAGAAGGCAGTCAAGTCATCAGAAGCAAGAAAGGATATTGCTTCGACTTGAACTATCATCAAGCATATATACATCTCTTCAAAACTCTTACAAATACTAGAAAATATCCCGACACCAAGCATAAGTTTTAAATCTACAAAACTCACTCAAAATTTGACAAGCCTAAACCTTGATCACAATCATTTCACAAAAATCAACTATGGACGAAGAAAACCTCTTGAAATGAAATATGCAAATGAAACTTCAGTGCATTGAAGAGATGAAAGAATTGATGGCTTGAAAGTGCACATTCTCTAACAAAGAATTGCTCACAATATGCATTTATGATGTACAATCATGGTGACGAAGAAAAGAAATAAAAAATTAATCCTTGAACCTTGATGTTTTCCTAATAAATTGTATAATGAAATCCAAATTTTTTTTAAAGGATGGCTACAAAAAATATCTGCCATGCAAAGATTAACATGAAGTTTAACAAAACTAACTGTTATTTTCAAATCTTGAAAATTTCAGTCGACTACAGCGCAATACAATCGACTATATTCCAGTTCTAGAAGCCTACTACCTAAATACAATTAACCATAATACAATGCAATCGATTGCATTAATTTTTTTTGGCAAAAATCACCTCTTATTATTTAAGACACTACTGTTTTAGAAATATTGGATTGAGACCCAGCTTTTTGGGTTGGAAAATCATAGAAAAACTTTATTAAAATATGAAAACATTATCTTCAAAATTCATTTTGAGAACATTTGAGTTAATTCCAAATTTTACCCATTTTCACGAAACTTGCTCGAACGACTATGAACTCGATCACATGCAATGCACAGGTGCCACCCAGATCATAATTAGGTCATGATCGGTGGGGTTCAAGCAAACTCAAACGTGATGTCTTGAAATATGTTAGAAAAGAAAACTAATTACATGAAATATGTTCATAAGAGATTACAGGCTTACACAGAGAGACGACGTTTTATTAATACAGCTACCAGGCGAGTGAATATCAGTTAACCATCACAGTCGCCCATACATTGAAAGCAAATCTCTCAATTTCTTTGCTTCAGTATTCAAGCTGTCAAAGCCCATGGAATTAGGTATTCTCCAACCCCAGTTTCCAAACTGTATCCAAGAAAATGGTAGATATTTAAGCAGTGACAGATACGGATAGAACTAATCATTGGCTAAGCATGTTAAAAACCAGTCTTCAGCCAAAAATTTTCCAAGACGAACAACTAAGCCATGTCAAATCGGTTACTCTTTTTGAATATTCAGACCAGTAAACACAAAAAATTTACAATTGCAAGTTGATATGTCTAAAATGAGTCTTTAGCCAAAATTTTCCTAGAAGAAGAACTAACAACTCAAACAGACCAAATCTTACATTATCTACACTAGCATTTAACACGGCCATTACTTCTAAAAGTTGAGAACTTCAGAAAGTTTGAAAACAACGCCCTACGGCTAACTCAAGACATTTGGAGCATAGAAAGGTCTTCACTTCAGGTGCTCTATAATTAGCAAAAATTTTAACAAACAGTATTACTAGTGATAAACGATGTCTCACTTATCCACAATGTTCTAAGCATGCTCCATTGCTGAATCACGCATTGTTTATTCTTCTTTTTAACATGTTTTCAGTATTTAAATTAGCAACTTTCCTTACCTGAGTTGCTGGAATATTCATCCTAGCAGAACTCCCCAGTCCAAGAATATCCTGCATAGGTATGATTGAAGTTCGAGCGACTGAAGCAAGCGCAGCTCGGATTAGTGCCCACGAGATATCATCTTCTTCGCTAATTGAAAGATACCTTAGTACCTAAAACAACAATTCGACGCACGGTGAAATCTTAACTTGCATAGGCTAGAGTTAAAGAAGTAACTGAGGGCCTCGACCATCACAAACACTAACATTAGATTTCTCTTCTTGCTGCAAGACCTCCCACCATCCTCGAATCTGTGATAAACACAAACTTTCAGCAGGCAGTGATAAGAAATAGCAGGAGCACACCTCACTTGTATAATCTGTAAATTTTATACTGTCTTCTTTGTTCTGCCTGACACAAAACCTCTGATTGATGAATCAATTTTTCCTGACTTATTTTTTGAAGGAAGGTCTCACAGAATCTCAAAAGATGATACCAAACAAGTGCAATTGTTAGGCCATACAAAAAACATTTTTCAATTGTCTTTGCTACAGGTCCAGCTTGAGCCTGTAATAGGCTGATTCATGTCTCTTTTATTCTGAAGACAAGCCAAGCACAGAGCAAATACTCAAAGCTCTTTGAAATCGAGCTGGGTACAGTTTCTGGGCTTGAGAAGTCCTTTTTAGTACATGTACCATGTACAATGATGTATAGTACTGAAAAGAAAATTCTTGGTCCTTGTTCTTCCAAGTTTACAAGTCTTCTGTAGGCTACTAACAATACAAACAAAAAGAGCATCAGGAATACTAGCCATCATCTTTCTCTTCCTTTCTTCTAATCACATTATTGCCACGACCTCTCTGCTCGTATTCTTTCACTCTTTTTTCCCCACAATTGTGTTGCATTCAAAAGTAGCAGAATGTGGTATCTCAAATGGCAGAACTCTTACTCCAAGTGTAAAGGAAAAGGTAAGAGAGTTTTTCTTATCCATTAAATGTTTCATTTTGTAAATTGTGGTCAAAAGTTTCCTTTTTTTCTTTTTTCCTTCTATAACGAGAAAGTTTAGTCAAGAGTTAGATTACCACCTCGCGTAATAAAGTTTTTATCCCAAGTTCTACTTGCTTAAATGTATGATACCAAGTCTGGAGATGATCCTTATTAAGTTGGGTTTTTAGCTATCAGATTGGTTCCTTGTAGCTTCCCAAATCGAGTCCCCTGGAGCTCAAGCTTATCTACAGTCACATGACCTAGACATGCATGCAACTTAGTCCACAACTTAGCTCGACTCAATCCATTAACAAACTATCGTTCCATTAACAAACCTCTCTTATCCAGTAGGAAAAAAAATTGATGACAAATAGTTACAGTAACAAGAAGGCATAGAAAATAACCGTGTCATTATCATGTGTTCCAGTGTAGACAACTTGATTCAGCTCGTGATTATGAGGCAAATGTGGGTTTCCTGCATCACTTCCAAAACCTGAACAGGAAAATCCAGAGAACAGTCATATTAGAGCTTTGTAAATGGTAAAGCTTCTTACAAGGAATATTCGAAACTCATGCAGCAGTAAGCCACTACCAAACTGGAGAACAGCCATTCCAGGTGCCCCAATGGATTTCCTGAGCTTCACTACATCTTCGGTAATGACTCCCTGTATTGCGACAACAAAAGTACAGATGAGAGGATATCAAGCTCTGTTTATTTGAGGGATTCGCATTCGAAAAAAGAAATGTCCTGTGATGTAGAATTAGCTTGTATCTTCCAATATATCACCATATTTCTATAACAGACAAGAAGCTTCTGTTGATAAGACCCCATAATTTAGACAATCAAGACAATGACAATCCAGACCATCGGAACAAGCTTCAGCAGTGGTTTTCACAGCTTGAATCATGCAGCCTAACTGCAACTTACTCAAGATTGCCATTAATGGCAACTGCGCACTTAATCAACAGACAAGCCAAAGGGTAGAGTACGTAAGCCACTTCTGATTGCAGAGCTGCAAGAATTTACAGAAAAAAGCCTCAAACATAAAGCATCAATCCAAAGGGTGATGCCCATCAGCTACTCAATGAAGCTGGCTAATTAACTCAAAAACATGAGAGAGCTAAAAAATGAATACACTATCTAATGTCTACCGAAAATCCCATCAAACACTGAAAAGGACATAATTGACTGATAAATGTAATCGTATGTGCCAGATAGAACCACCAGACGGGTTAGTGGCAGTATGAGTACCGATCGCCACACTGTTAAATCATTTCCTCTAGGTTATTGATTCTGGAAGCTTTCTCCCACAAAAACAGCTGGAGAAGAGAAATGAAGTACCAATTGGATCAGGAGTCCTACCAAATAGAAGAGGGAAGAGTCCAAATAGGACTAAATTTTCTCTCATTCTAGAGTTGATGAAAAAATATAGCAAATTATGCACTCACTCTAAACAACAAAATCAATAAGAACAACGGTCCCAATCTTAAAGGGTTGTAGTATGTAAAGTTATACATCACAAAGAAAAAGAAAATACAAGATTCAGAAGGTCAAAAGTAGACAGCGACAACTCCTAATCCCAGGTAGAGGTCCGCCACTTATAGATTCCAGAAATGGAATCACGCATAACCAGATACTAATGAAGGAGGCACGATGCTGTAAAAACTTCTTGATTCCTAACTCGCAACAAAATATATTTACCACCACCACTAGTGGTCTACATAGAGACCACTCACTTCTCATGCAAAGGCTCTTGCAACCATGTAGCTCCATAAACCCCAATAAGGGACGTAGGTAATGGCAATCACAGTTTATTGCAAAGACAACAGTTTCAGCAGTTAAACTCCAAGCGCAAACCTAGAATTATTTTTTTTAAAAATATTGTGGTGTTAGAGATAAACCAGAATCTCGTCCCAAATAAAGTCACGGGTAACGCAAGTCATAGTGTGGACTATTTTGAGTCATTTACGCAACCTTAGGTACTGATTTGGAACTCCTAAGATCTAGAGTGCCAAAACTGGATTTCATGTATACTTCAGGGTACAGTTCTCACTCTATATGCTAGTGCAAACCATTACTGCCACCAAAAGCCGGGATTGAATGAATGGCACATGACATTGACTTGAATTTTGAGTTGTACAACTCATTTATGGTAGTTGAGTAATAGAGTTAGTCAACATTGAAGTTCAGGGCCACAATGATATTCTGCCAACAGTTGAAGGGTCAGCTATGTTGATGAAGCAATGTTGATGCTATTCGAACATCTGAATGTCTAAAGGTCATAACTATAAGAAAACAATGGGAGCAATTAGCTTTTCATAAATCACCTGCCAATGACATTTCATATTTAACTTGCTATGATCTGTCACCAAAAGATTGGGCACCAAAAGTGAAAATGAAGATTTCCGAAAAAACAATCAGCCTGTTTGTTGAGTGTTCTCTAGTTCCAGATAAACATTGACTTCCTCAATTTTCTTTTCAGTGAGTTTTTTTAATTGGAGTTCTTTTAACTATTCGTAAAAAGAAGCAAAAATGCAAAAAGAGATTATGAAATGAGAGAAAGGTTTAGGCAGTTGTCTGCAATTAAAATGATCCAAAAGATTTATTATCAAACATCAGCAAATTATGAGAATGGATGAAAGACGTTGAAATAGCTTACTAAATCTTCCGCTATTATATTGATATTTCCAACAGCGCCGAATATGGCATCAAATAAAGACTCCCCAGGTCCCACCTACTGTCAATGAAACATCATTAAGAGTTTATTTTGTTGGAGCAATAGATAAGAATAAAAATTCACATTGGTTGTGACAATGATCTGACCTTCCATCTTCCGACCGTTGCTATTTTTGCTTCTGTACATGCATTAGATAGATAGATTATTGTTTGCCAATGTCATTGGCTTGAGGCAGATTTGTACATAGTCAAATGGGACCTCACCTGAAGGAACAGCCCAAAAGCCAGCAAATCCTCTAAAGTGATCTATCCTGAATTCATCAAATAGATTCTGTGCACGTCGTAAACGGCGTAACCACCAGGAAAATCCATCTTTCTCCATAGCTTTCCAATCATATAGAGGGCTTTCAATTTCAAACCACAGTTAATTACCAAATAGACTTTATACACGTTAATATTGTATATAGCATGAGCAAATGGTAATACGAAATTAAACTTGGAACTTAAACAGAAACACAAAGTAAACTAGTGAAACCTCCTATTCAGCCTCTAGAATCTGATAGTTGGGTTCAACAGAGAGATTTTAAAAAGGGAAGTGAATCAGGGAAACATTATGCCTACATGTCTAACGAATAGGTACATATAATGTGTATCTAATTCTTTATGAGCCTAATTGTTACATCACAAGCCCATCAATACAGCACAGGCACGCTCACCCACACACCCACCAGCAACCCTTGCTCACAGTTCGAGAGGAAGGCAATGTGTATCTAGTGCATGGACAGAACAGACCTCCGATACCAAGTTGGTTTAGATTTCAATTCAGTTTAGATGTAGGTTCAGAAGTGAGATTATGGAGAAGAGGAAGGGGGACAAGAACCATTCGAAAGCACATAAGAGAGTTATGTTGAAACTTTCCATCCAAAGAGTTGTATTGTCAATAAATCACAACACACAAAACCATGGAAATTTCAATCCTGTCAATTTCTCATTAGACAGTATTTAGAATGTTGGACAGAAATTAGTAAGACCCGGACGGTACAAGTTGACATGACACATCACATGATTCAAAGTGTTCGTTGCTAACACCTTGCTGAACATATTTACCTTCAGTTTATTTACTAGGTAAAACACCAAAGGTAGAACACCTAATAGACCACCCACATATACACAAAGACCCAGAAAGGTTAATCAATTCCTATATTCCCATATTATTTTCGTCTAGATCTCCCACCTCAGCAACAATAAGTTTCTTAAGAGAAACAAAAGATGCATCCATCAAAATCAGAATATATTTAGAGACTCATTGTGCTTGAGATAAAGCAAAGGATTCTTGATGATGGCAGACTAACGCAATAACTACTACACGATAATCAAGTGCATTATGTTTTCTGGTGTAGTACCTGTCCCAGAGCTGACCAGTTTCACTGAAGGCATCAGGGGGAACACCACTAACTAGGAGAGGAAAACCTTTACTGTTCTGTTAGACAAAGGGATAATTAGCGAAGTGCTTCAAAAGCATAGTTGGGTGATCAGTATTACTCCAACTCCTTCAACTACATACCAGCAGAAAATGTTTCTTGTTTGCCCAAACATCTGCACTGTGATAACCAACATATATGGGCATGTCCCCCATTATACTTATCCCTTTCATTTGTGCGTAATCACGGACTTTTTGCCATTGTCTTTGGAATAAGAACTGCTGTGCAACGAATAGATTGAACTGTACAAGTGAAGTGTGAATTGGTAGAGCTTAGGAACAGGTACACAAGGTGCACAAGTATAAGATCCTAAACATAGTCAAAGGTCAGGCATGTCTTACAAAATCCTTCTCGTTTTGGTAGATTTCTTCCAAGGCTGCAAGATGCCGATTCTTTAAGGGTTCAGGCCATTCATACCAACTGAGGGCATTGAAAGAGTTGTCAATAGCCGCAAAATATGCTGCATCTTCAAGCCAACCTATAGAATCACAACATAATTAAGCACATGGAGTTATTCGAAATAGCTACACATGGGAATGTCTCTTTTTTCGTTTTTTTTTTTTCATGCAGGATTGAGTTTAGCACATAGCATGAAGAAACTTATACAAAGCAAAGTACGAGTTTTAGTTGACGGAGAAATATTGCATTGTATTTTGAACACTATACATGAACATAAATCACATTAAAATGCATGATCCCCTATATGAACACGAAAAGTACAGCTCTTAGCAGGAACGGAAAATTGGAAGAAGAGAAGGCCAGATTATGATGTCACTTGCAAAGGGTCAACCATTTAGAGGATCTATACATCTAATCGCAAGAAGAATTGCACTAAGATTTTGATATAGAAAAATAAATCCAGATGCAGTGGAAACTTACACAACTTCAATGCACGAACGCACAACTCACATACTTAGGAACGTGTGTGTGTGTGTGAGAGAGAGAGAGAGAGAGACAGAGAGAGAGACAGAGAGAGACAGAGAGAGAGAGAGAAATAACAATAGTTTGTCATAAGGCAGCAAAAAAGGGTGTAACCCATATATAGCAAGGCTAACCCCCCACCCATAGACGGGTAGTCATAGCTTCATGGGAGCCACAATTCCCTAGAAAAACAGAAGAAATGGAGAAATAATAAAACAGAAAAGATATACACACTTCTGCCCCGAAATCTCTTTTATCTTTCACGCCAAATGCTCCAGAAAAGACAAACAGGCCCAATTCCGAAAGATGCTACTTTCTCCTTTTTCTCTCATACGGAACCAGCTGTGAAGCACCTCAACAACAAACCTCGGCATGACCCACAAAATTGTCGGAGGTCACCAATAGACGTAGTATCTTTTTCGTCTCCAAAGAAACACCCCAGTGAAAGAAGCAACTTTCAGAGGTTCTTTAATCTTCCTGATGGACTTCTGCAGGAAAGAAGGCGAGCCCCCACCCCACCATAACACGGGGCCGTTAATGAATACTACAAAGAATATGATAGGAGATTTCCCTTAGAGAAAAACTATTATATTTAAGCATCTCCAGTCATTGTAAACATCCCACAATGCCATCTTCCTCCCATCAGGAGAAAAATCAGGAAACCTGATTTGGACGTTTGTCAGGAGAAAAAATATGGAAACCTGATTCGGAAGTTTATGAGCAATAGCAGTCTGATGGAAAAATGTCGTTTTCAACCTCCCTCATCTAAGTAGACAGAATACAGGCCATGCCATGCAGTTTCTTCTTACGAGAAGCTGCACTGCATGACGAGCAAGGATACATTTAATGTGAAATTCTATCTACCAATTTTAGCCTTAAAGAACATAAAGAATGGCTAAGACAAACCCTTACTCTTATCACCAAACTTTTGAAACACCTTAACGGAGGACTACTTACTAGTAATGAACATCTAGCCACGAGGTCAACCTGAACAAAATTTCAACACACTCGGAGTAAGCTCAACCTTACTAAACATGTAAACCAACATCTGCTTGGAACCAAGATAAAGAAAGAAAATAGGTGCATGACGGAAAAGCAAAAGCACTCTCTTTCTCATGCATCGTCCCGTAAGGAGAGACCAGGAAAATATAACCACCTCACATGTTTTATCATCTCCATGAAATGCAGCAAGCTAATTTTTTCCTACATAAACTAAATCTCCTATTTTAAAGTTTAAAAAGAAAAAAAGAAGTAGTTTGGTCTTGATAATTCCTTAAATTACTCCCTTCATCTAAAGAATACTCTTCTCCTTTCTATTATCGGATGTCTATACAATATTGTCCACTTCAAAAAGGGAAGGATTCTTAGGCCATTTTTCTATTCGTACCCCTCTGTTTTAGGCATAAAATAATTGCACCAGACACCATTAATAGGGGGAACAATTGGAAATGAAAGCAGTTGGAAGTCGTATTCATAGCAGTGAAAGGCCTCTCCTAAATCAAAGTGCCAAGTCAGATAGGGCGATATTAAAGACAAAGGGACTAACAGTTTCTCTAAGCGCTAAGCTATTACATTAAGCTTTAACTTGACACCAAGACCAATTTCAAGAGAGGGAACCTTCCTAATATTGGACCAAAGCTGCTCTTTCTATAAAAATGAGGGACCATGGCTCTATTGGCCAGCTAGAGATCGGCCACTACCCAACAATATATATCAACCTTAACAGCGTACTAGTCTTATCTTATTAAATGCCTAACATTAACAACATAAGGTATGTGCCATATTTCTAGCATAAAACTCGGCAGATACTTAAATCATCCTTTAAGCTGCCGGGTCTCATCTGAATGATCTGCACAACATAAAATGAAACGTAATCAACATGTAACAAATAAAAGAATCCCCTCGCTCAACAGCCCCCACCGCTCGGCGCATTCCCAAAAAAAAAAGGAAAAAAAAAAGAACATAGAATTTTGATCGACATTCTGGTAGAATTTTGAGACAATTACACCTGCTTAGAGCTTATCTTCCTTAAACTATGTCCTCCGATTCTAGTAAATTGCTTAGGAATGGCAACTAACATCTCATGAAAAATTCCTTTGATCAATATTCTGGTAAATTGCTTAGGAATGGAAACTAACATCTCATAAAAATTCCTTCGATCAATATTCTGGTACAATTTTCAGACAGTCACACCTGTTTAGAGCTTCTTACGTCCTCTGATCCCAGTAAATCCCTTATGAGTGACAATTAGCATGTCATAATAAAGGTCACAGACTTGTCACCAACTTCTTCACAGTTTTATCCAAAAAAAAAGTAAGCAAAAGAACTCAAAGATATCTCACTTGCAATATCAGGATCTTTACGAAAATCCTCAAGCTGACCTTTCAGTTCCCCTTCACTCAAAATGAGCCTCTCTGCAGCCTAAGACATTAAGCAAAAAGAATTTGTGTAATGATGGTAAAATGAAATGAATTTTGCACCTTTCAGAACAGATCAATCGAATTTCTTGGGGAATACAAATATAACTAAAGCAAGAAAGAATTTTTCCACCACATAAATCGCGAATCTGAAAGATAGGTCTTCCTTAGATGATCATTTGATGCCAAAGTGATTATTTCTGCCTCACTGGATTATCAATCAGTATAAAGGTTGATCCATGTACAAACAAACTAAAGAACAATACTTGGTGATTCTGTTACAATTGACTTTTTAGTAATTAACCACTGCCTTTTCCTCCTCAAAGAAAGTACCCTTCTTCTAGTAGGTCCTACAAATTCATATTTTCTTTTAAACAAACAGTCAATTATGACAAATAATAAATAACTAAAATTAGCTACGGGCATTAGCATTTAAGAGAAGGAAAAGTAAACCGGAAAAGTTTGAGCTTACTTAGCACCTTCAAATGTGTTGTTTGTCGTGTATTCTAACGGTTAAAGGACTCCAGTGCCGCCATACTACAAGCTGATCCACCCTCATCCTCAACGGATCAATATCCCTCCCTCCCTCTCACTCACACACAGAAAACTTTATGACAATCTTGCTTCTCTTCTTTTTATTCACCCGTCTAGCTAGCTTCATTCAATTTCACTGATCCGGTGTATGATGCAGTGACATCGGTTCTTGTGGAGGGTAGTTTCCAAAACTTCTTAGCGTAAAGTCAAGGGTTCAAAAAGTTAGGGATAAGAAGTAAAACATTTCAAGGGCAAAAATGTTGGTGGTAAACCATCTTTCCAACCACTCGCGCGCGGGGGGGGGGGGGGGGGATAGAAATTCATCATACCAAGTATGCCTGATAACTACAGCATTACTTAGACAAAGCTGCGAACACCAGTATTTCGTTATTAACCAAATAGATTCAACTTCTTGTTCTAAAAAAGCCAAATATTCTATATAATACATTCCCCGTCTAGGAAATCCAAGTAGCACGTGGTTCTTATTGCTCCTTAAACAGAAAGGATGACAAGTTCAGTTTTTTTGGCCCATATGGTGGCAAAAGCTGTTTTGTGGTAACACTCATGGTGGAGTGAACGTATGGAACTATAAGTTGAATGTTATTGAGTAATACTCCCATTATCTAATTACTGGAACATAATTAGTATGGCAACGAATAGTACTACTTGTTCCTCCTTTAGATCAATGCTACTTCAAGGTAAGCAAAGAATCTTATCAAAGTGTTTTTGTGCCGCACGAACTTCAAAATGTCAACTAAAATTTCCTCACTTGATGCTTTACCTTGCGTAACAAAGGATCCTTCATGTTGGCAACTGTTGAATAATTAACACGATTCGCACGTCTGGAAGGTGATGAAAGAGCACAAAATTGCAGTAGTTAAATAAGTCAAATAAGGTGATGCAGTCATATGTTAATAATTCTCACAATGGTCTTGGGAGCTCTTCCGTCATCAGCAAACCATCTTTTACAAGCTCTTCAAGGGAGATTAAAAGAGTGTTACCACAATTTGCATCCTGAAAGTGACCAATACCAACTGTAAATTTCTTGGTTTTATAGGGTCGTTTGTATGCAAGTGAAAAGCCCATGAAGAAACTACGCAAGATGTTAATCATAAAAAATAAATATATAATTGTTAAAGGACGACTTCATAGCTATTATGCTAGTTACAGTCATTGTATATAAACTATTCAATAAATCTGGAAAAATGCAACTGATTTTCAATCCATCCATTTTGAGCAACAGCCTAAACCTCAGATTTAAACTATTCAATTTATCGACTTCAAAATTTACAGACTATCTAACTCCATTAAATATATTCTCACATGTCGAAGGGGATTATTTGTTTCTATCATTTGGTTTTCTCTATTTCTATATCATTTTGAATTAACATACAAAATGTAAAGCTTTTAAGTCAATGGTCTGCCTTATACTCACAATCTCCAGAATTCGGCGTTCATCTGACTTATATGAGTCAAATGATTTGGATCCTAGGCCGAATTCCATTTCTTGCTAAAGGCATTGCCTTAAAAATTGAAGATTGAAGCAAGTCACCTGGCCTGAGTACGGAGATCCTTCTTCATTAGCCTTCCTACCTGGTGGGACGAGAGGAAGAACCTGCATGCATATGATTTCAAATTATAAATTCTTCTGATATTCTGAATATGAAACTTTGAAATCTGAAAAAATAACAAGTATCTCAGAACCATAACTATAAAATAGAATACAAACTTGAATAGTATGATTGAATTTATTCAGGGTGGCTGTAAAATCGAGCCTGTTTGGCACAGCGTTTGTATCTTATTATGACGTCTAGCCTCGTAATTAAAAAAAAGTTGTTCGTTTCATTGTTTAGGCCATAATGGTCATTATGGCGTAACCCGCAAAAAGCAAAGGGGAGACTTTTATTTCCTCACCCAGACGTGCATTCTTTCATCGCACCCAACTCTGTAACGAGAACTAAATTTCATTCTATACTTAACACATTCCTTAATTATATTTAGCAGGTTAAGGTTTACTGCCTCCACGCTTGCGTTGAAATCTTTGTTTAAAAAACCTGTTTAGATTTGCTTGTTATATTCTAGTAACTATTTTCATCTCATATTTCAGGTTAGATACAAAGAAGTGCTACTAAAGATTGCGGTTTATTACAACCAGGTCCTTGAGGTTAGGTTAAAATTACACGTGTATCATTAGTTTGGACATATAGAACTGATGTCCTTTGACCAAACAAAATCATGAAATACATAACGGTTTTAATAAAATGACTATATTGCCCATGACTTGGAAGAAAAATTCTTGAAATGGCATCCCTTATCACTCCCCTTTCTCAGATGCACCACCACTGCAGCCCTGTTCAAGCCGCCACCTCAAACCGCTGCATGTTTCGTTGAACCAACCATCCAAAGGCAATCATGATTAACTTTCAACAAATTCTCCAAAGAATGGAAGGAACACACTCATTATAATTATGGCTAACGTTACAATTACGATTATTATTACGGGATCATGTAGTGATCAAACGGCAAACCAAACAGGCCCTTCGGCAAGACTGATGCACATTGCATAATACTCCCTCTCTTCTACATTGAATACAAGTCCCTTTGACCTCTTACTAGTTCCTAGGATGATGGTCATATAACTTAAAATTAAGTAGATGATAGACATGTCAAATGGGAAGAGTATAGTTTACCTCAAATAAACTCAGATTTCGGATTCTGTCACAAACTCAAAGAAACTCATTTTGGCGAAGGGTGTAGCATTCAAAAAATAACTTCATTTAGGCATCAAACAAAAATATGTGTCTTCTGCAGAACTAAACTAGTTCCCAATAAGTCCACAAGTGATGCCTATTTTGTGAAATTAAAAACAATGAATGACTTCCAAGTCAATTGCCAAATAGATTAAGAACTAAGTTGAAAAGTAAATATTCTCATATATACTCATTCACAAGGTCACAGAAGTAACCAAATAAACCAATTTCACCTCACCTTTTATAACTCGACTAATTTTTTGTTGTTTAAACTCAATTACCTCAGTAAAATGTATGCAGTACTACAAACTACTGAGAAACAAATGCTCCCTCCTTTTCACTGGATTTTTCTCTTTTGACTTTTTTGCAAATTCCCAGGATTAATTTCAGTGCATTTCAACATTAAATAGAATATTTAAAAAATGAACATCAACTTAAAATCAAATAGATATCGCTTAGCAAGTCAAGATAGAGTGAAAATAACGAGCAAAGTCATGACTTAGAAGTACCAATATATCCTAGAAATTCGCAAGAAGAAACGAGGGAGTACTAAAAGAGCGTAAGCTTGAAGAGAGAGGACATGGACCTGCCAGAGAGAGCAGCCAGCGTCGTGAAGCCAATCCAGGAAGCGAAAAGCCTGGTCACCGAGGTCTCCAATGCCGTAGGGTCCAGGAAACGACGTCGGGTGGAGGAGGATGCCGGCTCTTCTCCGGCAGTTGGCGTCGGTCGTCGGGAACCAATCCCCGTAGTCGACAGGCAAGTCCTCGCCCACGGCGGCGGCGAGAGGCGGTGGAGATGCGGTGCTCTGGAATTGCGTAGCGAGTGTTCGGAGGCGATTTGGGCAGGGGACAAGGGTAACTTTGGAGAAAAGACCGGTGGTGGTGGTGGTGGTGATGAGTTTGTGATGAGAGAGAGTGGAGGGCAGATGAGGGTGAGAGCCATGGAGTGCCATTGATCAGTATAGAAAGGGCATAGGTTGCTGAACTGGTTTTGTGTGCGTGCGTGCGTGCGTGTTGGGGTTCGAGGGAGAGACTGGAATCTGGATAGCTTACGAGGTACTCACTGCGAGTTTACATGTGAATGCACGTGAGGAAGATGACATTTGATGGGCCGAGTAAAAGTGCACCATTTTCTTCATCATTTCCGTTTCCATTTCGCTTATGTTTTTTCTTTCATCCCTTGCGGAGTAGTGTAAGCGGTTGCGTGAGACTTCTCAAGAACGTGTTGGGTGTCAGACGTTTTAGGTTCCGATTGACAATTTTTTTTTTCAGTTTAAAAAAAAAATTAAAGAGCAGTTTAATTTTTTTTCTTTTTACAAAAATAAATGAGTGATTGATAACCCAAAATTTTTTTTATTTTTATTTGGATGTTTGATAACCCAGTTTTTTGTGGTGGTTTGCAGTGGTGATGGCTGGTAGCCGCAGGTCGTCGGCGGTGGTCTCCGACGGCCGACAGTGGCTGCCGGCAGTAGGAGGGTGGTGGTGATGGTGGTCTCAAAAAATAAAACCAACACTGAAAAAAAATAGTTTTTGGAATTTTTAAAAACAGTCTTAATTTAAAAACTGAGTTTTTAAACTTAAGAAGAAGAAAAAAAAGAAAAATGGTTACCAAATGCAACTTTTTTTCTAGTTTCCAAAACTGAAAAAAAAAAATGGTGTGTCAAACACTACCTTAGTGTATATGTCGGAAGGTTAAGGCTATGTTCTGTATGAAAAAAATTTCAATTTCTAAAAAAAATTAAATTAAAGAGCAGTTTAAATTTTTTTTTTTTTACAAAAATAAGTGAGTGTTTGATAACCCAGTTTTTATTTTGAGTTGTTTTTTTGTGGTGGTTTGCGATGACGGTGGCAGCTGGCGGTGGCTGGTGGCTGGTGGCTGCCGGCAGTGGTTGCCGGCTACCGTCGCCGGAGGTGGCTGCCAGCTACCGTTGCTGGAGGTGGCTGCCGGCCGCCAACATTCATTGGTGATGGTCACTGGAGGTGGCCGCCAGTCGCCGCCAACAATCGCCGGAGGTGGCCACCAGCCTCTTGCGGTGGTTGCCGTCCGCCGACGGTGGTGGCTGCCTGCGGTGGGCGGAGGCTGCCAGCGGTGAGAGGGTGAGAGTTTTCAAAAACAACTTTAGTTTAAAAACTGGTCTTTTAAACTGAAAAAAAAAAAAAAAACGAAAACTAGTTATCAAATACGTTTATTTTTTCAGTTTTTAAAACTGAAAAAAAAAAAAGACCTGTCAAACGGGGCCTAAGTTTTACTTTAGTTTACATAAAAATTGTTTATTGTAAGGAATTATAAGTAATGTCGGATGTTTAAACAACAGTATCGAATAATTATATATTATCTTGACACGCTTTTGAGAAACACTTTTTTATTGAACTACAACTTTTTTTTATTAAATTTCAACTTTTTGAAGAAGAAAATGGTAGAGGCGTAATAAGGTTTTCCAGCAATTAAAGAAGCGGCTTACCAAGAGGCTTATATTATCAATGTGGAGTTCCCAAACTTTGGCAACATAGAGGGCTATCACGAGTGGAAGTGCGAGGTCAAAATATTTTTTGACATGATGAGTGTTCTAGAACATAAGAAAGTCAAGTGGGCAGCGTATTGTCTAAAATCTGGACGGCAATTCAGTAGGACAGAAGCAACTCATTAGATGGAAGGTTTTGATATCTGATCATGCACATATATAGTGTTCCATGATTTTGAATGTTGTGTTCAAGAAAAATTGAACAGTAGGAGTTTTTACAGAAGACTTTCTAGAGTTTGCAATCAAGCTATCAACTTCGAAGAATAGAGGATTACACGACATGTTTAAGGAATGGATGGGTATGCGGTCGATATGGACTGTTTAGTAAGTGCATACCTTAGCATCAAAGGAAGATAATTTGATTTAAAAGCAAAAGTTTGGACATCTAAGAAAAGCGCTCAATCGAGTTCGTTTTGGCAGGAAGAATGGACCGATGAAGCAGAATTTGTGACTTCAACCCAGGCAAATTTCAAATTCAGCACTTCCAAATCAAGGCACGTGAAGTTATAAATGCAATAATAGTAATGGGTCCGTCTGGTAGTAGTAACACTACAGCATCAAAACATACAAAAAAAAAATTCAACCACTCGACAAACAATTTAAACATATGTGCGATTGTATGCTAGAGATGTAATGAGTAAGGGTACCATTCGAGTCATTGTCCAAATTAATGACCTATCAATATGGTTGATGGTAATGATATCATCCATGAAGGTATTTGGAAGAGCAAGGTAATCGATAGAGATGGGCCGGGCCCCACAATGCTGAATTTGCAAGATAGGGAGGGGCTCGTTAATAGTGTGTTTCAAAGATCGTTATACACACCAAGTGAAAGGGCACTTCCTACGAAAGTAGAATTTTCAATCTTGGCGTTCAATCAATTAGAAGGTATGTGAACTGCTTGATAGCAAAAGCAGTGAGAACATTTGTCTCTCTTGGCGAGCCACTTGTGTTTTTTTTTTTGCTCAAAAGAAGGATTATTTGTTACTAAACGTCATCTATTTGAGCCACACATTTGGGTTGGCTCTCCCACTAACGTCATAAATTAGGGGGTAGACAAAAATATCGGCTCATGATACTATATAAGATATCCCTATTGCTGATTTTTCGCATGTTTAGTCATAATATACGCACAAAAGTTTGTTTCCCGATATACATGAAAAAAAACCTTCACCTGCCATGAACGTCTAAAGAGCACCTTGCAATCACGAAGTAGAGTGGCAGTTATGGGGGTGGGGTTGTAACTTTTATAAGGGCTGTCACTTTTATAAGTGCTGTCACGATGTAATGGTCATCAATGTCTAACATAATCTTTTCATAGTTTTGATTCCATGCTAGAACAAGGCTGTCTCTGACGTCCCAGTTCTCGGCTTCATGGCTATTCGCTATTGTAAGTTTCCTAGAACAGCCCACCATCCATTTTCCGGTGTGGTCTCTAATCAAAGATGCAGCACCAGCTGTTTTGGAGTTTTGCCTCGCACTACCATCCGTGTTTAGTTTCACCCATTGATTCGGTGGTGGCATCAATCTGACTTGAATAATGATCTTGGCCCTAGTCTTGTCCGTCGGCGAGTTTGTGAAGAACAGGTATTCTTTGGCATTCCTACAGGCCTCTTTAGCAATCATATCGTACTGGGGGAAGGGATTGCCTTTTAAAACTAGAGTGTTTCTATGCTGCCAGATTAAAGCAAGAGTGAATGCAAAAAAGCTTTTCCAGGGGATGTTAGCAATGTTGACGTTCACTTGTAGTTGAATATTGAACCACTCCCCTCTCCATATCAGGTTGGCTTGACAAAAAGAAGGGACAATTACTGAAGGGAATCGAAAATCGCTTTAAGTGTCTCTTTCGATTGTTAAATCTTATGAGCATAAGGTGGACTCGGATCCCCTGCTGTGGCTAGGGTTACAGCTAGGGTGCTGTAGCCCAGTAACAGCCGTCGGATCGAGGTAAGTGGGAGGGAAGGGCTTAGATGTGGCCACGTCACCCTGCTTTTAATTCCCCTCATTTGCTTTGCCGCACCAACAACCACTCTCCTCCCCCCCAATTCCTTCTGTCGGCGGCTCCTCACTCCGTCCACTTCTTCCGGCGACGTGGCCTACCGACACCTACGCAGTCACGGCCATTGGCAACCACACCAACGCATCCCCAAGAGCATCGCAGCCACTGAC
Organism: Escallonia herrerae; assembly: GCA_033070095.1. Taxonomy (NCBI): domain Eukaryota; kingdom Viridiplantae; phylum Streptophyta; class Magnoliopsida; order Escalloniales; family Escalloniaceae; genus Escallonia; species Escallonia herrerae. The sequence goes on along the minus strand of JAVXUP010000951.1, from coordinate 167,519 downwards.
GGCAGATCCCGTAGCCTTTATCTCTGCCGTCGACCACACGACCACCAGCCGGTAGAAGCCATCTCCCACAAGTGAGTGTACACCGATGACACCTCGTGCCTTCCATCTGCCAGCGGATCCACACACCGTCCACTTTCCGGTGAAGACACGGCGAAGCCACATCCACCTTTCGGCGACGCCACGTCCACTTTCCGGTGAAGATAGGAAGATTTCCTGCTTGAAATTGAACCGTGCGCCACCTTCCGTCGACGCCGATCTACACCTTCCGACGACACCTCGTATTTCGTCACCAGTGAACGGTGTAATTCCATCGCAGCGCTAGCCGCCTTGATTTTCGGAGAAGAGAGAGAGATTGTAGATCTCGTTGCCGGAAGGTGGTGAAGGTGGACCATGGATGTGCCGTCGCCGGCAGGTGGAGAGCGTAGGGAAGTCGTCACAGCTCTTAGATGGAATTGGAGAGAGAGAGGGGCTTTTGGAGAGAGAAGGATATCCGAATAACGTGGCTTAATCTAAGCCTTTCTTTCCCACTTATCTCGATCCGACGGCTGTGACTGGGTTACAACACCCCTGTTGTAACCCTAGCCACAACAGGAAATCCGGGTAAGGTCGAATTTGATGTCATCGACATAGATGCTTGTCTTGTCTTATTTGGAAGCCGTGGCAACATGATTGGCATATGGGTGGATTGAATGTTTATATGTTCTGAACATTTTTATTCAGCCTCCACCGAACAATTATAAAGCGGTAAAAAATAATTTTTTTATTCTTGGAATTTAAAATTGAACGTAATTTCGACAAGGATGTTACTATCCAAAAGGTTCAAGCTTCGTGCAACCTTTGTTGGTAGAGTTTATGGTAGCTGGTGCCTAAAGACTATCGGGTGATTTATCGCTCATGTCAGGGATAGATCCAGAAAGTCTAATCAGGAGATGGCAAAAAGTTATAAGAAAAATTGATGGCTACTGTAAAAGAATTCACGTCATTATTGGATGTGTTAAATGCAAAATAAATTGTTCAATTTGACTATTAATCATACAATTTTACTATTCATAGTGATTTACTTAAATTAGCAAGGTTAATCCACAATAAATTACTAATCTTGGGTTAAAAAAATTAACTCTTATTATCTATATGTATTACTAATATGATTATTAATTGTACGAGGATAATAATCACAAAAAAAATTAAAATACTGCAAGAATTTAAAAGAACTAAATTTAATCTATTCGTGTTTTCTTTGTAATCTGGAGATTTAAAATTTGAAATAATGAAAATGAATAAGGAAAGAGAGACAAATAATATAATAGCCGGTGGCATAAAAAGCCAAAGACACAATAAAATAAAATAATATATTAATGTTATAATATAATGACAGTTTTGTTCATGTGTTTTCCTAGGTTACCACATTATATTGTGAGTGGAATGAAGGGCAAAATTTTGTAGGGACGAGTTGAGGAGCTGCCGAAGAACAGACATACACATGAAGGTGCGAGCCCTGAGCTTTTCTATCTTTATTTATTCCTAGGAAAAGTGGAAGTTGGAGGATATATGTAGCGATAGCAGAGTGATCAATAGTATTCCCACGCATGACATTACAACATTCTGATTCCCAGATTGGATGATATGTTAGCTTTCGAGATTCAGGGTGATCGAAAGTTGGTATAAGGGACGATTGTCGTATTGGCATTCGGCCAGGGTATTATGAAAGACTACATTTAAGACAGAGGAGGATCTGTACGAGCGGCTAGTGTTGCCCTTTCGCTTCTATAATGCACCCAGTAGGCCAGTACCCTAATACAACTAATAAATCATCTCCTAAAACTGTGTCTTCGAGAATTCATAGAAGTTTACTTTGATGATATCCTGATTTACAGTCATAATCGCGAGGATCATTTAGAGCATTGGCATAGCGTGCTTAGACTACCGTTGGAAAGCACATTTTACATTGGTGCGAAACAATGTATCGCCACAGAAAGCAGATTACTCTTTTGGTGGTACATTGTTGCTGCTACATGACTTTAGGTTGATGATGAGAGGGTGCGAGTAGTTAGACAAATGAAACTGACACTGAAGTCCACAGTTCCATGGGCAGACATCATTCCATCGCTGGTTCATCTGAAATTTCAGTTGGTGGCTCCAATTACAAACTGTATGAAAAGGGCTGGCTCCTTGAGAGCGAGAAGCGTGAGGAGCTTGTTTGAGATCGAACAGCAGTTGATCATTGGCTGTTGTTGCTTTAGCTTGCTTAGAAAAATTAATTGAGTCAACTTGCGTTGCCCATGCTATGGGAATTGGTGGAACTTTGCAGATATCTTTCACGGTTGAAGCGAAACAAGCAAAATTGAAGAGAGCATGAAACGAATTCAAAAGATAATACAATGGATAACTCATAAGATCGTCAGCAATAGCTAACAAGCATACATTTTATTCTACATGTGTCTTTACACACGAAAATAGACAGTGATGACATATTCACCCCCTCCCTTACTTAAGTTCAACCTTTGTGTTTAAAAGCTTGTATGTTAATCCCTATACGAGTAATAGTCTGTACAGGGAGTCCACTACGTTGGTACCCCTACGTTGCCACAGAGAGAGAGAGGCCTGTACTTTCATCCAATGAAACTAGTACTGAAGTCCGCAATTTCCATGGGCAGACATCATTCCAAACGCTGGTTCATCCGAAATTTCAGTTCGTTGCTCCAATCAGAAAGTGTATGGAAAGGGTCGGCTCGATGAGAGCGAGAAGCATGAGGAGCTTGTTTTAGATTTAACAGCAGTTGATCATTGTGCTGTTGTTGCTTTACCGTACTTAGAAAAATTAACTAGAATAGCATGTGTTGCCTATGGTATGGAATTGGTGAAATTTTGCAGATATCTTCCACGGTTGAAGCCAAACACGCAAAATTGAAGAGAGAATAAAACGAGTTCAAAAATAGATATAACAGATAACTGATAGGATAGTCAGCAATAGCTAACAAGCATGCATTTTATTTTACATGTCGCTATACACACGAAAATAGACAGCGATGACATACTCAACCCCTCCCTTACTTAAGTTCAACCCTTTTGTATAAAAAACAAGTATGCCAATCACTACAATTTCAAGTAATTGCTATATTTGGAATCTCTACGTCTAATAGTCTATACAGGGGAGTCAACTATGATTGTACCCCTACGTTACCACAGATAGAAAAGCTTGTACTTATGTCAAATATCATCAGACCAATCACTAAGCTCGCTGTCATAAAACATACCATCTATGATTTGATCAATTAGGGAATCGATGAATGTGTTAGCACCAACGGTGAAGATTCCACCTACTTTGCTGCGAGCACTGGAGAACCAAGCAAAGATTGCAGCGCATGTCACGGCTCCCAAACACACCCCAGCTGCTTCAGCAATTCCTTGTAAATCCATCTTTCTGAACAAAGAGTTTCCGGTCACAACCTCCATTGTTACTGTTCCCGCAAACACAACCTAAACATAAAAATGAACTGTTAGTTACAATTTTACAATTAGTGAATCAGAGGAAAGCCATGCACAGTGATGTTTGTATGGTGTTTTCATGAGCTAAAAAAGAAAGTGACAGCCTTCACCAATCAAAATTTCAAACAAAGTCACCAAATGCATGTTTGGCTCAAGATTGAAGGCAAGACAATTGGACCCAAGCAAACTCTGGAAAGAAGAGCAATTATTTGGGGGGGGGGGGGGGGGGGGGCATTTAATAAAACGCGTACAGAGTGCCCCCCCCCCCCCCACCCCAAACACCCCACAACCCCCCGCCCAAGAGAGGGGGGAAAAAAAGAGGACCGTAAATAATTCAATCCCACAACACCCACTTTAGATAATACAGGAGTGAATATTTCAAAAATGAAATAGCAATTATTGTCGCACAAGGAAAAGCAAATTTTGAACCCAGATGGCCGAAGAAGTGAACCCCAAATGGGAAATTCAAGGAGCAGGTGGGAAAGCTCCAGATAGAAATCTTGATATAATTTATAACCTACACGACATAAATAACGTATCACTTATTTGGGAGTGTTAATTGATGAAAACCCTCATACTTAAAGACACAACTTTTGTTTTTGGCCAGAGATGAAATTAAGCATTAACAATGCTTATAAAGAAGCCTCTACTACCGGTCATTAGAGATAAGGCGCCTTTTCAGCACCTACGAAGTCACTGGTTTCTTCAGCTTTGCAGCTACTACATCACTTACATTTTGTCGGCTACTTCATCAGTTTCAGCACCTACATTAGCCACTGACCAGTGGACTAGAGGGAGAGCAGAAATGTCTGTCAGTGAAAATAGATCTCCAGAATGCAAAAGTGGCTGGTTAGTACGATCGCACAAATTGAATGTGAACTCAACCATAATCATCATCACCACAATTCTACCCCAGCTGATCAATATTCCCAACCAATAAATGCCAGCTGATCAACATTGCAAACCAGTAAACCCAAAGCTACTATTCTGCTTATTGAGGTACGCGTCGTATTTCATTGAACAGGAAGAGGTATTAAGCTTAAGAAATAGTACTGAACTCACACTTCTTTGGGGGTAAAGAGATGTCTCTTCATTAGTTAAGGTGTGCATGCGAGAAAATTTCAACGCATAACTATGCCAAAAGTATGTATAACCGCAAAACAACAAGAAGTAACAAATAATGTTTAAAAAGGGTGTAACCATGCAATGGATTGATGTCCAAACAAAGAACATAAATAAGTCATGAGAGCAATTTAATAGTAAAAGCATGATAAAGGTTGGAGGTACTAAGCTAATATGTCTTAGAGTATGTATGGACCCGACCATCTAGAACAGCTTGATTCACTACAAAAATGATCACTAAGCTAATATGTTTGTGAGTAGAAATATGTATGGTCCAGAGCATCTAGGACCGTTGGATTTACTACAAAATGACCCCCTCCCAGTCTTTGCCCCTGAATCTGTGACATCAGCCTATGATCCAACAATTCCAGATGGTGTGGACCAATGATATGAGACCATGCAATATTTGCTCGTATCCACCCTATGTTAGAAATTGTGAGTTGAGTTGTTTGAAAACAACTCACTCTTTGTCCCACATTGCTTGAAAGTGGGTTTTGAAAAGGATTTATAAGGGCAAAAGTGTTTTTACTTTACACTTGGTGGTAAGACTAGAGTGTGCTAGTCCCCATGCTACCCCCGTGCGGGAGCACATTATTAGGCGCACTTAGCCGCGGTCGTGAAAAACGTGACTTATTTTTGAAAAATATTTTGTATTTTCAGAAAAATAGTTTTTTTTAAAAGGTGTGTGATTTATTTAAATTCGAATTTTGATTTATTGTCAGTTATTTTTAACTGTTACAACTATTTTGTTTTTCCAACAGTTGTGTCTGTCCAAAGAATATTCACACCTTTTCAGATTTATAAATACACGTTTTTCAGTTCTTTTAAGATACTGACTTACTATCTTCGAAAACTCTTCCTTTCTGCAAATTACTATAGCCAAAAACGTGCACTGCTTCAAAGAGAATTCCAAAGGGAATTTTTGAATTTGTTGTTTGCAGATTCCCAAAGACTTTGTTGTATCATGGAGGATTGTTTGTCGTTAACCCGTCAGCAAACTCGATTTCGAGTGGGGACAAATAAAGCCTTAAAGACAGCGATCACGTGCCTCAAAGTCTTTATTTGCGATTCCGATTCCATCAAAATCTTCAACACCCTACACGGCAATCTGTTTTCTACTCACTCCCACAAAATTTGAGTATTTTCATATTGTCTTCTCTCCAAAATTTCGCATACCATAGGGGTGTGGTTCTTTTTCTTTCAGTATATAGCAGAAGAGTGGTTGACAAGGTAAAATTACTAAAGTTTAATTGTGGAGTTTATAAGTAAAAGCTATAAGAGAGGATCTTTGGAAGAATTTTTAAGTGATTAATCTCAAATTTGGTTTGAACAAAATCTCCGTACTTCTTAAACTTTATTAAACATGATGATTACATCAATAAGCCGCAATTCCAAACTTCTAGTTTGCTACATTAGTCAGTTACAATCCTGTTTTTTAAGTCTTGGAAGTGCCAACCTATACATACCTAGAACATAACAGTCTATGGTGATACACAAATTCGGCTCAAATATACCAAATTTCAACTTTTATATGACATAATCAATTTGTTAAAGGAATTTAAAGTGCTTGAAAAGCAAGAGGGAGCAAAAGTGGAATTACCATGGCGAGACGCCCCGAGATGATCTCGAAGTCCTGGCTCTTCTTCGAGCTCTCAATGTACTCCGAAAGCGTCGCAAAAAACGGCGAAACCCCATCGCCACCGTCCCCGCTCCTCGTCTTAATCACTCCACCACGATCCGAAGCGTACGACCGCAGCGTGCACAGCCGCGGCTGCAGCACAATCTTCGCATTATCCGTCGCAACAGGTGGCAACACGTCGGCCGCTTTCGCTTTCTGCGCCTCAACCGGAATGGAAACAGCCGGTTCAGCTCGCTGAACCGACGGTTTCTGTGAACTTAGCTGGCAGAAAACGGGCCGAGCTGCCAAAGCCATGAAGGGACGAGAGAAGGGGAATCTGAGAGGGGATTCGGTGCGGAGGAATCTGGTGAGAATTTTGGTAACTGGGCTTGGGGTGGTTTTGGAGGCAAATGGTGGCGGGCGGAGAGTCCACGTCTTTGGGAAAGTTTTGGGAGTGGGTGAGTCAAAGGTGGCTACGTGGGAGTGATAGTCGTCGTTGGCGTTGTTGTCAGCGGTCGGGATGAGTAGTTGGACTGTTTATTAGGTGGGAAAAGATTGTTAATGGCTACCGACCCGTCTGTTTCTCCAAAAAGCGAGGGCTTTCGCCTTTCGCTGCAATGCAATTATACACCTAAGGTCATTTCGCGCTGGTTATCATCTAGTCTAGACTAAGGCCCACGATAATATCTACGGATAATTAGGTCTATGTTTTTTAACTTAAGAATAATTACAGTTAAGGACATAAAGTTTTAAAATGTAATATTTCGTGACAAAATATTTTTAAAATATATCAGCCGTGTCCATCCGTCAGGATTCTGTCAAAAAAAAATATTTTTTTATGATGTCATCAATACGTATTTTAAAATTGACAATACTACCCCTTGTGCTATATATGAATATTTTAAAAATTTTAAATTAAGATTTCAAAATTTTTCAATTTGCTCTTATATGTCTATTTCATCAAAATTTCATCAGATTTTATCAAAATTTCTAGTGTCCCTTATGGCGAATCTGTCGCTTACAGTCTATTTCATCGAAATTTCTTAATGTACATAAAAAAACTAGGGTCTCAATTTGCAAATTAGGGTTTCAAAACCCTAATTTGAAATCTGTTTTCATGGCCGACAGCTCCATCGCCCCATCCATCCCTGCCCTACCCTCCCCCACGCCGCAGCCGCCCCCCACCATACCAACACACAATTGCGAACCACCATCCCAACTTCCATGAGCCAACTACTCGGCACCACTGCTGTTACCCACCACCCTGCACCATTGCCATAACCCACTTCTTTCTTCCCAAACCAAAACCCACCATCAATTCAACAACCCAAGAGAGACATCCTACCGTGATTCTGAGTTACGGCATGAAAGAGAGAGAGAAAAAAAAATAGATGGGCGATTCGCGTTGTCTTGCAGTAGAGAGGGATCTTGCGGCATTGTGGGGAAGGAGGGACAACGGCGACGTGGGGAGGAGAGTGGGGGCGGGGCCGACGTGGGGGGAGCATGGGTGTGTGATAGCTGGGTGGGGAGAGAGTGCAGGGTGAGGTGGGGTGGGAGTGTGGGGAAGCCATGGGATTGAATCTGAGAGATTGAGTTTGAAGATTAAATTTGAGAGATTGAATCGGAGAGAGAAAGAAGAGAGAACAAAAAAAAGATAAAAAAGAAAAATGGCATTTGAATAAATAAATTTGTAACTTGAGGGTAATACAATCTTTTTATCAAAATCGTTAGGGTTTTTCAAATTCCGTTTGGTCAACGGACGTAAGTGTAATTGTTACAAACTATTGTCCTCGCGTGTAATTATCCCCAAACCTCAGGGACATAGGGGTAATTAGCCCTAATATCTAATCCCAACTACCCAAAGTACGGAGGAAAAGACTTGTGTGTTATTTTCCCAAGTAATCAAAAAAGTAATTATACCTTTAATTCAAATAAAGACAACATTTTGTTTTAAATTTGCAACTCTGATTCCCTTTTCTCCCTCCTCCAGCCGTCACCACAGTCCCTAAGCTGTCACCACCGAGCAACCCTGGGGCAGGCTCCATGGTCGTCCCACCCACCATGAAAGTCCCTATGGTTGTGCCACCCACTATCACAGTTCCCACAACTGCAGCAATGAACCACCAGTTAGATCTAACGAATCATCGATTGAATTCAACAACAAACGTGGGGTTTGGGGTGGGGGGAGTTGTGATTTCTATGCCATCTCACTTTATTGCCGTACCAGACGCTGTGGATGTCACTGCCGACGGCTGGGGAAGAAAGTGAATAATAAGGTTTGCACTGTTTGAACTTAGGGTTATAAACCGACAATATTGTCTTTTAGATCCTATGCGAGAGAGCAGTTGTTGTTCCTATTAAGAAATATATTTGTCTTCTAACTTTTAAGTATACAACTCGAGGTAACAAATTCGTGTAATGACTGATTCAACATTCTTTTTATCTTTGATTTTTTCTTTTCTCTCATCCTGTGATCTTTATACTCCATCAAGCTTCTTTTGTATCTTATTCATTCACTTCTTTCATTCTTCTCATTCACCCATCACCACCATGTCCATCTTCCACAATCAAAAAGATCTATAGAGGTTTTCCTAATGAAAATAGATGGTTCTAACACTTTGTCGCCATGGCTGCCCCCAATTGAAAGAAATTCATATTCTTCCTCAAACTAGTTCTCTCTTATCTTCTTCCACACATCATTCATCTCCAATCCACATTTTTTTATTTTCTTAAACTACCTTGTCGAAGGCCACATGCACATCCATCCTACTCGCCACTCGCCTTGACTTGCAATTGTCGCCCTAACCCTACCATGGCATTCAATTGTAGGGCTAAAGTCAAATCTATTACAATTTGTTAAGTTACCCTCAGCACTAAAAGTTTAAGCTATTAGAGAATGTGACCAATAATGTTATCATGCTTAACAATCTCTCTTACATGCAAGCCCCGATTGCACATGAAAAGATATATCAAAGTGCACGACCATCAAATGCACAAATTAACAGAGTGCAAATGGTGATGAACTATGGGTAACTTATGACTAATTAGTGAATGAAGGAAGTCAATGTTTCCACATTGGAGATCAAGGTTAAGTAGTGTAGCGAACCGCCTCGAAAAAATCCTTTCAAGGATTTTAGGAGTCGCCATCTTATTTAATTAAAAAGAAATATAAAAAATAAGAAAACCCTAAAAATGACTCTAAATGTCCAAAAGAACAACTAATCTATAGAAACCGAGAAAATGATTCGGGGATTAAGTTATGTAGCGGGAAAGTGTTAGCCATTCGCCACGTCGTTCCGGTCTCTACTTCATTTCTATTAATTATTGGCCTTAACAACATATAACACACAGTATATGATAAAACTTACCATAAGTTTATTTTTATATTTTTGGCTTGAACACGACATCAGGAGTCGAATTGTCGAGGTATCTAGTCGGAATCAAAACCGTCGTTGTTCAACTCTGGTCCTACAGAAAGTAATCTACATTTCGGTCCTAGACTTAGACAAAGAAATGTAAAAGACTCTTTTTTATTTTATAATAGAAATGTGACTCTGGAAATAGGAAACACTTCTATGTGATTTTTTAAAGCTAGAAAGCTGTTAAAGTTACCTTGAGACGACGCTTGCCTTGAAGACTTAGGATCATATGGCGAATCCATAATGGAAAGAAAGTGTGTGTATGAGAAATGTGGGAGGAGAAGTACGAATTCTTGACTTTTCCTTAAGGGGCAATGAATCACTTTTAGGAAAAATGATGCACATGCCCAAGGTCTCTAGTTATTCAATGGACCGGGCCTAATTAATTTGGGCTAAACCGACTGGATATTGGACTATATATTAGACTTATTTAAATAGATTAGGTTCATTATAATATTAGGCCTCTACCCATAATAATAAAAGAACTTAATCATTAGTAAAGCCCAATATAACAAATAAAAAAGATAAATACAATTATAAAAATAGGGTATCTATAGAGCCCCTCGGTAAAGGAGCTCGCATACAGGCGAACATCACCGTAAACAACAGATTTTTGTAGTAGAAGTACGAAAAAGACCACAAGAGCTAAGACAGACTAAGGACCCACATACATATGAGGTCGAACCTTCGCAAGGTTTCCATCCCTAAAAAGGAATCCGGCCAACGCAGACTAGAAAAAAGGTGTCGTTTAAAGTCGGAGCCAACAATGCGTAAAAATGGATGGTCATTTAGACACACAAAAAAGACATGCATGAAAATTAGAGCCACTGACGCTTGGTAGAGATTGGATGCTTCATGTGCAAAAGTCAAAGCCAACAATGCATAAAAGAAGATGGGTGTTTAGGCACACACAGAAAAGACTCATATGCTAAAATCGTAGCCAACAACGTTTAGAAGCATTTGGTTGCTTTGACACCAAGGGAAAGGTATCTGTAGTGAGGGTGCACATGAATTTCTGTGGATAAGCCAACTAAACTGGAACTGGACTAAGAATAAAACTGAGATAAGAAGGTATACGATCCGCATATCGACCTAGACGGAAGGTTTCTACCCTCTTAGACTAGGACTGGGACCGGAATTAGGACTGGGAAAAAGATTGCATCCTGTGACTTTCACGTACTAACTTGGATTTAGGGTATAATACTCTTGGACTGGATCCGGACTCAGAAAATGGGAAACTTACATGACCTACATGTACTGATTTAGAATTGAGAGTTGCATATCTTCATACACAAACCATTTACCGAAGGTTGCCTATATACTCTTATTCGGAAGAAATCAAGCCAAATGTAGTTTGAAACTGGATTTAGAAAAAAGACTATATGTGACTCTCACATACTGACCTGAAGAGAAGGTCAAATGTCGTCGGACTCAAAACTGGACTTGAAAAAAGAAAAGATAGGAGCGTGACTAAAAAGTCACAGGAAAAATCATATTTTATTTTCTCTTTATTATTTTTAAAAAAATTTTATTGTATGAATTTTTTTCTTTTAAATTTTCTTCTTGAAGACTAGGGGTAGAATAAATAATTCTATTGTCTAGACTTAGATGAGACAAATACACTGACCTTGAGTGTCGGGATAGAGAATCACATGGAGCCCATGAATAAAATACATGCAGACTGGTCGTGCAAATGAATTGACCAAATAAGGACAAATATTATCCTAACTATCAGCAAAAGGGAATCACTAGGAACCCCTAGAATAAATGCATGTAGACAAAATTGACAAATGTAAAGTACTGGATGAATAAAAACAGACACCATACTGACTGTCAAGAGAAGGAGATCACAATGAGCCCCTAGGCAAAATGCACGTAGATGAAATGGACCATACAATGTATCAGAGAAAAACATACATTACCATGACTGTCCTGAAAGGGGAATCACAAGGAGATCTCTGGACAAAATGCATACAGACAATGCTGAGAGTATGCAATGGATCGGAGGAACTAAGGTAGACATTGCCACGACTATCATAATAAGGCAATCCTTACGAGTCCTTAGACAAAAATACAGGTAGACGATGGTGACCATGAACCAAATGAGACAAACGCTACCATGAATTTTGTGAAAGCAGAATCACATGAAGCCCCTAGATAAAATGCATGCAGGTGATGTTGACCATGCAATAAAATGTAATAAACAAAGGCAAATGCTACCATGATTGTCAGGAAAGGAGAATCGCAAGGAACCCCTAAACAAAATACATGCAGACAAAACTGACTATGCAATTGATTGGATAAAGACAGGCGCTATCACGACTGTCATGAGAGGGGATCACAGGGAGTCCTTAGACAAGTGTGTATGGATAGGACTGACTATGATTAAACTAGAGATAGATTGACACTGCCATGACTGTCGCGAGGAAGGATTCACAGGGAGCCCCTAGACCAAACTGTAAGCAGGGTAGAGTTGACATAACCCTAATGGAAGGGGATTGGAAGAGAAACCGCTATTGTGATTGTCAATAGAAGGGACTCATATGGAGCCCCTGGACCAAAATGCAAGTAGGGTTGACTCTAGCATAGCCCTAGCGGAAGGCAGATCATAAAGACCTAACGACATCTACAAAAAAGAACCTATGACGAAGATAATATCCTTTTACAGTGCGAAAGCATGTTTGAATTGAAAATCACTTTGATTGCCCAGTATGATGAATCAACCATTCACTTCAAGATCTATTCCTTTTTTCATACACCATTTATCATTTAGGCAATGGTGCCAACTTTGTTGATATGTCCATCTTTGCCCAAAAAGGGAAGACCACTGAAGTTTTTGATCGAGAATTTTTTAGTCCTTCATCATTAAATGTCATGCAACTTTACAAAATAAGTTAGTTCGTAACTTAAACACTCAGATTTGAATCCACACGACTGCCATGAAATGTTGGGCCCAAAAGGTGGATAGTGAGCATGTATGGAAATGGCAGTGTATGAACAGTGAGGCTAATGTGTATGGTATGGAATGGTATAATCTGCAAGGCTAATAGAGTCCGGGCCTAGGATTAGCTAACAGATCAATGTACACGATTAAGCTAAAAAAAAGTACATGACTATTAAGTGCATGATAGAAAGGCATAAGATAGAGTCGTAAGGCTTCACATATAATCATTGGAGTGGTAAAAAATATATCAAAATGTCGTACAGAGCATGGTTATGGTACATGGTAGGTATGCCAAAAAGGTCATGAAGATTAGTGAGTCCTCCTCATTAGACCACAAGGAAGTGAATACATAAGGTTCGGGAGATCAAAAACTGAAGGGTCAACAAAAAAGCCAAGATGAAGATGAACATATCATGTCATGATGTCGCATGCTCAAAAAAGTGCATGGACCATTATCTTCATTTTTATGTATATTTTTTCTTTTCATTTTTCATTTTATTTTTTTCGACCACATCAAAATATAAAAGAGCGCTGTCTCTCTTAAACAAACATAACCTCAAGGAAGACTTTATATATGGGACAAAATGTAGGCCAGAGTATGGGCAAAGAACCGAATGATAAATAAGCTTAAAAATCCAAACATAAAATCAAAGCCCGTAGTGTGTGATCATGGAGACCGAGCCTAGAAGGTGACTAAGCTGCCTACATATTCCCACTAAAAAATCAGGTCAGACGTAGTTCAAAACGGACCTGCTGGATATATATATATATATATATATATATATATATATATCTCTAAACTCAGTGAATGGCAACTCTATGCACTGAATTTTTATAATCGTTCTTCAGCCGTATCAGTTATTTTTTTTAACATTTATGTCTCTTTTTTGAGACCAAACAAATGATTATGTTCCATCTTCAAAACTATGATTCCTTTGCGAAAGAACCCTTTTCATTCCGAGTTGATTTGTAGCAAAACTTAAGACATAGGCACACACAAGGAGACTACCGACCACAAGATTAAAAATTTAGGTTCTAAAAAAGAATGGCTCAATTATTCGGGCACAAAGGGCTAGCAAGTGAAAAAATTTAGTATATGGTAGTCATTATGATATATGGTGGTCAAACGATGGCCTCTAATCAATGAGGGGTTGGCCAAGGAGGAAGTCACGACCTTCTCTTAATAATCTCTTAAATTGTTACTCGAATGTTTAGATTTAAAACCAAATTCTTTCATTATGTTTTCTGGACATTCAATTTTAAAGAAACAAAAATTATGATATTTAAGCTTGAAAATACATGGATCCCTACCCCCTAAGTGCAAAAAAGAATTGTCAACAAGATAGACCACTAGTCTTAAATTCAAATCATATTTTGCACAATATCCAAAGTGATTGTTCAATTATGAATTCAACCAGCATGAAATTGGGCAACTCTCTCTTGCTTTGAAAATTGTTACGCTCTCAACTTGCTAAAGATTGACCCTTAGACTTACTGGAAACACAAACTCCGATTGACTTAGATCTTAAAAAAGACTTCGGAGAAGGGGAGAAACTATTTTTTATCTTTTCAAGATTTTATGGTGGTGATGTTTTTTTTATATATTGTTAGCCACAAAAGACTAAATCAACAATCAAAGAGCAAGGAGAAATAATAACTATTTATTAATCAAAGAACAAGTTTGAAAAGATAATCTAGAAAATGCTTAGAAAAGCACTTAAATAAAAATGACTTAGTTCGGCATCGGGACAATCAATCCAACAGTAAACAGGCTTTATCTCTAACTTGGATAATCAGACTAACTGAACCCACGATATCCTCTTCTTGGTTGAGTGCAGAAGGATCTAACGCTTGGAGATATTTCTCAATTATGTTCAATTGGTGCACCAGTAGCAGCTCTATTTCACATTGAGTGTGGTAGGAAGGCTAATCTTACCCTTGTCAATTAGATCCTGAATGACATCCTTAAGGTCATACACCTATTGGTGTGGTGTCTGGATCCTTAGTGATATTCACATAAAGTCTGCAAGTCAGGCCCTTTTAGTGTAGCAGTGGGGTGCAACTTGGCAATCATACCTCTACTGAGTAGCTGCTCAAATAATTTAGTCATTGAGGCTTGCAGATTGGAGAACTTTCACCTGGTATTTGGCTTCCGCGAGACCACCTCTTGTAACTCAACTGTATTCACATCATTCTCTACGGACGTGCTAGGATTCTTTGATCCATTCTTGTATTCTCCCCATTTTCCATCTTGGACTATCGTCCCTTTGTTGATGGCATCCTCAATTTGAGTGAGTGAACCCATTAATGTTTTGAATGTAGTGTGATAATGGCGAAAGATATGCTCATGATATGTCGGCAGAAGATTGTGTTGACTTGACTGATTTTGATGATTTCAAATTTATTTTTTCTAAGATTATTCTAACACTGTTATTAAGATTTATTTCAGGTTCAATCATAATCAAACAAATTCAAGGAACACTTCTTCGATAAAGATTGGACTTGGATGAAGATTCAGAACTGGACTTAGAGTATTTTTTTATCGTTGCTATAATTTTTCTAAGTCTTTCTTAAAGATCTTCTAAATAAATGAAGTAAAAAAACAAACCAAGAAGTTTTTCTCAAAATGAGTTTTCATTTGAAGGAAAATATGTTTTCATTCAAAGGAAAATATGTTTTCATTCGAATTGATCATTCAGGTTTTTCTTATCAAGTTTCAAAAATAGTTTTCGGTTGAAGCCAAAACTTTCGGTCGAAGCTAAAGTTTTTTGTTGAAGCCAAGGCTTTCAGTCGAAGCCAAAACTTTCGGTCGAAGCCAAAGTTTTTGGTCGAAGCCAAGATTTTCGGTCGAAGCTAAAAGTTTTCGGTCAAAACCAAAACTTTCGGTCGAAACCAAAGTTTTCAGTCAAAACCAAGTTTTTCGGTTGAAGCCAAAAGTTTTCATTCGAAGCAACATTTTTGTAGTTTTCATTCGACTCAATTCTTCAGTGGCTTCAGCATCTTTTAGCTCTATCATTTCATTCGAATGGATCTCAGATTCATTCGACCGAATTCTTCACAGATGTTTTTCATTCGAATCAACTTTGATCTTTCATTCGAATCAATCTTTTACTCAACCCTTTTTAACGGTCATCTTCTCTTCCAGTATAAAAAGGGACTTTGAAAGCATTTATTATTAACTTCTTGAATCTTTGAAAATCTCTCTCTAACTTCTCAAAAAGACTCTCGCATCTGATTTCACACTTTCATCTATTCTTCCTTAAGTGAGTTCACACTTTGAGAAATTGAGTAGCAAAATTTTTGGTTTTGTTCTCAAAAGATTACATATCTTCCCACCTAAGAAAGCTTAACTTTATTGTATTCATTGTAATATCTACTTGTAAAGGTGTGTGTTGTTTTATCTCAATTGTAAATCTTATTTTCATTTGTTCGTTGGAAAACTTGAAGGGTATCAAAAATTTGTACTACGGTTTGAGCTAGCACCTGAAGCTAGTTGGTTAATGAAAGGCTCGAGTAGGTCTCCCTTGTGTGGAGTGCTCGGGAACTGGACATAGGCGGGTGGGGCTGAACCAGTATATAAATCTCTGTGTTGTTTATATTTACCATTTCTGTTATTAATTTGTAAATTTATTTTTTAAATTTCTACTCAAAGTTGTAAACACCTATTCATCCCCCCTCCCCTCTAGGTGTGTAGGGACCTACAAATTGTCCCTAATTATGCTTACATGTTCTTCTTCTGATGGGTGATTAAACATTTGTGTAGCCTTGTTTCTCTATTTAGTGATGAATGCAGATACTAATTCGGTGGGCTCTTGATTGGTGGTCTCCAAGGTTCTCGAAGTGATGTCGAGATCAGAGTTATATTGGAACTTATTCACAAATTCTCTCACTACATCTTCTCACGTTAGATTCTTGAGTTAATTAGGGTGAGGAACCATCGAGAGGCAACACCTGCCAAGGTCTGGTGCAACAGTTGGACTAACTTATTTTGATTAACTCCATGAGGAGCTAACGTACACATATACATCTTGATATGGATTTTTGGATTCGAAGTCCCATCAAACTTGTCAATGCCAGGCATCTTAACTTAGTTGGGAGCCTATCTTCAGAGTTTAGAGTAAGGGTACACTAAAGTCCATGGGGTCATTAGCCCTTTCATTTGAGCAACTTGAGATTCAAGCATTGCCAAGTTTTCCTCCCATTTTGCAGTGATAGCCTTTTCTTCACCATCAGATTCATATTGACAATCAGCTTTCAACTTAGGTTAATTTTCCTTCTTTTTTTTCTCTCTTCTCCTCTTTGGGTTCCTTACCTTGATCTTCTTTCATGAGATTTTCCACATCTTTGACGATCTTCTTTTGCTGAAGTGTTAAGGCAGTGAAGTCAATTTTTTTGGAGGTCTTCTTGCAGATTACAGAGGATACGAACCATGTCAGGGATCTAAGGGAGTTCTTCGGCCATTAAAATGTGCAAGAATCCTAGGATTAGTCCCAATACCGGAGCTTTGTCACCTCTCAAAAAAGCACAAAAACATTTTTAGTTTATTTTTTATATTTTTTATTTATAACTTTTTGTTTAAATTTTGTTATTTACCACACACATACACACATGTGTGTGTGTATATTAATTTTGCTACCCTAAGGATTGGTCCCAGACCTTGTTACTGATGCAAGTTCGAGTAAGTTTACATGTACAAACGCATGCAATAACTTGCACTAAGGGTCTGTTTGAGAAAGTTGTAGTTATTAGTTTTCTAAAAAATTAAAACCAAAACTAGTTGTGGTATATTCTTTTTTTTTTTTGTCAGATAAAAACAGATAGATGTTTAATAAACAGTTTTTGTTTTTAAGTTTTCTTTCTACTTTTTTTTTGTTTTTCCATTTCTCCTTAAATTCTCTTTTTCTCCAGCAGAACCAAACAACCAAGCACCACTACTGGTCAACACCACCACCAAATCGCACCACCGCCAGTCACACCACCACCAAAATTGCTCCATCGCCAGTCAACACCACCACCAATATCGCACCATCACCATCACCTCCCTTTATCAAGTCACGCCCCCACTATTAACTAAACTCTATTTAAATCTAGTCAGACTTTTCAATAGTGGATAGAGGTAGACTTCTCGATCGTGGGCTTAGTGGTGTGGTCGTTCGTCACTATCTTGGAATCGGTGGCGTTGGTCTTGATGCCCTGCTTATTCATTTTTTATGACTGTAGTATCCGATCTAAGTGCACGATATGACGATGGTAGTGACGATGGGTGGAGTATATATTGCAATAGTGGGTGGAGTAGATCTGTGATGGTGGGGCTGCAACAGTGGACAAATCTCTTTTCTCCAATAGAACCAAACAGCCAAGCACCACTACCGGTCAACACCACCACAAAATCGCACCACCGCCAGTCACACCACCACCAAAATCGCACCACCGCCAGTCAACACCACCACCAAAATTGCACCATCACCATCACCTCCCTTTATCAAATCATGCCCCCACTATGAACTAAACTTTACTTAAATCTAGTTAGACTTCTCAATAGTGGACAGAGCTAGACTTCTCGACCGTGGGCTTAGTGGTGTGGTCGTTCGTCACTGTCTTGGAATCGGTGGCGTTAGTCTTAATGCCCTGCTTCTTTTTCATTTTTTTGTGGCTGTAGTATTCGATCTAAGTGGCAACAATAGGACGATGGTAGTGATGATGAGGGGAGCATATATTGCAATAGTGGGTGGAGTAGATCTATGATGGTGGGGCTGCAACAGTAGACAAATCTTTGGTGCAGTGGTGATGGTTGGGTAGGTAAGTTGAGTCACGATGCATGTTGGCCTTGGGTGGAGCAGATCTACGACAGTGGGATAGATTTGGTGATGCGATGGCGGTGGCAAAGTAGGGATGTGAGTGGCGATGGTGGTGGGGTGGCGGCACTGGTCTCGATTTCAGGGTTGTCGGTGGCGACAGTGCGGGTGGCGAGGGGTGGCGACAACTTTCTCTTGTGGTGGTTAGGGATTGGGGGTAGCTGGTGGGAGTGATGAAATAGAAAGAAAAAAAAAGGTGGGTTCCAAATTGGTTATAGTGAAGTTTGAAGGTGGGATCTGAAAAAAAAATTAAAATTGAAAACCAAAAACTCTATATGAAAATTTCAAAAACAGCCTAATATAGGAAACTGATTATAAAACTGAAGGGAAAAAAATGAAAATTGTGAACCAAACATCAATATTTTTTTTCAGTATCCAAAACTGGACAAAAAACTGGAAAAAATAAATGGTTTCAAATGCTACCTAAGTTTTGCATACTCTTCATAGATAGACTAGAATGTGGCATTCTCTCTAAGGATCTACTTGAGTAAGTTAACATGTACAAACACGTGCAATAACTTGTGTTAAGGGTCTGTTCGAGAAAGTTATTAGTTTTGGTTTTCTAAAAAATTAAAACCGAAACTAGTTGTGGTTTATTCTTTTTTTTTTGTGTGAGAAAAAGCAGATAGATGTTTAATAAATAGTTTTTCTTTTTATGTTTTCTTTCTACTTTTTTTTTCTTTTTCCATTTCTCCTTAAATTATATTCTTGTCCAACAGAACCAAACAGCCAAGCACCACTGCCAGTCAACACCACCACCAAATAGCACCATCGCCAGTCACACCACCACCAATATTGCACCACCGCCAGTTAATACCACCACCATCACCTCCCTTTATCAAATCGCACCCCTACTATCAACTAAACTCTATTTAAATCTAGTTAGACATCTCAATAATGGACAGAGCTAGACTTCTCAATTATGGGCTTAGTGGTGTGGTCGGTCATTACCGCCTTGGAGTCAGTGGCATTGGTCTGATGCCCTGCTTCTTCTTCATTTTTTGTGGCATTAGTATCCGATCTAAGTGGCAACAATGGGGCAACGGTAGTGATGATAGGTGGAGCAGATATTGCAATTGTGGGTGGAGTAGATCTGTGATAGTGGGGCTGCAACAATGGGCAGATCTTTGGTGCGGTGCGATGATTGGGCAGATGAGTTGAGTCACGATGCATAATGGCTTTGAATGAAGCAGATCAACGACGGTGTGATAGATTTGTTCATGTGATGACGATGGAAATGTAGGGATGTGAGTGGCGATGGTGGTGGGGTAGCGGCACTGGTCTCGATTTCAGGGTTGTCGATGGCGGCAGTACGGTAGCGACGGGTGGCGACAACTTTCTTGTGTGGTGGTTGGGGATTGGGGGTAGCTGGTGGGAGTGATGAAATGGAAAAAAAGGGGGGGGGTGTTCTAAATTGATTCTAGTGAAGTTTAAAGGTGGGATCTGAAATAAAAAATAAAAAATAAAAAATTCTAGAGTTTTCAAAAACAGCCCAATATAGAAAACTGGTTTATAAAACTGAAGGGAAAAAAATGAAAACTGTGAACCAGACATCAATATTTTTTTTCTAGTTTCCAAAACTGGACAAAAAATTGAAAAAATAAATGGTTTCAAATGCTACCTAAGTTTTCCATACTCTTCATAGTTAGACTAGAATAGGGCATTCTCTCTAAGGATCTCAAGATCCAATGATTCATCTTCCCAAACACAAGTCCGAAAAGCCTATTCTAAGACTTAGCTCATATGAGCTAAAGTTGGAACAACCTACTTGAGCAAATATTCATGGATTAAGCTCACAAGAGCTTAAGTCTGAGCACAATAAAATGAAAAAAAAATCTTATTTACCTCTAAAAACGGGTGAAAGGTCTGTGAATAATTTGATACATGTCTCAAGACACCCATAATACACTTTCTCACCCAAACATTTTGGCTAAGAAAGGAAGAGGCTTATGATATACCTCAAAGTAAGCTCCCAATCATTAGATGAAACTTGGCATTTTTGGTCAACTACGAGATTGATAGGTACCTACTACATGAATCAGGGTTTTACCAAAACTCTAACATGACCCCCAAGGATCACGCCCAAGGCCCAGCCGTCACACTTGATAATTCTATAACCTATGCATTTATCGTGAGGCATGGGTGCAACTATTCACACACAAACACCATCATGCTTCTAGCTTCTTTAGAGCTTTATATATCATGTAAGTGTGCTTTGACTTAAGTATCAAAGAGTTCCCAGCAAGAACCCCACCCAACGGTCACTCATTTCTTATCTGTATGTCAACATTCCTGACTGTGATTCCTGATCAATTTTCTATCACCTTTCCCTCATAAGGCCAAAATATTTGGTCTACTGCGTCTTTTTCCAAATTCGCCTCGTACTATCAATTGATTCTGGTTTGAAACATGGGATTCATGACTTGAAGTCTTATATTGGATATTATATTGTGCGGTTGTGGAAGCCATCTATCCCCACCAATCCTCCATCTCGTGCCTTCGTCGGCTATTTCTTGGCAAAAGTAAGTCTTTTCCAAGTGAAGGTAGGGGATGATCCAACCGAGATTAAAAGAAGTCCCAAACCTTAAAATACTTGGTGCTTAGTACTTTGTATAGCAAGCAATTCGAATTATTATTAGCTTCTAAGCTTGGCTCGCAAACAAAGCAAAACTAAAGGCCGAAAGTACACGAAAATCTCATTTGAGGACAGATATGTTCAATTTTATAATTAAGGGCCTAGAGTTTCAATTAGGCTATTAATGAGTATTTCTGTCCAAATCCTTAACTTCGGAATAACTCCGTCAGCGGCAAAATTGTCTGCACATATTTGATTTTTCTCTTCTCTTTATTAATTTTTCACTTCTTTAAAAAACAGACCCACCCGCCTCCTCACCCCGTCATCCATCACCCCGCCAACCGCTTAGCCAGCCCCTTGCCCAAGCCCACCCACAGTCAAAATACACACATAGAGACTCTCTCTCTCTCTCTCTCTCTCTCACACACACACGCGCGCGTGCGTCTAGCTCCTTCTCATTCGCCGCACAGTGCACCAATAAACCCAAACACCACTGCTACCTCGAAACCACCATGTCCACCTCTTGCGAACTCGTCGTTCGACTGCTTCTCTTCCCCCGCACACCACAAGCTTCCCCGACCACTAGAATCAATTTCTTCATCGATTCAACCCTGATGGACAACCTACTAAACCCAATGTCACCACCTCCACTGCACAAGACCCGATCTAGTCCGACACTTTTCGAGATGATGCACAACGAGCCTGATTTGGCCCAGCCGAGATCGATTTCTATGAACGTCGTTTTGCCTAGGCCTGATCTGTGTGTGTCGTGTGCATGTGTGTGAGAGAGAGATCTGTGTGTGTATTTCGGCCGTGGATGGGGCTTGGGCAAGGGGCTAGTTGGGTGGAGAGGGGTGGAGTGGGTGGTGGGTGATGGGTGAAGGGGCGGGTGATGAGTCTTTCTTCTAAAGAAGAAGAAGAAATAAAAATTTTTAAAAAAGAAGAGAAAAATCATATCTTTGCAGATGATTTTGCCGCTGACGGATTTGTTCCAAAGTTTGGGATTTGGGTGAAAATAGTCATTAATAGCCTAATTGAAGACTCTTAATTAAAAAAATTGAACATTTAAGTCATCAATTAATATTTTCGCGTACTTTTAAAGTACGAAAGTGTATTTAACCCCGTCCATAATATAGTCAGAAATGTAATATGGAATAAGGAAACAACTTATTGCAAATAAATTTACAAGACAAGCCTTGCATCCTATCCCGCACGAGCTCCTAGATAGAGCTAGAAATTCATCGTACCCTCCACGGATGGAAGACCCAAGTATCTTCCATTGGTGAGAGAAACTTGAAGCTTCATGAAATTGACATACTTTCACGCGTGATAACGAGGCACACACTAAACACTGCTGATAAATGATGCCTGAACTTTTGCAGCTTTGCACAACTAGGTAATTGTGACCTATATCGTTGACACTGTCCAACCGGAGAACCAGAACTTGCAGCGGTTATCGGACCGAAAGAATATATGTAGAAATGGACATAATTAAATTCGAATAAACAAACAAAAACGATTATATTTCTCTTTTTAAGGCATTTTCTTTCTACATTTCCCTCACCTATACACATCTACAAATGTGAGACAATAAAAAGGATAGACGAGACACCGAGATTAATCAAATTAGCCCTACAAAAGGATAGACGAGACACCGAGATTAACATAAAGATCAACAGCAAACAATCATATCCTTACAAAGAAGATACTCAATTCAGGTCCATTATTCCCATCCGGGCTCAACATGTACAACGTCTCCGAATCCTTCGATCCCACCACGCGTTCGAAGTGCGCCCGCATGTAGGCCATCTCTCCGTCAGGTCCCTCTGCATCCGATTTTCCCGGTAGGACGCCAGCGCCCATCGACACCGCCCTGAGGACTTCCATCACGTGCAAGTCCTCCTCCGACGCCTCTCTCTTCACGCCGTAACCGCTCCTCTTCCCGTTGCAATACATTGACCACAACGGCTCCTCCATGAGCTTCGTCTTGTCCTTGTCCCCCCGCTTCTCGCATTCCAATGCTATCCTCACCATCCCCAAGCTCATTTCCTTCTGCAGCACGTTAGTCTGCATGGCCAGCTCGACGACCAACGTTGGCAGGGTCCTAGGGTTTTCCTGTATGGACAGGCTCACGCGCCCCTTTCGGTACCCGAAGAGCGTGCCTGTTATGCGGTTGCCGGCCACGTTGCGGTAGCTGTCGGGCAGGCGGCCGCCGGGAAGGGAGGGGAACTTGCAGGCGGGGGAGATAATGGGGAATGATCGGAAGACGGATCGGAAAACTCTGAACACTTTGGGCTTGTTTTTCTTCTTGGTTGAAGGTTGGACAAGGGATAGTTGCTGCATTGGTGGCGGCGGCGCCGGTGGTTTGGATGACGAGGTTGATGGTGCCGCGTTGGTGGTTGTTTTGGGGTCCCCCATTACCGGATCTTTCAGAAACAGCAATGGGATGATTCCCCTGAGAGAGAGAGATTAGGGTTGGTTGTTAATTCTGGTTGTGGTTTGAAGGTTGGGCTTTAGGTCTTTGTTACGTGAAAACAGGGAATATAAATTCCCTATTCAGTCTTGCATTTTTGGATTACAGGTTTTGGCCTCGTCGTCCCACCCTGAGTTTGTGGGGCGATCAGAAACATATTTATGATTCTTGACATCTAAACAAATTTGGTCAGATTTTGGCTCCGCGAGGTAAGATATTGCCCACCTGGCCTACTTGAAGCTTAAGTTTAGATTGGTTACACTATTATGTTCAATGACATTTGTCACTCTATCTATCTATCCAAAAATTAAAAATGTGTATTGCACTTTTTCAATCTAAATTATTTATTTATCGTGGAAGTTAGGGAAAAAATTTCATTCATATGCATCATCGGAGTTTGGGAAAAGTTTTGAATACGAAAATAGAGGCTATACCCCGCATGCACCCCCCCCCCCCCCCCCCCTAGTGACAATGAATATTTGATATACTTAGTGACATTAACTAGTAAAGATAAAAAGGTATTATTGAGAATTGATGCTGAATGACAACCGGTTGGGGATCACTGATAATTGCTATATGGGAGGGAGGGCTGCATTTATAGCCTCTTGTTACAATCTGGATAGCCGCATTGGCACGTTGCTTTGCATCATTAAATGTCGTACAAATTACCTGCATAAAGTAGTAATATATGGGTTGCCAATAACTATTTAGGAAGTGTCCGTACAGCAATGCCAAAGTTAGCCACACTACTTGACGGACCCCTGCAATTCTTGAGATAGGCCTTGGTTTTCATTGAAAAAGGTAGGGGGCCAAGAGCATAGGAAGCCACAAAAGATGAATAAGGTTTAGTTAGTGTTTCACTGCTATATTTCGTCACTCCCAGTTTGCTACCATCAGATGGCGATTGGTTGTATGGATTAAGTGGAATTAATTCAACTAAAGTTGCAATGTCCAGTATATTACAAACCCAACAAAACTTCTAAGGTGTATTAGGAATGAATGATTCCGAAGCACTCCATAAGAAAAGTTTTGACTACTATCCAGATTATAAGAAGATAGAAATAATCCTCTATTTAACGATGATTAATAATTGTTATATATTTTTAACAACTCTTATTAGTGAATATGTTTTTAATAACTCTTATTAGTGACGTTATAAAACTGCTATTGAGAAATATCGTTGAAAGCGAGAGCGAAAATGCCACCCATTATATTTAGCGACTTTAGTGATTACTGTACGAAGGGTTATAAATATCTTCTTACGGCCAAGATAACAGTTAATTTTTTTCATATTCATATAATTACAACCAAGATAACAGCTAAATTTTTTTCATATTCATATAATGGGAGTAAGGTCAGTCAGACGGAGACTTCATAGGAGCAGCATACGTTGGTTGGGTTGAAGAACTTATAATCCGCTGTAGATACATGATATGCCAATTTTGCACATTAATTTATTGAGTACACAAACTCATTAATATATTGCATATATGGAAAATAGGTAACCGTGCTTTGGTATGAGAAGAATATAATTAGATTAATTCTAGCCATGTATTACATAGGCTAGTCTGATCCATTCACTATTAGCGATATATTGGGGTAATATTCTTAATTTTGTTTTTTTTATTAAAGCCTAAGCAAAGGTGATCAAGCTTAAAATGTATTTCATCAAAGAAGAAGAAGATCTCCATGGCTAATTTATACTAAAGCTCACACATATGTTTGTACAAAAGCATGTAAGAAGCATGCTGTACACAAATTCGTACTTTTGAGTTCTATGTTTTTGAGATGCCAGAGATGCAATTATTACACTTGAGCTTCCTCCAAAATACATCTCTCAAGATCTCATGATTGTAGCACTTTACAACTAGATGCAAGTATGCTATGATAGTTCTTAGGTACAATATTGATTTAGAGAATACAATATTGATTTGGAGCGTTGTTGAGGTTTTTGGGATTAAATCTAAAACATATTCTTTCCATCCCTAAAATATTAATCAAACTTGACCGGCATGTATCCCCTTTTAGTCAAAAGGTTATATATCCCTTTTCACTCCAAATTTCTTTGCACTGTTATTGGAAGAATAGTGGGCCAACCTATCTTTGTTTATGATCTCTTTCCCCATCTGTGATGTTTGTCTCTCTATTAAATTCCATCTCTGTGCAACATATGCTCCCCCATCCAACCCCCCCCCCCCCCCCACCAAAACTAGACCCTAAAATTTGTGAACACTAAAATCTTGAACTTGATCACCACCAATAAAGCATTTTTTTTTCACAAAATTGTTGTTAACCCTACGGTTATTTAACCTAGGATTATATTTGATTTTGATGATAACTAACATTGATGATTATGCTGTCTAACATGCATTGAGTTGATGAAGCAATAGGAACAATCTCACACTCATGCAAATGGAAAATTAGACGAGCAAATCGTTTAAAGACTCTCAACGGAACGCATCAAAGAAGGATTTCGTCGATTGAACTTTACTATGCTTTATTTCCTTCTTTGTAAACTAGACGTAGAGAGATGATCGTTACGATGACTGTATACCTAGAATTTGCCCATAGGTTTCCCTTGCATGCATAAAAGTTTTTCATTCTTTGAAAACTAAGAAACTGCATTTTCTGGAATGCAGTCGACTGCATTGGATTGCAGTCGACTGCAACTTGGGCAGTGAGGTATTACAGTCGACTGCATTGGAATGCAGTCGACTGCAATACTTCCAGTAGCCTATTACAGTCGACTGCATTGGGATTACAGTCGACTGCAAGTTGGAAATTTGAATTTCCAACGGCTACTTTGGGAATACAGTCGACTGCAATGGGACATTGCAGTCGACTGCAATAGCCGTTTGGCGCATTTAATGCACCACCTAACTCCAAACGGTCATATTCTTTCCCACCTCTATAAATACTCATCTTGGGCATAGTTTTGATTCATCAATTGCATTCAAAGCTCTCTTATCTTTCATATTCTCAAAGATCAAAGCAATTGTTCAAATCTCTCTTGTTTCATTGATTTCTCATCCTTTTCAAGAGAGCATTTATTGTGAGCTTACATTTGAGAGATATACACTTTCATAAGTCATCATACACTCATCTCTCTTGTTCTAGTGCTTAAACTTGTACTCATCTACTTCTTGAGAGTGAAATCTTGTACACATTTCTTCATTGAAAGGTTCTTGTATCAAAGCTTGGGGTTGTCAAGCTTTGGAGCTTTGGGTTTGTCAAAGCTTGTTCTTGATGTGGGCATAGCATCAAGGGATTGTAAGAGGTTCGATCTTGACCCGTAAGGAAGATCATACTAGTGGATTCTAGGGCCTTTCAAGGGACTTCCTTGAAGGGGTGGACGTAGGCTTGTGGGTATATCAAGCCGAACCATTTAATTCTCCTTGTCAAGTATCTCTAAACCCTTCTCTCTTTACATTATCGTCTTACATTTGTGTTGAGATTGGTTGTTTGCTTATTTGAGTTATTGAGATTGAGGTTTGTTGTTTGTTAATTTTTAAAGTAGTCTTAAAACCCTATTCACCCCCCCTCTAGGGTTATTTTATTGGTTTCAATTGGTATCAGAGCCTCGGCTCTTGTTATATTGGGTAACGCCAAGAGAGTTAATCGATCATGGCTTACGTTGGGGGTATGGAGGGTAGTTCTACCACTAGTCCTCCATTGTTTAATGGGACCAATTATAGTGTGTGGAAAGTTAAGATGAAAATCTACTTAGAGTCTCAAGACTACGAGATGTGGGATATTGTTGAGAATGGCCCATACGTTCCGATAAAGGTGGTTGACAAGGTTGAAGAGCCAAAATCCAAATCGGAGTATAGTGATCATGATAAAAAGATGATTTGTATGAATGCTAGAGCGAAAAATTGTCTTGTTTGTGCTTTAGACACTAATGAACTCAATAGAGTCATTATGTGTAATTCCGCTAAGAGTATTTGGGATACTCTTCAAGTTACTCATGAAGGAACTTCTCTCCTTAGAGATTCCAAGATGAACTTATTGTTTAGAGATTATGAGTTATTCCATATGCTTCCAAATGAATCCGTTACGGATATGAATACTCGTTTCACTAACATTGTAAACCCTTTGAAGCAATTGGGCAAGGAATTCACTAATGGTGATCTTGTAAGAAAAGTGATTAGGTCCTTACCAAGAGCTTGGGATGCAAAGATCACCGCCATCCAAGAATCAAAGAATCTCAACATCTTTCCTCTTGATGAATTGATGTGCTCTCTCATGACGTACGAAATGCAACTCAAGACCTTTGATCAAGAGGACGTCAAGAAGAAGCCTACATCAATTGCTCTTAAAGCTTCATCTTCAAACCTTGAGTCAAGCGATGATGAAGAAGAATTTGATGAAGAGGATGTTGCAATGATTGCAAAGAACTTCAAAAAGTTCATGAGGTTTAGAAGGAATGGTGGGAGAAGGCAACAAAATGCTAGCAATGAAGAGAAGCTTTGCTACAAATGCCACAAGCCGGGACACATGAAGATGGATTGTCCTATATACAAAAGAGAAAAGAAGGAAAGAAGAGATGTATGGGAAAGAGTTAAAAGGAGACAACTCTCCAAGAAAGAGAACAAAGAGAAGGAAAAAGCAATGAATGCCGAACATACTCCAACTTGGAGTGACTTCGATTCAAGTGATGAAGATGTTGAGAAGAACGAACAAGCAAATGTGTGCTTCATGGCAAATGATGAGGTAAGCTCTTCTTCCGGTAGTGATAGTGATAGTGAAAGCTTCGAAGATGCTTATGATAGCCTATATGAGGAATCCAAGAAAATTTTTAAGAAAAATATTATTTTATCAAAAAAACTCCTTGAGGCTAATAAGCAAATTGAGAAGTTGAGAGTGGAAAATATTGAGTTGCATGCCAAGAATGATTGCATTTCCAATCATTTATATGTAAAACATGTGAATAATGACTTGGTTGAATTGATTGCTAACACTCCTAGCTCAAAACAAATCTCTTGCAAAACTTTGGTTTTAGAAAAGCAAAATGAAGATTTAAAACTTGAGATTTGTGATTTGAAAAAATGTCTTCAAAAATTTGTTGATGGTCAAAACAATTTGGATGTCATGCTTGGACGCCAAAGATTTGGCCTAAACAAAGGTGGTCTTGGATTAGATCCCTTGGCCTTACCTCCTAAAATCTTTCAACAACAAGCTAGGTTGAATACTCATTCAAAACAACCAAAGAACTATTGCACACCATTTACACATTGTGGTTGGTGCAACAAGAAAGGGCATACGACTAATTATTGTCCTTATAGAATTGTTTATGTTAGAGGTAGAAAGAAGATGTGGGTTGTGAAAGGTCAAGATTACAAATGTAAGACTAACACCCAAGGACCCAAGAAAATATGGGTACCAAAAGTCACTACTTGATTTGTGTTTATAGGTATGTCTCAAAGCAAAATCTAGTAGCAAGAAGTGGATTCTTGATAGTGGATGCTCAAGACATATGACCGGCAACATATCTCTTTTCACCTCAATTGATCTTATAGAAGGAGGAAAAGTGACCTTTGGTGACAACGCACAAGGAAAAATCAAAGGTAAAGGAACTATAGGTAAGGAACCACATTCAATTGAGAATGTGTTATATGTTGAAGGTTTGAAGCATAATTTGCTAAGTATTAGTCAATTTAGTGATAAAGGTTTTAGAGTAATCTTTGAGGCTTCTCATTGCACTATACAATCCTTGAAGAATAATGAAACTATTTTGGTAGGAAATAGAGATGACAATGTTTACTCTATTAAATTGAATGATCTAGCTAACCAAGATGTCAAGTGTCTTAGTGCTATTAGTGAGACATCTTGGCTTTGGCATCGAAGACTTGGACACATGCATATGGAGCATTTAAAGGATATTTCAAGCAAAGAACTTGTGAGGGGACTCCCGAAGATCAAGTTTGAGAAAGACAAAGTATGTGATGCTTGTCAAATGGGTAAGCAAAAGAAAGTCTCTCACAAACCGAAGAAAATGGTATCTACTTCTAGACCCTTGCAATTACTTCATATGGATCTATTTGGACCAATCCCTACTACTAGTCTTGGTGGTAAATCATATTGTTTTGTTATTGTTGATGACTATTCTCGCTATACTTGGACTTTCTTTTTGGCCACCAAAGATGAATCTCTAAATGTGTTCACTTCATTTGCAAAACGTATTCAAAATCTAAAAGGATATTTGATATCCAATATTCGAAGTGATCATGGTAGAGAGTTTGAAAATTCAAAAATAGGAGCCTTGTGTGATGACTTTGGGATATCACATAATTTTTCGGCTCCTAGAACTCCTCAACAAAATGGTGTTGCCGAAAGAAAGAATAGGTCTTTGCAAGAAGCGGCAAGAACAATGCTTAACGAATATGATTTACCTAAGTACTTTTGGGCGGAGGCGGTCAATTGTGCTTGTTTTGTTCTCAATAGAGTTATCTTGCGAAAAATTTTGTTAAAAACCCCTTATGAGCTTTTTAATGATAAGAAACCTAAGGTGAGCTTTTTTAAAGTTTTTGGTTGCAAATGCTTTATTTTAAATACCAAGGATCACCTTAGTAAATTTGATTCCAAAACATTTGAGGGTATTTTTCTTGGCTACTCCAATAATAGTATGGCATATAGAGTCTATAACAAAAGTACTTTGGTTGTTGAAGAATCCATTAATGTTACTTTTGATGAGACTAATCCTTTTCTTCGGAGGACTAACATTGTTAATGTAGATGATGTGGACATTGACATGAGAACTTTGGATATAAGTGAAACAATACAAGACAACCACAAAGAAATTATTCAAGAAGAACAACAATCAAGCTCTCAAGAGGAAGACAAGGAAGCAAGCAATGATGTTTCAAACTCAGACTACTCTCAAGAATTACCAAAAGATTGGACTTACAAAAAGGATCATCCAAGTGATCAAATCTTAGGTAATCCTTCGAGTGGGGTAAGAACTCGACACTCTCTTCAACAACATGTTAATTTAGCATTTCTTTCCCAAATTGAACCAAAGAACTTCTCCGAAGCTCTACATCATGAATCTTGGATGCTTGCTATGCAAGAAGAGCTAGTTCAATTTGAAAGAAATCAAGTTTGGACCCTTGTGCCTAAACCTCAAAACTATAGGATTATAGGCACAAAATGGGTATTTAGAAACAAACTTGATGAATCCGGAATCGTGGTTAGAAACAAGGCTAGATTAGTAGCCCAAGGTTATAACCAAGAGGAAGGAATTGATTTTGATGAAACTTATGCACCGGTAGCTAGACTTGAATCTATTAGAATGCTTTTAGCTTTTGCTTGCTATAGAGATTTTAAACTCTTTCAAATGGATGTCAAGAGTGCTTTTCTAAATGGTTTTATTTCGGAGGAAGTTTATGTGGCTCAACCTCCCGGCTTTGAGCATGAAAAATTTCCAAACCATGTTTTCAAGCTTAGCAAAGCTCTTTATGGTTTAAAACAAGCTCCTAGAGCTTGGTATGAAAGGCTAAGTAGTTTTCTTTTAGAAAATGGTTTTTCAAGAGGAAAACTTGACACCACTTTGTTTATCAAATCTAAGGGCAAGGACTTATTGTTGGTGCAAATTTATGTTGATGACATTATATTTGGTGCTACTAATGGATCCTTGTGCGAAGAGTTTGCTTCTTGTATGAGTAAGGAGTTTGAAATGAGCATGATGGGAGAACTCACCTTCTTCCTTGGATTGCAAATCAAACAAAGCGAGGATGGAATCTTTATCAACCAAGCCAAATACACCAAAGAGCTACTCAAGAGATTCGACATGGAAGCATCAAATGCTTTTGACACTCCAATGAGCTCTTCATTAAAGCTTGATAAAGATGAAAAGGGTAAGGATGTTGATATTAAACGCTATCGAGGTATGATCGGATCACTTCTCTACCTTACCGCAAGTAGACCCGACATAATGTTTAGTGTTTGTTTATGTGCTAGATTTCAAGCTTGTCCTAAGGAATCTCATTTAGTTGCCGTAAAGAGAATCCTTAGATATCTTAAGGGCACTCACGATTTAGGGTTATGGTTTCCTAGAAACACATCATTTTTTGACCTAGTTGGTTACTCCGACGCCGATTTTGCCGGTTGTAAAACCGAGCGAAAAAGTACTAGTGGTGGTTGCCAATTCCTAGGACATTCTCTTGTTTCCTGGAGTTCCAAAAAGCAAAACTCGGTTGCACTCTCTACCACCGAAGCCGAATATATGGCGGTTGGTGCTTGTTGTGCACAAATTCTTTGGATGAAACAAACCCTTTTGGATTTTGGACTCAAGTATGATCACATACCTATCCTATGCGACAACACTAGTGCCATTGATTTGAGCAAAAATCCCATCCAACATTCACGCACTAAGCACATAGAAATCAAACACCATTTTATCCGTGATCATGTGCAAAAGGGTGATATTGTTCTAGATTTCGTGGACACAAATCACCAACTAGCGGACATCTTCACTAAACCATTAGATGCAAAGAGGTTTACCGCTCTTAGAAGAGAACTTGGCATATCTTCACCTATGTGACTAGGTTATTTTTGTGCTAGTTACATGCTTGAGCATTATCTCATATGCTTATAGCATGCTTTGGTTAATTTTTCCTTTCCAAACATCGTTGGTTTTATTGATATCTATCTATCTTTAAAAAAAAAAATATATTTGCACACTTTTATTGCTATATACATATGTATAATCTGTTTTTTAGACTGATTGACTTTGTGCATTGAAGTCGACTGCATTGGTCAATACAGTCGACTGCATTGGGGAATGCAGTCGACTGCATTACGGGGGAAGGGCATAAATCGTGCCCAGATCTCTTCTTCTGCAGAATCTTTCTCTCTCTACTCCTTCTCTCTTCGAAAAAAAGGTTCTCATCTCTCCTTGGACTCAATTCTCCTCCGTTTGGCTTGAAATTGGTACGTAAATCCTCCCAAATCTCATTCTACTTCATGATTTACATACTTTCTCTAATCCATTTCATCTACATTGTTCATAATCGGTTGAAATTCGAATTGCTCTCTATAGATTATTTCTTCAGATCTACTTCAATTTAGCATGCTTCTATATGATTTAATGCTTGATTCATCTTTAGGGATGCTTATTACATGATTCTACATAGTTTAATTACTTGCATTCTTGCAAAATTCGAATTTCCCCAATTTTCATAAACTAGGGTTCTTCATTTGTCAAAATTTCTTCAAATTGTTTATGCAATTGCATGTTTCATCATTTGATTCATGCTTAGTTATGTCTATTACTCGATTGTACGTGGTTAATTTCATTCAATTCGTCCAAAATTGAATTTTTCCCAAAATTGCATAAATTAGGGTTTATCTTAATATAAAAAAAAAAAAAAAAATTTTCTTTTATCTTACATTTATTATTTCTCTGTTTAGATTATTTCAAGTATGGCAAGAGAGAAACGTGCACGTGCCAGTTCATCTCGCTCACGAGCTGCACCTGAGCCCGAGCCCGAGCCTATCGCGGTCGAGTTTGATCAAAATCGATATCAGAACCGCGAGGCTGCCGATCGCTTTTCTGCACAACTCTCTTCACCTTTGACTCCAGGTTTGCGACTGGATACTCCATTCCTTTTTAACATAGGTGTACTTAGATGCCTTCAGGATTGTTATCTAGATCGCCTCACCGATAGGAACACTATTCTATATTATCCTGATGCAATCCGCTTATTTTATGCGAATTTGACTTGGAACATTTCCTCTGAGTCATGTACCCTCACCTCCTATGTTTTTGGACGCCGCATTTCATTCTCACAATCACGTCTAGCCACTCTTCTAGACCTCCCCGATAGTGGCTTCTCTTTCTCGTTAGACATGATCCCTGTCGCTGGTCAGTCACATTGGTTTGACCGACCTTTTTCTATTGAGGAACAGCTTCGACACACACTTCATTGTCGACAGGTTCGGGTTGCGAGCAAACCCAGCCTACGTGACCTACCTCCTCTCTCTCGTTTGTTCCATCATATCATCGCTCATAACGTCATTCCTCGAACTGGCGGTCTTTCACTCGTCTCTTACTTAGACGTTCAGCTCTTGACCTTCTTTCGCTCAAGCACACCGCTTAACCTCCCTCGTCTCATCATGTTAAACATGATTAGGAGCGCCTCACATCCTGCCTTAGCTATACCTTATGGCCTCCTACTCACTCACATTCTTGCTGCCTTTGACATACCTCTTCTGGGTGAGTATATTGAGGTTACTAGGCACATCGTACTAGACTGCTCTACTCTTCGTAGGAAGGGCCTTTTAGATGATCGTAACCGTTTCTTACCTGAGCCTGAATTGGAAAATGTCATTGTTGATGATGATGATGATGATGATGATGATGATGATGGATGATGATGATGCTGATGCTGATGATGATGATGATGCTGCTGATGCTGATGATGATGCTGGGGGAGATGCCGGTGATGGTTTTGATCGTGATCCACCTCCGTTGATCATTCCGAGTACACATGAGGCAGGCACTTCTTCCGGTCCTTCTACTTCCGGATATGAAGCGATCCTCACACGCTTAGATATGATGCAACAGCATATGCATACCGGTTTCAGTCGGATGGATCTTGCTCACAGCCAGCTCAGTCGACGCCTTTCTCGCATGGAGGATCATTGTGGGATTCAGTGTCCCGAGGAGGACATCTTTCATCCCCCTCCTCCACCATCGGGTCCTTAGGCATTAGGACATGCTTTATGTCTTTTTATTTATGCTTATCAAACTCAATTATGTATCTCAAAAACTTATCATGGATCCTACTCTTAGTATTGCATTAGCGCTCTTAATTCACGCTTATCTTCCTGCCGCTGGTTTAAAATTTATGTGCTATTTTCATACATGTGCTTGGTACACCTTTTGATGGTTATTCAAGTATTTATTTTTTTTTGTTTAAATGCCCTTGTTGGCTATATTGATTATCCATGGATGGATACATAAGTTGATCACTTTCACACACACCCTTGATCTTTTTTAATGATGTCAAAAGGGGGAGAAAATATTGTTGATTCATGTGGATTTGATATATGAGCATATATTACTTGAGTTAGGGGGAGCCCTATATTGCTTAAGATAGGGGGAGCCTTTTATGATTTGAATCATGCTTCTTTGCGTTCATTATCTTATATATCTCATATTATTTGAATCAATGTTTGTCATCATCAAAAAGGGGGAGATTGTTAACCCTACGGTTATTTAACCTAGGATTATATTTGATTTTGATGATAACTAACATTGATGATTATGCTGTCTAACATGCATTGAGTTGATGAAGCAATAGGAACAATCTCACACTCATGCAAATGGAAAATTAGACGAGCAAATCGTTTAAAGACTCTCAACGGAACGCATCAAAGAAGGATTTCGTCGATTGAACTTTACTATGCTTTATTTCCTTCTTTGTAAACTAGACGTAGAGAGATGATCGTTACGATGACTGTATACCTAGAATTTGCCCATAGGTTTCCCTTGCATGCATAAAAGTTTTTCATTCTTTGAAAACTAAGAAACTGCATTTTCTGGAATGCAGTCGACTGCATTGGATTGCAGTCGACTGCAACTTGGGCAGTGAGGTATTACAGTCGACTGCATTGGAATGCAGTCGACTGCAATACTTCCAGTAGCCTATTACAGTCGACTGCATTGGGATTACAGTCGACTGCAAGTTGGAAATTTGAATTTCCAACGGCTACTTTGGGAATACAGTCGACTGCAATGGGACATTGCAGTCGACTGCAATAGCCGTTTGGCGCATTTAATGCACCACCTAACTCCAAACGGTCATATTCTTTCCCACCTCTATAAATACTCATCTTGGGCATAGTTTTGATTCATCAATTGCATTCAAAGCTCTCTTATCTTTCATATTCTCAAAGATCAAAGCAATTGTTCAAATCTCTCTTGTTTCATTGATTTCTCATCCTTTTCAAGAGAGCATTTATTGTGAGCTTACATTTGAGAGATATACACTTTCATAAGTCATCATACACTCATCTCTCTTGTTCTAGTGCTTAAACTTGTACTCATCTACTTCTTGAGAGTGAAATCTTGTACACATTTCTTCATTGAAAGGTTCTTGTATCAAAGCTTGGGGTTGTCAAGCTTTGGAGCTTTGGGTTTGTCAAAGCTTGTTCTTGATGTGGGCATAGCATCAAGGGATTGTAAGAGGTTCGATCTTGACCCGTAAGGAAGATCATACTAGTGGATTCTAGGGCCTTTCAAGGGACTTCCTTGAAGGGGTGGACGTAGGCTTGTGGGTATATCAAGCCGAACCATTTAATTCTCCTTGTCAAGTATCTCTAAACCCTTCTCTCTTTACATTATCGTCTTACATTTGTGTTGAGATTGGTTGTTTGCTTATTTGAGTTATTGAGATTGAGGTTTGTTGTTTGTTAATTTTTAAAGTAGTCTTAAAACCCTATTCACCCCCCCTCTAGGGTTATTTTATTGGTTTCAACTGTTACCCCTCCTTCCTACATAAATTGATTACATTTCACTTAGCATGCATATTACGTATTTAACTCATATATTGTGTCTTTCTTATTCTATCCTTTAGAAAGAGAGAGGAGAAAGAAAGTGGATCATGAGAGAAAAAATGGTAGGTGTAGAGAGAAAAGTAAAAAAGTGTAAGCAAGTGGAGCAAGAGAGAAAATGAGTTAGTGGAGAGTTAAATGTGAAGAGAGAAATAGAATTAAAAAAGTTTTAAAAGAGTAAATATAATCTTTCTTAATTTGAAAAGTGAGAAATTTCTGTGAAACGACCCTAAAAAGAAATATGATTAATTTTGTGGGATGGAGGGAGTATTCCCTTTTCTTTCTCGTTAGCCGGTTCAACCACCATAGCACCAAAAAAACCACCATATCATGAATCACAACGTCGAAATAAAGAATAAAGAATAAAGAAGAAGAAGAACCATCACAGAAGCAAAATGATCTAGTTTTTTCAGCTGCATCGCCTCACACCTTCGCCTCACACCTTACTCCTTAATCGCCTAGTCATTGTATTATCACCTCCTCAAATGCCCTAGTGGCATGGCTCCTCACCCCTTCAAATGCCTTATTAGGCAAATCCTTGAACGCCTCAAACTGGCCTCAAACGCTTATGCATGGCAGATCAATTACCGCCTTACACCACCATTCCCAGCCGTCACCATCATCACCCAAATAATCTCGTTGTATTAGGACGAGAGTGTAATTGGAAAGATCTAAATCAAATCAATGTAAAAAGACAACATTGGAAGAAGTTTTTGATGAAATCGAATTTTGATTTTAGTGGAAGTGGTAGTGTGATTAATGGAGTTACACAATGATTATTCGACGATGGTGCTTGGTTGAGATGTCGGCTATGGTGATTGAGGGAAAGGGCAGTGTTTTAGGCAATGGTTAATGGGAAATTTGGCTCTAGTTGAAAGAATAGAGGAGATGGTCTGATGGAGGTGCTAGGTTACATGAAAAAAGAGAAAGGTTATGATTGGAGGGAGAAAAGTGGATGGAGAGAGAAAAAAGTGAAAAAAAAAAAATTAAACAAGGGCTTAATCAGAAAAACAACTTTACAACCTTCCTTTATTAGGAAGCTGAGTAGTAATTTTGAGATAGCCAAAAAAGGAACACCGAGCACTCTTTTAAGGGCGGAGGTAGAGATGTCAAGGGGTCGGCCTAACTCAGGCCAGCAGTCCAGAGGAGAAAATTGGGCCAGATTGGGCTTCAAGATGTGGGAATTGGGCCGGGCCCAACTGAAGGATATTTTGGCTCTGTCCAAGCCCTAGGCCCTAACTTTAGGGCCAGGCTAGGGCCTGAATAAAAAGTATTTTTTTAAAAATTATTTTTATTCATGTTTTATGTTGCAAAAAAATTAAATTTTAGATAAATTTGTTCATAGACTCTCATCATTTTATCCAGACTTGGGACTGACTGCTTGTAAACAAGCATATAAAGTTACCTATATATATAGGTTTAATTTTAAAAAAAGCGAGGAAAATATCTATTTTGCTAGTAATAGTCACATGATCATATGCATTGTTTACTTTAAATACACTTAATTTGTTCAAAAATAGTTTATTTTAAAAACTTTACAAAAGGAAAAAAAAAAAGAAAATTACATAATCATCCGCAAGTTCTTCGACGCTCGTACCGTTTCTTCTCCTATCACCTGTTTATCTTGCTCGCAGTATTTTGAATCAAGATAATCCTTCTAACACACACACACACACACACACACACACACACACATATATATATAAAACTTGAGTGACTTGGGATTAGGATGACTCCTCCTGTCATCCGACGCCCTCCGCTCACTAAAAATGCCGACTCTAAAGCAACCGTAGATGTTTGGACCGATAGTACATCCTGGGCAATTTGGAATAAAATTTTATAAATTTTTTCATTTTGTTTTGAAATAGTTAAAGAATTAAAATTGATCTGTTATTCCCTTAGTAAAGAATAATAATTATTAATATTTGCATATAAACCAATTTCATTAAAAGAGAAAAAAATAGACGAGCCTGCAGAACTAGAAGTATTATCCACTGGTGTTCGTTTTGCCAATAGATGTCCAAAGCCCTTAAGTTATGACCCATAATATAT
The DNA here is from genome assembly GCA_033070095.1 of Escallonia herrerae. Lineage (NCBI taxonomy): Eukaryota > Viridiplantae > Streptophyta > Magnoliopsida > Escalloniales > Escalloniaceae > Escallonia > Escallonia herrerae. The sequence goes on along the minus strand of JAVXUP010000951.1, from coordinate 129,417 downwards.
TTTTCCGCTTGACGATATAGCTCGCTTGTGCGCGTCAACGGTATTTCGAAATAAGTTATACAGATCTTCAAATGTCTTACTCACTTTCGTTGTAAGATCGGTTGTGACATCATCCGCGTAACACATTTGTCTAGATATTGCTACTATCGAGACATTCACGAGCATTCAACTTTAACCTGGGATCCAAACAAGTGGCGACCGCAAAAATAATAGGTAATTCCGCCCAATATTTATTAAAGTTGATGTCCATTTGTTTTACTATTTTCTGAAAGGGTCCTCTTATATATCTCAATTTTGTTAACATTGTGGCAATTTTTAAAATTTCTACTATAGTGGTGGGGGAGGTGGGGATAGTACGTACTGAATAATAAATTGGTAGACATGTAAATACCTTCAAAAATTCGAATAGCTATGCAGCCATCTGCCATTCCACGTGACTTGACAAGCCTTGTGAGAACAAACTTAATAAGTAGTATGTATACACTTCTTTGTATACCAAAACATGTGAAAGTATATGATATGTGGAGTTCCACCTATACACGACATTTGTAAGTGATCTCCTACGAGGCAAATTATATTGAATACACAAGGCTTTAAGTTGTTGTACTCTCGGACCCAAATTATTAATATACGCTGCCTATTCCTCATTTTGTGAAGAATATCTCATGCAACAACTATATCATATTGAATAATTAAATTAATTATTTAAAAGAAAAATAGCCTGTAGCAGCGTTCTACGGAAGCGGCCGCAAAAAAGTGCTTGTATTTCCTATATACAACAGTGGCTACAGTGAACCGCTGGTGTAGATCATAAGATTTTCCTTCCCTCCAAGCTCAGCCAGAAACTTTATGCCCAAAAAAGTGCCCGCGAAATCTCTGCGCCAAATGCAATTCATAACAAGCGGCTGAAGGAGGTTTGGGCAGCGACCCTACCCGCTGCTGTAGCCCTTTCCCTTTTTTGTGTGTCTTCCTTCTGCTATCCGACGACCTCACATCATTCTTCCCAAATTTGCCTCTGGTTCTCCCTCTCCCTCTTTTTAAAACACACACACACACCAGAAGCGCGCGCGCACTCTCTCTCTCTCGATGCACACACCATGGACTTGCACCATTTGCCCACACAAATTCGCAGACACCAGATGCTCAGACAAAATTGCCTCTCTAATTCTCTCGCTCTCCCTCTCCCTTTCTGACTTACAATTGCTTTGATTTTCCCAAAATCTACCTTTCTATAATTTAATTTTTCATTTGTCTATCTTTCTCTCTCACGCACACAGGGACGCGCGCGCACGCACGCACACATGCATAAAACCTAGTCTAATTTTTCTCTGACCTTCATCAGTTGATCTGTAGATAGAACATCATCTCTGGATTTCATCGTCTCTGCAATTGGATTTTGCGTCTCAGCTAGTTTGGGCACTGAGGTAAGTTTGCTCTTATTTTATCTCTATTCACCAAATGAAGCTAGGTTAGATACACTAATCATTAGATTGTTTAGCATCGGGTGTGGGTCCCTTTCTGTTGTCTGCTTTGATCTGTATTGAGGTGTAGATAACCGCACAGTTCCAAAAAGAAGAAGAGAGAATGAATGCAGCAATGTATGTTCTTTCTTGCTTTTCATGAGATGCTGATTTCTTTACTTTTATTTAGTTTTAATTTACTAGTTCTACCGAGTTCTTCTTGCTATTTTGTTTTTCACATTTTTATTTTTGGTTTAGCAACAATGTCCTACGCAGCGTGCTAGATTTTGATACAGTTGCGTGTTGGCATTGGGGTTTTAAACCCATTGTGGAGAAGCTGGAGAAGTAACTTTGACTCAACTTTTAAATTGGTTTCAAACCATATTTTGGTTAAGAACAAATTGATTCATGTTCCTCTTTTGGAATAGATAATTGTGGTATATTCACATGTTTAAAATGAATGAGAAAATTGGAGTTAAAGTTGGTGGTTCACCTTGAAGGGAAAAGAGTATCCCACATAGAAGAGATAAAGCCAAATTATCTCCTTATAAGGCTTAACCTTGAGTTAAGGGTTGGGCTCCTTAGGGGTACCCATGTTTTATAAGGAGGGAGGACCTAGGTTGACCTAAGGTCCATCACACACGCGCGCCGCCCGGCCCGAACCGGTCCGTGGCGGCCCATCAAGCTTTAATCTTTTTGGGACAAATATTTTAAATAAATAAAGTTTATTTATTTATTTTCTGTGAAGAGTTGCACCTCCTAGTGAATACTCTGTGTATAAAAACGAGTCAGTTTTTCAGAAGTTTATACAGATTAACCACTTCATCCCGAAATTTGATTATGCAATATTTCTGCTGTCTCATTCCTGTGTCCGAAAGAGTTATGTGCCATAGTTTTGGTTCGCCGGGTCTGCAAATTTGGAGTGCTCCTATTTCCAGACGTACTACCGTTGTATCCTGGGAGGCTTTTCGTCAGGAGATCGTTAGCACCGTTGCGGGACGAATAAAGTCTTAAGGACAGTGAATCAAATTCACGCCTCGATTATCCATTGCTGTTTACCTGATTTTGTTGTGAGTTAATTTTAATCGTTAATACTGTTTGTTCTGTTTAGTAAACTACATTTCAGTATTTTCGTACTTCCTTGTTTTCTGTACAAGTATACACGAAGTTATACTTTTTAAACAACATTGCGCACTTAGATATTGGCATCCTTAGAGCCTTCCTTTTAGCGACATATTTGATTTCTCTCTCTCTCTCTCTCTCTCTCTCTCTCTCTCTCTACACACACACATATACATATGTATGTTTGTCGATGAAAGTGAATATGTGATGACTTGTGGATAAACAAAACACTTCTCCTAGTATAGCCAGAGTCACTAGACTACTCCCCCAAGACCGTCCAAGAAAGAAGAACGAAATTAAACTAGAAGTTCAAGACACCTTCATTGTCTCACACACTAGAGCAGAGGACAGATTGGAAAAATATGGCACTGATTTTCTCTCTACAAATTTTGCATACATCATGAGACATGTACATAAAAACCTAGGAGCATTCTACATATTACACTTATTGCTTTAATTACTACTTATCCTTATAGGTCCCAAACTACCCTCATTTGTTTGTTATATCTTGAAGAGCCTATAATCGGCTTCTAAATTTTCTAACTCTGGGAAACTTTTACTCTTCCGAAGGACAATCTAATGGCAACCTTCTAGAGAGCCTATAATCGGCTTCTAAATTTTCTAAGTTAGGGAAACTTTTACTCTTCCGAAGGACAATCTAATGGCAACCTTCTAGAGTTAACACAATTGTTAATACTCCATATAACAAAATGGTTTTGAAGAGATTTTAGAGGTTTTGCCACTACAAGAAAATGCCTTTTTGGCGACTAAATTTTAGCGACGGATATAAATCCGTCACCAAAAGTGATTTTAGTGACGGATTTCTCCGTCAATAAAAGTCCGTCGCTAAAGATTTATACTGACGGAACATTCCGTCGGTAAATATCTTTAGCGACGAGACTTTTATCGACGGACTTTTAGCGACGAAAAAGTCCGTCACTAAATGTTATTTTTGAAAATTTCTAATTTTTTTTCTCAAAAAATTTTAAAAGGGGTTTTAGCGACGGATTTTTACCGACGGATTGTGTCCGTTGGTAAAAATATATGTATTTGTAATTTTTAATGATATTTAGCAATAGAATTTAGGGACTACCAAAAATTTGTCGCCAAAAATAATTAAAACCAAAAAACTCTAGTTCTTTCTTTCAGTTTCTCGTTCACCTTGAGCAACATAGTGTTTTCAATTTTATTGACTAAGTTGAACAAACTTTATGGACGTCAACTGCATCGCACACTAATGGTTGCTTGATTATGTCCCAGGATAATGTGGAGGCAAATGCAAATAGATCGAACAATGGGAGCGGTTGATGTTGCGAATTGCATTGTGTTTCATCTTTTGAAAGAGTTATGTATGTAGGTTGTCCTATAAAAATTGTTTCTTGTGAAATTGATTTTCGAGTTAACCTAAACTGTTGTAGCAGTTTGATGGTTAATTATGTAGGAAGGCTCTTACAAGTTTTCTGTTCACCTTCCCTCCTTTTTGTCCGTAGCTATCCAATGTCTTGTGCAATGACATTTTACGGTGTATGGCTTAAATATTTCTACGGCTTGTTAAGTGATATATTACTTTACTACAATTGGTTGATCTAGTTTTAAGTCTTTAACCGGGTTGATATGTATTCTAACAAATTTTAAAAAAAAAATAGACCTTTAGCAGCGGTCAATATATGCTGCCATACGTTTAGATTTGAATTTGGAAGCTACCAATGCCAGCTGTTTGTACCCGCTACCATTTCTATGGCCGCTATTATAGACAAGATTGAAAGGCAAATTTTGAAATGAAAATAGTAGCGGTTGACTGCTGCGGTGAGCATATAGGACCACTGTTATTTGTCTATAGCAGCGCGGCCTACAGCAACGAAACTAGACCGCTGGCAAAGCTTTTGGTAGTGGCTATTTGATCAATAGTAGCGATTTTTGGTTGGTTTTATAGCCACTTTTTCTTGTAGTATATGACAAACACATGAAATATGAAATAATTTACCATTAAGTACAGGTCGAACGCTCTCCTTTAAGACTTCAACATCAGCTATATTGTTAAAGATATAATCAAAACTGATATTCATAATCTTGTCCTTTATTTTAAACATAGTACATGTATTAATTATAATAGTAACAACGTTAACTGTATCACGCGGATAAGGAAAGAGTTCAAAATTGATAATTCTCTTGTTCATAGTTCAATCAAAATCAATCCAATGGGCCGTCACACAAGCAATAATTAACTAAAATGAAAGGAGATTTTCACACATCAGAAGTAAGACTATAAATACCATCAAATTTATCAAAAAAATCAATCAAGTATGATTTAGCAACGTTATAATGTCTAAGTGTATCGGACTTAGTTGTATTTATGTGAACCTTTTGTACAAAGATTGTACGTAAATTTCATATATCTATAGTGCTTAACATTATCGACAAAACTAAAAAACTTGTTCATGATGAATAATAAATTCAGGAAGACCGTCTCTTTGGTCTCGCTATTATAAATAAATAACTTACCAACAAAAGATAACTGCATTTGGCTAGGATCGACATAACCTTCATTAGGTGCACACAGAGTGTATTCCTATTAAAATGTCCATTACCACTACCATTACCACAGAAATAATTTATCACAATACTTACATTGAGCTTTTCAAACGCCATCAACCATAATATTCTCAAAATGATTCCAACACGGAGCTTCTTTTTTTTCTCCCTTTTGGACTTCTGGCAATCTAGCTCATGATTGCTCGATCCTTCACCATGATGACTGCTCATTAGGGCAAAATTCTACCCAGGTGTAATAATGTCACCAACCGAGCTGCGTCTTTGACTAAAATGTTGGGTATCTTGTGAAGATGTATATTCAAAATTTGAAATATTTGGTTAAACTGTCAATTGGCTTGGGTATCTATACCCATTAGTGATGGATCTTGAAAATCGAATGTTTGGCTGGTGCTGAATGTTTATTACTTGATCTAAATAATAGAGACATATTTGACGCTAAAATTGTTCGATAAGAATGAAAAATAAAACTAGTAAGAGTAATAAAATGAAAAGGAATTAAAGTAGTAAATAATTAAATAATAATAATTAAAAATTGGAGAGTGTTAGTACTTAGTAACAAATAATAATGGTAGCAAAGCCTGTAAAATTCAGATAAGAGAGAGTGAAAAGATTGTTGTGAAAAATGTGAAGAAGAGGGGGTGAATTTATAAATTTTTAAAAGTTCATAAGAGACCAAAATACCCCTTAAACTAACCGTTTATAGTTGTTGGGAGGGTAAAAGTGCATAAAAGAGTTGTTGAAACTTGTTGGACAAAAATACCCCCAAACTAGCCATTATATAGCGATTTTAGGGGGGGGGGAGAGTGGAATTTTGCAAAAATATGGCCCTCAAAGGGAAGACAAAAAATTAAAAAAAAATCGGGTTGAGGCCGGGTCGGGCCTAAAAACGGGCTGATTGCGGGTCTTCCACTTTTAGGGGCTGACTCGAGCCGGGCTGGGCTTTTTGCCCAATTCTTTGGCCTGGCTCATGGCCCTATGCCACAGGGCCTGCACTGTTAACATTTAGGGCCGGGCTAGCCTGAGCCATTTTAGGACCCCCAGGCTGGCCCTTTTAATATCTCTAAGCGGGGAGGGAGTATAAAATTACTTTTTCACTAACAGTGAAAAACTCAAACAAATTAGAGTTACAATACGGTCATTTCTTCATAACGGTTTTACAACTACGTTTAGAGGAAATTAATTGATCTATGTAACAAACTACTTCAAGATTTCAGGCTCCTTAAATGTAAGCATAAAATGTTTTGTCCGCTGCAAATACCTCATAGCCTTCTTCGCAGCTCTCTAATGTGCTATGTAAGGGTTACTTTGGTACATGCATAGCTTCTCGACCACAAAAGCTATGTCAAGTCTTGTGTAGAGTTAAGCAAACAACAGATATCTACGGATGAAGCATAAAGAACGTTTTTCATTTGCTCACATTCGTGATCGTTCTTAAGACATTGACTTTCATTCAACTATCTCCTTTCATGACAGCGTATCCCTCAGGAGAGCATGTCTGCATCTTAAAACAATTAAGTATCGTTCCAATATAAGCTTGTTGAGACAAACTTAAAGTCCACGCACATGATCACGATGGATTCCACTGCTTGTAACAAAAGTGGCATCCCCAAGATTCCTCATTTCAAAGTCATTGGATAAGAAATCCTTAGTCTTACGTAAAAGCCCTAGATTGCTACTTACTAATAAGATGCCATCAACATATACAAACTTGCTTTCACTAATCTTGAGATAAATACATTGATCCATTGCATTTTTTAAAAGTAAAAGAAGTCACAACTTCATGAAACTTTATGTACCAATGTTGCGAAGCTTGCTTTAGACCATAAGAAGGCTTCTGTAGTTTAAAACAATATGCTCGTTACTTTCATTTGAAAACCTTCAGGCTGGACCATATAGACATCTTCATCTAAATGTCCATTTAAAAAGGCGGCTTTGACACACATTTAATGCAACTCTAAGTCAAAATGAGGAGTTAGAATCAAGGTTGTATACTCATGTCTTTCAATTCATTCCTTATGAGTAAAAGCTTTAGCAACTAATGTAGATTCATGTCTTTCAATATTCCCTTTAAAGTCACGTTTGGTTTTAAAACCGTTAAAAGCCTTAGGCGCTTGAGGCAACTTTGTAATTTCCTAGACCTCATTAGTCGTCACGATGCTAACTCGTGATTCATCCTCCACCCATTCAGATCATTCTTTGCTGGTAACAGTGTCCAACATGTCCTGGGATCATCATCAAAACCAACATCAAATTCATGCACCAAACAATAGACGATATAATCATTAGGCACAAGTAGGTCGTCTAGTCTGTTAAGACCGTCTCATTGGTATGTCTGGCCTTACAAGGAGGCTAGGTTCTTATTCTGTAATAATTGGCTCAACATGTTCATTTGCAATGGTGCTATGAATAAAATCCATAGGAGCTGGGTAGTGCTTTACTCAAAAATCAAAATGGTGACGCGTGTCAAATTCATGCACCAAACGGTAAACGATATAATCATTAGGCACAAATAGGTCATCTAGTCCGTTGAGACCGTCTCATTGGTATGTCTGGCCTTACAAGAAGGTGAGGTTCTTATTCTGCAATAATTGGTTCAACGTGTTCATTTGTAACGGTGCTACGAATAAGATCCATAGGAGCAGGGTCGTGCTTTACTCAAAAATCGAAATGGCGACGCGTGACACTCCCACAAATTTGACAATCCTCTTAAAATAACCAGACTCAAAACAATTACGCTACTATGATTAAGGTAGTATAACTGATAACCTTTTGAACTTGAAACATACCGAATAAATAACAGGTAACAATTCTCTCATCAAATTTCTTTTCCTGAGGATTATACATTTAATTCTTCTGGATAACCACTCAGATGGAGGTGATTTAACACGGAGGTGATTCAAAACTGGTGTCCTATCACTCCATAAGTCATAAGATGTCTTAGGAATTGACTTACAAGGAATCTCATTGAGAACATAAGTAGCTGCAATCAAGGCTTTTACTCAATGAAATATGGTAATGTTATATGAATAACCATATTTCTCATCATCTAAAAGAGTGTGTTACCCCATTCTGCTGTTCCAATCTGTTCAGGTGTAGTGTGCTATGATTACACACTCGTTGAGATATTTAGCATCCAACTCGTCACATCTCCCACAATATCCACCGCTACAATTAGATCGATCTACCTTAATCTTCTTGTCACATTGGTTCTCAACCACCACTTTAAAGGGTTAAACTTATGAAGTGCCTCTGATTTTTCCCTCATAAGGTAATCATAACCATAAATGGGATAAATTATCAATAAAAGTTCTGAAATAACGTTCTTTGCCAATTTTGGGATTGGTGGAAAGTCCACAAATATCTTTGTGGATAACTTCTAACAAGTTCGAACTCCTAGTAACCCCTTTCTTACTAACTTTTATTTGTTTATCCTTATTGCAATCAATGTATATCCCAAAATCCGAATAATCAAAGGATTGAAGTATATCATCCTTAACTAACCTTTCCATTGTTTCTCGCTACATATGAACCAGACGCTTGCCATCCAAGTGACAAGGTTTCATTGCCTCTACACCATTTCCTTTTACCTTTTTTTTTGTGACTTGATAACCCATGGGATGCATAAAGACCATCACACAAATAACCACCACTCGTAATAACAGCCATTGGTAATCAAGACGTTTTCAATCATGAGTCAACTCTAACATATAAAACAATCGTAAATTTGTAAGTAAGATGTTAAGTTCTTGTAAGGAACCCAAAAACCTAAAAGTCATTGGGATTTTAGTCTTCACTATCTCAAGTATAATATGAGTTTTATTAAAATATTACTTATGAGTTTTTTTTCTTTCCGTTTCTTCACAATTTTGATAAAAGAAGTCCAAACTTTCCTCGCTTTTCTCTTCTTTTCTCTCCTTAAAAAAACTTATAAACTAGAGAAAATGAAGGAAATATGCCACTTTCCTTTCCTTTCTCTCCTTAAAAACACTCACAAACAGGCTATTGGCTTTGGGCCTTAGCCAGAGCACTTTCCTTGAGAGTATGTGCTGCTAGAGCCCTTTCCTCGAGGGGGCGGCGTGTCTAGAAACTCTCCCTTGACGGGTTGGTGCGACAAGAGCATCCTGTTTGAACCCTTCCCTTGGGAAGGGGCGCAACCAGAGTCCTTTCTTGGTGCCTTTTCTTCTCCTCTTCGTGGGGAGCCCTAGCTCAAAAGACCTTATTGTTGTGCCGTAACTTTATCTCCGTGTTAACTGCATTTACACCGCCCCGTTGCCGCTCAACAATGCTATAGTGCCTTACCGCTCCCAAGCACCTTTGCATCCCTTGGTCACACCCATGCGTCGTTGCGATGTTATGTGCCCTTGCACAACACTCAGTCATTGCACCCCCGGGATATCTCTAATAGTGTGCCCATGACATTGCACACGCTCCTCTGCTTCTAAGCATCATACTTCATATACAGTCGCACCCCTAGACTAGCCTTGGTTATGGAACATGCCACTTATAGCTCTCTTGAGTGTGTATCATTTCTTAGGGTTGACGACTTCTCTGGGACATAACCTCAGGGAGATCCAAGTGCTTTGGCATGAGGGTTTCTCTTTCACTAGTTAGGCGACTCCTCAGGATACTAAATTGGCCCCTTGGTTAGGAAACACTCCCAAATCACTATTGTTCCTAAACTATCTTGGTTGCACCTCTTGGGGTCCTATTTTGCACGACACGTCGGTACAAATATTCAACGCTTCCAACCAGTCAAACTTTTTACTTTTGTTACGTGACTTTGTCACAAAGAAACTCATTTTTGCTTGACTCCTCATCGTGCCTCGATCGTCGCATGCCGCACGTCACCCGTCGGTATGCCTTGGCACTTGCCCAAAGAAGTGGGCCTTGGCCTTCCCCTTGGGTTTGGCCTTGGCCTTCCTCTTAGGGTCGGCCTCCTCTTGGGGTTGGCCTTTGGCCTTCGCCTTCGCCTTAGCACTTTCACTTCTCTTCAAGGGGTCATGTGCCTCTGCAACGTCCGTCGCCCGCGTTGACTCAGCGACGTCCGTCGCTGGTGATGACTTTGCGACCCTCTTCGCATGTCTCCCGGGTGTTGTCTCCGCTACACTCGTCGCCCGTCGTGCCGGCGCTGTCACCGTGACCCCCGTCGCCCCTGCCCGGGTGCTGTCACGCACCGTCACCATACACACTCTGTCGCGCCCATGCACTGCGCCGCTGATACAGCCATGCCCCCTGGCTCTCTATCACACTACGATGCCTCCGGTATCTCACACACTCCATCGCGCCCATGCGCCACGCCGATGATACAGCCGCATCCCCTGGTTATCTGTCACACTACCATGCCCCTGGCATCTCACACACTTCATCGCGCCCATGCGCCACAATCATGTTACATGCCCCCTGGGCACCACACTTATTCACCATACCATGCACCCCCGCCATGGACGTGGAACATGCTTCGACCCATTCTCCGGAGTGTGCAGTATCCTGCGGGGATAGGTGACTCATCCGGGACACTATCTTCTCTAGGGAGCTTTTCAACTCCCCTTCCGCTAGGTAGACAAACTCCCCTTCTCAGAGCTAAGGTAGACAAATCCTCCGGGATGCTATCTCAGCCAGTCAGGTAGATGACTCCTTCGGAATGCTACCTTAAAGGGCTCTGAGTGCTTTGGTACAAGGACTCACCCGCGGGATAGGCAACTCATCTGGGACACTATCTCCGCGTAGAGTGTCTTCGTGACTGGCCTACGTGCTTCGGCACTGGGGGCTTGTGTCGGCACCCCTATGGACTATGACCCCTGGGTCACTCTAAGACGGAAGCAGGTCTTTGTAGGGCATCACGCCTAGTCCACCTGACAGTTGGGCGTCGGGTCTCTCCCACCGCTGTCAGGCCTGTGGGACTTTCCAAGGGCTTGGATTGGTGGCTAGATCAAGGGGTTCTCTGGCCACACCGACGCTATGGGAGCCAGTCTTTCCAGACAGACAGACCGACACTGTGCGGGGCACGCCAAGTGAATATGCGATTCGATAGTCTGTGGAGCGCCGACAGCTGTGGACCCCTCGATGATGTGTCATTCCCAGGGAGCATCACGTGTCGCGTGTTGACATCATCATCTCTACCTCTATAAATAGGGGTCTTGAGAATTCATTTGACAGAATTCCCTTATTTTGTCATTTTTACTTTCTCACTTAAAATCCTAGAGAGAAACATACAGGATCCTGACTCTTGACCTAAGCATCGGACTGTGACTGTCGTCGTATATTCGCATCGTGCCATCGCTCTTGTAGCACTGCCACCCTCAGGCTCTGTCTGGGAAGCCCTTGGTCTCTGCCTTGGTCTGCCCCTTGCTGTGTCCCACATCAGCCTACTTGGCATCTGACTCGGACTGCATTCCTTGTGGCACATCCACGTTAACTGCAAACCAACTTTTCTTGGCATCAACTACCTTGGCGTACTCCGAATGCTTAGGCATAAGGGCTCATTGCTGAAGAGGTAACTCCTGAAGCATACCACCTCGGTGTGTCGGGTAAGTGACTCCTTTAAGATACTAACTCGGTCCATCGCATGGGCGACTCTTCTCGTACACTACCACAACCTGTAGGTAGGCATCTCCTCTGAGACACTACTTTGGCGTGTAAGGTAGGTGACTTCTCTGGGATAGTAGCTTAGTGTGCTTTGGGTGGTCCAATACAAGGACTAACTGCAGATATGCGACTTTTTTGGGGACACTGTCTCCATTAACCTGTCTGCATAACTAATCTATGGCTCCAGTATTGGGAACTCTTAATTGGCACCCTTAGGGTACCATGAACCCCGGGTCGCTCAAAGATGGGAGCAGGTCTCCAGATGCGTCAGCCCTAGTTCGCTTGGCAGTTGGGCATCGCGCCTTCCTCAGCACTATCATGTCTTTGGTCTCTCGATGGCCCCATGGAACTTAGTAAAGGCTTCGGATTGTTGGCTTCATCAACAGTGTTCTCTGACCACACCGGTGTTGTGTGAGTTAGTCTTCTTAGACAAAAACAGAGCAAAACTATGTAAGGCAAGTCGAGTGGATATGCAATCCGATAGTTCATGGAAAAACGACATTTGTGGTCGCCTCTACGAGGTATCACTTCTATTGACAGACTTCTGTTGCACGATGACATGACATTTCCAAATCCTATAATAGTGAACTTGAGAATTTATTTTCAGAAGAATAAAAATTCATTTGCACTTTTGTGGTTTCTTACTCCCACTGAATCCTTTTTTATTTTCCACACTTCAATTATCTTCGGTAACTGAAAAAAAAAATGTAAAAACCATGAGGTAGTAACAAAAAAGAAAGGGTTAATTACACTTATGTCCCCGAGGTTTAGGTGAAATTACACGCGTATCCATAAATTTGAAAAATAGGCACTTATGTCTTTTGACTTAACAGAAATTCTGAAATACAAAACGGTTGTGATGCAATGACCAAAATGCCCTTGTATTGTATATTTACAATTTGGGTTCAAACCCTAATTTAAAAAATTAGGGTTCTTTGAAAAGCCTAATTTCCAGTTTCAAACAGCCACCATCACCCCCAACCAACCCCCCCTCCCCCCCCCCCCGCATTGCCGCCATAAAGGGGAATTAACCCAAGAAGGTTTTCCCCAATTTTTTGTGTGAACAACTAGAAGACCATAAAATAGAGGATTTTATGCAAGGTTGCGGCAGTGGCTCGCGGAGGCATGTCGCGGCGGAGGTCGTGTATGTGGCTCACGGTGGGCGTAAGTGTGTAAGCGTGGGGCTGGGTGGGTAACCTAGTGATGGTGGTGGTGACGGGGTGGCTAGATCTAGGGCGGAGGGGTGTTAATTCGGTAGTTGCAGAGGCAGAGGTTGGTGATTCTGGGTATGGAAGTGGGGTAGGCGGCAGTGCATTAAGTGGGTTGGCAGCGTGCATCTGCTATGGTTTCTATTGAGGTAAGGTGATGGAGGGGCTGCTGCTGGGGTGAGGTGTGGAAGGGGAAGAGGTTGCCGGTGAGGTGTGGAAGAGGCTGCTATTGGGGTGGCGTGAGGGAGGGGCTACCGGCGGCGAGATAGGGTGAGGGAAGGAGCTGCCGACGGCGAGGTGGGGTGAGGGAGGGGGATGCTGGCGTGTGGGGCAAGGGAAGGGACGGGACAGGTGATATTTTTATGTGGTATAAATTTTGCATATACGAATGAGGATAGCACTGTCATTTAAAAAATATATACTGATGACATAAGCAAATACGTATATTTTTTAACAGAGTAATGACAGAAGAACACAACTGTTACCTTTTAAAATATTGTATCCTTGACTGTATGTAATATCACTTAAACTTCAGATACATACATGAGTGTAATTAACCAAAAAAGGAAATCAGGTGGGCGCGCTTCCGCAGGACCCTCTGAGCTAGTTGTGATAAAGCTGGTCAGTTAACTTCAACTTTCCTTTGTTTTGACTGTGCCGTCAATGTTCTTCCCTTCTCGTATCTCTCCTTTGCTTCGTGGGTCGTAACTCCTTCGCTGTCAAACTCTCTCTCTCTCTCTCTCTCTCTCTCTCTCTCTCTCTCTCACACACACACACACACAAAAAGAGACTCGCACACACCTACCATTCAGCTTCTCTACCTTCTCTCTCTAAAATTATAAACCATGTTTGATTTTGGCGATGAACTAATTATTGAAAGCTACAGAATACCATGGTTAATATGGATCCAGCTTCTTGTAATGGTCCTCCTCATAATCCTCCTCTACTGTATGGGCAACTTCTCTTTCGATCTCTCCCACCACGCTGCCACCCCCGCCGGTGCAGCTTCTTCTTCTGCTGACACGCTGCTCATCTCCACCACAGCCGCCTCCGCCAACGGGTCCTCCTGCACCGTACACGGTTCCAAGGTGCGTAATTACGGTTTGACCCCCTTCTTTGCATATTAATTACGTTTTCCTCCTTTTGATGACCGTTTGCGTTTCCGTTCGATTGCCAGAATAAATTTTTAGCGGTATTACGTTTGCAATTTTTTGAGTGTGGGTTTTTTTTTTTGTCGAAGTAAATTTGGCACAGCTGTTTGTTTGGCTTTTGAGTTTTAATAAAGGATGATCAAAGGTCAGATTCAGAATTTAATGGTTGTATGCCGTTTTACTTGTCGCTGAAAAACGCATTGGGGGTTAAAGTAGTAGTTTAGCGGCAAAAATATAAAAGGGTAACTAACTTGTAACGCGTGTCTAAATGAAACGTGTTTAGTGTTATAATTTAAGACAGAATATAGAAAGAGTGAATGGAAATTGCTATTTCCCCACCACCGGGGGGCAATTGTGATGCTAAAGTCACGTTTTGGTTAACTTTTTAGCGTCAAATGAGGGGGTGGGGACAGTGTGGTCCTTACATTAGGGGAGTGGAGATAGCATCTCCCATATGTAATACTATTATAATATCTTTTTGCTGGGAAAATTCTTTGCTTTACTTATGATTAGGAGATGCTTCCGGCCGCCGACGGGTGGAATGATGTTGCTTTTGGTTAAGCTGAAGACATCAAAATGGTCGTTCTGGAATGATGCGGGCTTTGTAAAGATTCAAATCGACAAACGAATCAGAATCAGAATCAGAATCAGAATTATCATCCTTTAAATGTCTTTAGAACATAAAAACTTAAAATCTTGGGAATTTGGTGAATAATCTTGTCATTACTGACTGGACCAGTGTAATTAGAGAAAGAACTTTCATAACATCCAGAACTAGTATAATAGTACAAATTTAATAATCTAAATAGTTCTCTCAAGGGTAGAGGCCCACTCCTCTCAATGTGCCCCTAAGGTTGGTTTTGTGTAGCGGCTCTTCACTAGAAACAACTCTATCTTATCTGGTTATACCTGTACTTGTTGTGTTGTTGTCAGCAAGGCTTGCTTTTAGTAATACATTAGGGTTTTTAATTGCCGGCAAGAGAACCTTTTGCTAGTAGAGTCAGATCTGCAGCACCGCCCCTAGCTTACAATATATTGTATCGTTTAAACCTTGAAAAGATTGGCTCATGCTCATGCCCAAGTTTGTCCCAATTTGCTTCTTTAGGGACGCTAAATCACCAATCCAAGGGGTTTATTCTGGATTCTTAACACTAGAATGATTGTTGCAGGTTGGAGAAAATCAGAGGGGCAAGGAAGCTGGAACTAGCGGGAGCAGAGTAATGGCAAGAGAAGACGACATACAAGAAAGGGATAGGTCTTCCTCGAAGGGTGCAGCACGCGCTAGCCTCTCCGGGCATTCACACCACCCTTGCCACATTTTTGGGCTAGCTAAGCAGGCTTTTCTCAAGTGTTTGGGCCTGGGCTCCACCTCTGAGAGTTATTCGAAAAGAGAACATTGATTAAGTGCACTTTTCTTTCCCCGTGTGCATCTCCAAAGCCAACTTCCAGAATTTTGTAACCAGGAGGTCTTGCACAATCCATGCGTCAGCAGGGGGAAATTAAGCGCTAAACCAGGTTAAGCTGTAATAAAGTTGTAGCACTAGCGAACGATTTGAATGTTATTTATTCCTATTCGCTCTCTTTAGTATATTGTACCGGAGGGCGAGGGATGGGAAGGAAGAAAAGGGGAAGAGGTGGGGGTGGGGGGTGATCTAAGGTGCATGGTTTTTTGTGATAGAAATGGTAGAAATGCATGCCATGGAAGCACAAATTGCAAGGCTAACTTCAAAAATGGAAAGCCTAACGTAATAAACTACGGATGCCAAATGACATAGGCCAAAGTGTTGGACTCCAACACCCTTGGGCCTTTACAGATTAATGGAAGAGCAACAAAGCTAAAATTATAGCAACAAATGATAAAAAAAAAAAAAAAAAGTTACTCCTTTCGTTCCTAATTAATTGATTATACTTTTTTTTTGCTGTTTCAAAAAATTAGATGATCACTTTTCAAATAAATAAAAATTCTTTAGATGTTTTTTATTTTTATCCTTCTTATACTTTTTATTCTATTTCTTTCTTCACATTTAATCCTTTATTAATCTATATTTTTTTATTCCTGACTTACTTTTTTTCCTCTCTCTTTCTCTCTTTTGGGATAGAATGCGAATTTCATAAAATAAGATTCATATCCTAAATAAGCGTGCAAGTCAAAGAACAATTAATTGGGAACAGAAGGAGTATTGCATACCGCGATATGACTTCCTTGCATGGGGCACTTGATGACCCTTACCTACAGGGCCGCAACTTGGGTGAGCTGGACAGGCTAAGGGTCAGATCATGTCTAGTCCACTTTCAAAAACTAATGCTCATGGCATAGCCCAGCTCATCTATGGGCCGGATAATATCTGTCTATGCTCGGCCATGAAAGTTTTGGTGGACACGGCTGAACAGGGCTGCCCACAGGTGTCCATGGTTTTATAATAGTTTTTACTTACTTAATTGTAACTCATATCAATTATTATTTAAGTCTACTAATTAGTTATGAGTTTTTATTTATTTAATTCTTAAGCATATCATTTACCAAAGAAGTCTACTAATTAATCATGATAACAAAGAAGATCATAGTGAAGTCTCAAAATGGATCTAGTTATAAGCATGTAAACAAAGGTTTACGAAAAAAAAAGAAAAAGAAAAAAGGCAAGGATTTGAAATAATTTTACGAAGTCTAATCCTGTAATAAGAAATGGGGGAGAGAGAAAAATGAAGTCTTCAAAGATCTCTAAATACATATAGTTATAGAATTTTAAAAGAATAAAGGAAAAAAAAACATATCTTGTACATGTAAAATTTATACATGTAATACTTACATTATATAAAAGTTTGACGGGCTGGATTTTCCATGAGCTGGGCGGGCTTTCAAAAACTTTTGCTCATGTCCTGCCTTTTCTACAGGCTAAAAGTGTTGCAGCCGTGTTCATCATGGTCACTATAATACTAAGTCTAAGCTCGAATTTCTACGGGCTAGCACGCGTTACCCATGAATTGTCCAGTCCAAGTTTCACCCCTACTCGCATGGAGACTCTTTGCATGACCTGACAAGGATGCCCCAAAGAACTCGATCTAAACCACACAACAATCAATAACTTATCATCATGCACCATTGTCTCTTCTGTTAGATTCACCAAATATTGGGGTGGGGGGGGGGGTATATATGGTGCATTCCTTGTGGTTTTTTGATAGAATTGAAGAAATACATGGCATGGAAGCATAACTTGTGGCATCTTTGACATCAAAGAAAAGTCCAACATAATGAACAAGGAATAGAAAATAACATAAGCCAAGAAATAGAAACCCATCACCCTTAGGCTTACGGGACAAAATGAACACAACAAACGAAGGCCACTTAACTCGACCACGCCACCACATGAAACCCCAAAACACAAAAAAATTTTGAGCATGCAATATCAATATAATCAACCACGCACCATCCAAAAAATCATAACAGTGAGAGGCACTAAGCTAAGGGAGGGTTGGGGGACAAACCCTAGCCTAAAAAACACCTCTTTTATGGCCGCAGCATACACACCATGGACCAAAAAAAAAAACCAAATACCACACTCGAAAGGAAAGTAGTTCTAGTTTGAAACTACACCCTCTACTCACTGCCTTACCATATACCTAACTGCCCTTAGACTTCACTACTTCATCTAGCGACCACACTCGAAATACCAATAGGAGGACTAACTTTTGCACGAAACAACCACCACCATCCTTCGAAAGTGACATCAACCAACTACGTGCCTTGTGATCCCTGAGACACTAGACAACAAATCTAACTTCCATGTCTTTGAAACTCGGTGAATCAAATCCACAAGACATTACCGATCTACCGAACGGGGAAGCCAACCATTGGAAAGATGAAGAAACGAAAACATAGACAGCTTAGAAAATATTACCTCACTGCCATGCGCCAACAAAAATGGAGGTGGAGTGGAATCGAGATGGTTTTAGGGGAGAGGGGTAGAGAATTAGATTTGTAGAGAGAGAAACACGGGATTTTGATCCTAGTGGTTTGAAAATCCACCATATATATATATATATATATGTGTGTGTGTGTGTGTGTGTGTGTGTGTGTGTGTGTGTGTGTTTAATTCGTTGCTCGTGCAACGAACTTCAGCTAAGTTACCAGCGCAATCTGGCCATCCACCCTTAAAGAATGGATGGACCATAGACAACAGATCTAATTTCCATGTCTTTGGTGAATCAAATCCATAAGACACTAGCGATCTACCAAACGGGGAAGCCAACCATTGAAAAAATGAAGAAACGAAAACCTAGACAGCTTAGAAAAGATTACCCTGCTACCATGTGTTAGCAAAAATAGAGGTGGAGTGGAATCGAGATGGTCTTAGGGGAGAGGGGTAGAGAATTGGAATTGTAGAGACAGAAACGCAGGATTTTGATCCTAGTGGCTTGAAAAAGCACCACACACACACACACACACACAATTTGAGATCCCTATGGATAGGATTTTGCAGAGGAACACTCTTCCCAATTACGGGAAGAAAGAAAAATCTTCCAACTCTAGGAAACCTTTTAGGAAGAGTCTAGGAGATATAGACTCTCTAAGAATTATAGAAGAGAGGAACCTTCAAAACCTTTCAAAAAATTCACAAAACGAAAATATCCCAAACATAAAAAATTCTCCAAGTCTATAGTCATCTGCCACAAATGTGGCAAACCGGGTCATTACGCTAATAAATGCTATACCAAAAAGAAAATCAATGAACTTGTAATTGATGAAGGACTCAAAAAATAATTAAGTGCTATCCTCCTCAATTCTTCTGACTCTGAAACTGATTCTACTAATGAATTAAACCTTATTAATGAAGATGTCCAAAGTTCTAGCAACTCCTCCTGACAAGACTATTGTTTTGATCAAGAAGCTGAGTGTCATGAATGTAATAGTAAAATTGATTACTACAAAGCAATTCTTGAAGTGACTGGCTTAAATATTAATGTCATCACTTCGGAAGAATCCATAATCCTTGATATTCTAGACAAGATTGATGATCCTGAGAAAAAGAAACAGGTCATCTTCAAATATATTCATAGTGCTCAAAATTTCTCTGTGCCTTGCCAATCACAACAATTACCTACCATAGGTAATATTTTTAATTTTTCTGAAGTTATGAACATATTACAAACGATGGAACAAAAAGATTCTACCATTCAAGACCTCCAAGGTGAAATCCTTATCCTCAAAAGAGAAATGAAAACTCTTGCTGACCGTATTTCTCTCCTTGAATCTCGAAGCCATGAAGAAGTCTTTAGTGAATGAGAAGAGTATCAATCATCATGATGTCCCTAATCCTGAAACCTGTCCTCCAAACCATTTTGATGACCCTAACCAAGAAATTCTTAATCTTGATAAAGTTACATTGTCAGTATCAAATTGTTATCGATCAAGATTTCATCTTTGAAGGCACAGCTCTTGTTGATTCCGAGGCTGATCTCAATTGCATCAGGGAAGGGATTGTCCCAACAAAATATTATGAAGCTACAAAACAAGCCCTCACCACTGGTATTTTAGCCGAATGAAAATCAATTATAAAATTTCCAATTCTTGGGTTTGCAATAATTGCATTTGCCTAAAAGCCCATTTAATTGAAGTTCGTGTTCTTAGTCAATCTATTATACTAGGAAAACCTTTCTTGTCTCTTTTAAACCCCATGGCTATCAATGCTGACGGAATTTACTTCAAAATCATGGGCCAAGATATCTGTTTCAGGTTTATCAATCCACCTCAAGAGCAAGTTATTCACTCTATAAAAAAGGAGCTTATTTTTCGACAAAACCAAATTTTCTTTTTAAAAGAAGATGTCAAATTCTAAAAAATTAATCGATATCTCAATTAGGAAAAAGAAAAAAATTAAAACTTTTCAAAATAAATTGGAATCTGAAATCTGTGCTGAAGTTCCCAATGAATTTTGGCATCGCAGGCAACATATTATTGAATTACCTTATGAACCTTATTTTAATGAAAGGAATATCTCGCCTAAAGCTCGTCCAATCCAAATGAGTCAAGAACTTCTTGCACACTGCAAAAAAGAAATACAAGATCTTTTAGACAAAAAGCTTATTCGCAAAAGTTACTCCCCTTGGAGTTGTCCTGCTTTCTATGTCAATAAGCATGCTGAGAAGAAACGAGGGGTTACTCGTCTTGTTATAAATTATAAACCGCTAAATAAAGCTTTAAGATGAATTCGTTATCCAATTTCTTATTAAAAAGATTTACTAAATAGGCTCAATAAAGCCATTATTTTTTCAAAATTTGATATGAAATATGGATTTTGGCAAATCCAAATCAATGAAAAAGATCGGTACAAAATTACTTTTACCGTATCATTTGAACATTTTGAATGGAATATAATGCCTTTTGACTTAAAGAATGCTCATTCTGAATTTTAAAATATTATGAATGATATTTTTAATCCTTGTATAGATTTTCAATTGTTTATATAGATGACGTTCTCATTTTTTTCCCAATCAATAGATCAACATTGGAAATATCTGAATACATTTCTTAAAGTCATTAAACATAATGGCTTAGCTGTTTTTGCCAAAAAGATCTGTTTCATCCGGACAAAAATAAGAATTCTTGGTCACAACATTGAAAAGGGATCAATTATTCCCATTGATCAAGCAATTGAATTTACTTCTAATTTTCTGATGAAATGAAGGAAAAAACTCAATTGCAGAGATTTTTAGGATATCTTAATTATATTACAGACTTTTATCAAGACATGTACAAAGATACATACATTTTATATCAACGTTTAAGAAAAAATCTCCAACCTTGGTATATTGACCACACTCAAGCTGTCCGCAAGATAAAGCTTAAAGCTAAATCCCTACCATATATGTGCCTTCCATTACTTGTGAAGCATATAAGGTTGTTGAAATTGATGCTTCTGATTTTGGTTACGGTGGCATCCTAAAACAAAGAATTGAAAATAAAGAATAATTAGTTCGATTTACTCTTGGTATTTGGAATACTACATAAAAAAATTATTCCATTATCACGAAAGAAATTCTTTCTGTAATCAATTGCATCCTCAAATTTGAAGGAGACCTTTTAAACCAAACATTCTTGTTACGTATAGAATGTAAAGTTGCTAAAGATGTTCTTGAAAAGGACGTTAAGAATATTGCTTCAAAACAAATATTTGCTCGATAGCAAGCCTTACTTTCTTCTTTTGGCTTTCAAATAGAATTTATCAAAAGAGAACATAATTCTCTTCCTGACTTTTTAACCAGAGAGATTTTGTAGGGAAAATGACTCATCCCGAATCAAGTCTTCAAGTATCTAGCAAAGGGTATGCCCACGCAATAATATCTGCTAAAACTCAAGGCAAATGGAAAAATCTATTGGATCAGCCTCCTCATCCTCCTACAGTGAAGATATGTTTGAAACTTCCGCATAAAATACCCATTATAATTTATGGAATGTCATCATCTTAGAAAATGAAGAGGCCAATTTACCACCTATTGAGGTAGCACATAATTATCTCAACAAGAGTTGAGCAATTCTCCAACGTGCTTCTGGCAAATTCAGAGATATTATGAAGAAATTTTTCGAGTAAAAAAATATGTCATCTTTACACATAATTATGAGAAGGATTCTCCCTCATATCATAATTATGGAGAAAGTGCTCCTCTATACCAATTTTCTAAATTAGAAATTTTAGAATTTATACCAAAGAGACAATGGGGAATTGACCCCCCAAGGACAAGGGACCTTCCTCCACATATCTCTCCACGTTACTTCAATTATTTTGATCGATTACATTGATGCTTGGAATAATGTTCTGTTTTATCAAAATCCCAGGCTTAAACACTCCTGGTCTCTTTTCTTCTCTAGAGCTTTTGATGGAATATTCCCAAATTGGGTTAGGGACTGGTAGTTCTAATTTGGACCTGAAATTGAAGAATGACCTCCACAAATTACAAATGCATATGAATTATATGCCTCAATGGTCAAGGGGGGACAACCCAGATTGCGATGTATCGCAGAACTCAATATTCCTTAGATCCTCTGTTGGCAATGTGCCATACAAAAGGGTAATCAAACTATATATATATATATATATATATATATATATATATATATATATATATATATAGCTTATCCCTTGCTTGAGCAACCAACTTCAGCTAAATTGCTAGCGCGATTTGGCCGTCCACCCTTAAAGGATGGATGAACCATATCTACCTTATTTTTTTCCTTAAAAAAATAAGTCGTCCGTGACATTATATAATGGACGGTCATTTTGACCAAAATACCCTAGATCCCATCCTTTTTACGGAATAATCCCCGTCCGCTATTACGTAGCGGATGACTTTTTGACTTGACTTGTTGTCAACCAAAAAGTCATCACAGACGACTTTTTGGTTGACAACAAGTCACATTAGTCCCCTTACCGTTCGTTACATTATCTCGCGGACAGTGAGACAATTTGTCTTTATCCAAACTCCTACCCATATGCTGGATAATGTAGTGGACCCAAGGGGTGTTGTGTGTGTATATATGAAAATTTTTTACGTCTAGTTCTTCTTCGCTATCTTCCCAGCGGCGCCAGTAAGTAGATTTGCGATTTGTGTATCCTCAAGCCCTTGAATCTTCTAAAAAAGTCCTTAAATCATCCAATTAATCATGTAAATTCAAAAACCAATGCTTTATTTGTGTATAATCTTGAGTTTGTGAGTATTGCACATGATTTTGATGATATGTAATGTATGAATAAATGTGCGTGTATATATATAGATGATATATTATAGATGTGCTAGCGTTGGCAAAGCTATATTTGCCAATTTTCGCTAGAAATTTTCGAACTTGATGTTTTTACATAATTTCAGTTGCAAAAATGGCCTTTAACCCAGGACCCGAAAGATCCTTCCATCTTATATGACCAAGCAAACTATATTAGTACAGCTATTTGGAATGGACATGTAAGAGACTTGGGTTATTTTTCAATTTAAATTTTGAACATTGTATATTTTGCTTATATTCCCTTTGTTAATTTATAGGAAAGAGGAACACTTAATACAATAGAACTAATCGAACAATTTGGACAGTGGAGGTTGAACAATTTACAAAAAAAATTGTTGCGTGCAATTGCGTTTGAGATTTTTAACTATGGGGATATTTTTCTGCAACATGACCGTCACTTAATAAGTGCCCTTGTTGAATGGTAGAGTTTCACTTCCCTATTGGAGAGATGACAATAACTTTAAAAGATGCACGATACATCTTCGGGTTACCTGTGACAGGACTGCCCGTTATTTCTGGAGTATTAGAATGCCATGTTTCTGCTCCACCATCCGTTACATAATATAGCGAACGGCTGGGCAAGTGTTTGTAAATAGAAGTCAAAAAGTTTTCATGTTGGAGTGCCATATTTCTGCTCCATAGTCTGCTACATAACTTAGGGGACGGTTGGGCAGTCTATTATAATCAGCTCCAACCATCTGCTACATAATGTAGCGAACGGTTGGGCTGAGTGCTTTTTTGGGGCTCTTTTTTCTCTCAAAGTGTTGGGAAATAAATGTCTGAAATTTTTCTAAGTGTTGGAGTGTGTTGTTTCTGCTCCATCGTCCGCTACATAATGTAGCAGACAATTGGCCAATCTATCATAATATACTCCACCGTCAGTTACATAATGTAGCGGACGGTTGGGCAGAGTGCTTTCTGGGACTCTTTTTTCTCTCCACGTGTTAGGAAATAGAAGCCCGAATTTTTTCTAAGTGTTGGAGTGCGATGTTTCTGCTCTACCATCCATTACATAATGTAACTGACGGTTGAGCGGTCTATCATAATCTGCTCCACCGTCTCTTACATAGTGTAGTGGACGGTTGGGCAGAGTGCTTTTTGGGACTCTTTTTTCTCTCCAAGTGTTAGGAGATAGAAGCCCAAAATTTTTCTAAGTGTTGGAGTGCGATGTTACCGTTCACTACATAATGTAACTGACGGTTGAGCAGTCTATCATAATCTGCTCCACTGTCCGCTATATAATGTTGTGGACGGTTGGGCAGAGTGCCTTTTTGGGGCTTATTTTTCTCTCCAAGTGTTGAGAAATAGAAGCCCGAAATTTTTTTAAGTGTTGGAGTGCCATGTTTTTGCTCCATCGTCTGCTACATATATGCAGCGAATGATTGGATAGTCTATTATAATCTACTCCAACCGTCTGCTACATATTGGGTAGAGTGCTTTTTGGGACTCTTTTTTCTCTTCAAGTATTGAGAAATGGAAGCCCGAAATTTTTCCAAGTGTTGGAGTGCTATGTTTCTGCTCTACTGTTCACTACATAATGTAACAAACGGTTGAGCAGTCTATTATAATCTGCTTCACTGGTCACTACATAATGTTGTGGACGGCTGGACAGAGTGCCTTTTTGGGATCATTTTTCTCTCCAAGTGTTGGGAAATAGAAGCTCAAAATTTTTCTAAGTATTGGAGTGCCATGTTTTTGCTCCATTGTCTGCTACATAATGTAGCAGATGGTTGGGCAGAAACCCTTTTTAAAAGCTTGGCATTTTGGCATGGTCAAGTGCTAGAAATACCACAAATTATCAAAAATACCACAAATCGATTACTGCAAGAGTACATTAAAATTCAGATAGTAGAGAACACAATTTGTGAATAACCTAATGTTAAATCTAAATTGATTATTAATAAAAGAAAATGTTATTACAGGTCCATCATTCAAATATAAAGACCATATACTAAAGGTCCACTTTATTTTCTTCGGCTCATCTTCTTCCTTGTCTTGCAAACCACCCGGACTTATCCCCAGTGCCTTGTAATGGTTCCACTTGCTATGGTTGGTCATATTGTTGTACAATGCACATTTTATCAGCATCTTAGGTTGGGTTGCTTGTTTAATAGAGCTTTTCATCCGTGTAGATCTCTTATGGCCTTTCGTTTGTAATATAATTGGATCCAAAGGCCAGATAACATTATCTTCTTTCTCAATCAGCTCATCATATTTTGATCCCTGTGTAGGAATGCGATCAGTATCAACCGCATTGCCAGCTGAAGTTATTTCAAATTGGTCGATAATAAGATCTTGCTCTAGCACTACATCGCAGAGATATTTATAAGATTAAATAGCTAATGACCCCCTCTATTTTACACGCTGTGTGATTTGCCTCCCTCTACTTCAAACTTAAGCACTAAACCCCCAATAGTTATGAAAATTGAGCACAGTTGACGGAAAAGATCCAAGTTAGCTGTGTTTTTTTGGAGGGAAACATATGGAGCCCAAAATGTATTTTTAAGACCAAAATGCCCTTCTACTCACTTATTATAACACAAAACTCCATCCTTTATCCTCATTTCTTCCCCTACCAACCTTCCAACAGCCTCTTTGCTTCCTCTACCAACCTCCCAACTACATTTGGGTTCTCTACCCACATCTCCCTGCCATAATGGATCACAATGCCATGCCAGAGCGAGGAATCAACATGCGGCTATGCCACAGTGGTGTTCTAGCTCTGGTGAAAACCTCATTCACTGTTCAAAACTTTGGAAGATGGTTTTTTGGGTGTGCTATGTATGTCATATGTAGTATAATTATGATTTCCTGAAGTTTTAAAAATGTAATTGATTTTCCTAATTTTTAAAGTTTTTGTGCTTGTAAATCCAAGAACATTGTGGATATTTTGATTGCGTTGATCCTCCAATGTCTAAAAAAGGGAGTGAAGTTCTTTCCAATATGTTACCCAACATCAAGCAACTTGAAGAGGAATTGGCTACATCTCATAAAAGGGAAAGGCTTTACAAGAAGGCCTTAATTGGAACTTTTGTTATGCTATCTTTGTATTATTATCTAAGAAGATCTAGTTGAAAATTTTGCAATGCTTTGCAACAGTGCATTTCTCTGTTTTTAATTGTACTACAAATGTGTTATGTAATGCAAATCTATCCTCTTTAATGCAAATGTGTAATGCAAACAAAAGTGTTACCACATATGTTTGTGTAATGCTACACATTGTGCAAATGGTGTATAATAAATACATCAAGTGTGAAAAACTAACCACTAATACATCATAAAAACCACCTGTTTATACCAGATGCAGTTTCCAACAAGACCATTCAAATACTTTCAAGTATATCCAAAGTACATCCAAAAACCTAAAGTACATCCAAAATTCAAAGTTTCCAACAAGACCAATACAAAAAGCTAAAGTAAAATACGTCCAAACCAAAGTCATCAGTCTACAAACAAATAAAAAAGCATAATCTAAAGTAACATCCATCCAAAGTTTTCAATTTACAAATAATACAAAACCATAAACTAAACTAAAATTTATCTAAACTGTCTTCATTTTACTATCATCCAACTAGTTCTTGTCAACATGACCCTTTTTTCCAACCAACAGTTGTTTGCTTTGCAATAGAATCCCCCCGTCTCTTTTTATTAGCAGCCTCCATCCTCTGTTGCCTTCTCAAAGTAGCTTCAAGCAATACTTGTCCTCTTAATGTCTCAACAAATTGCAACCTGTACATAGATAGTAACTCATAGTGAAATGTTTATAATTCACCGATTCAAGGTATATTGTAACCTGCTAGGAGTAGCATCGGGTGTTTAAGTAACATCAGCATCAGCATTAGAAGTCCCTTGGGCCCAACAAGGAGTCAGATTTTTGGACATAGTAGCTACAGAAGCAAATCTAGCCCCTATTGCAGCATCAACCATAGGTGGTGCAATAATAGTAGGTCCAACTGTTGGTGGTTCACTAGCAGCATCATTAGGTGCCATATTGTTTGTGCTGCCAATCATTTTTGGTGCAAATCTTCCACACAGTTGTCCTCTATTCTTCTTTATAAACTCCCTTTTCATTTCTCACTGGACTAAGCCTGTCACCTGCATTTGCATTTGCAGTTGCATTTACACTAGCACTTGCACCACCACTCACACTTGCACTTGTCCTTGACCTTACCCTTGCATGTGCAATATCAGTGGCACTAGCATTGGCATTGGCAGTAGATACCTAGTTATAAACCATAATGCTATAAGTGCTTACCCAAGGAGTGTATATATTATAAGTTATAAATCACTATACTTTGATGCTTACACTTGCAAAAGTTAACTGTGTTCCACTACCTATTTCTTGCCTCACTTGTATTGTCACCAGAACTTTATATAGGCAAAGTGAGGGTGTTAAACATAGACAAGATTGAAATAATAATTATAATAACTCAAAAAACTAAAGCTTACAAAAAAATATACCTGACCATGTCATGACCCTGCCCCTCTTTGAAATGTTATTCTTACTTCTTGGCTCATCACCACTCATTCTTCTTAACTTCTTTGGTCTGCCAGTTGGTTTCCTAAAATATGGTGGGGCAAGTGGATCAAGACCAGTCTTCACCCAATACCTCTCACTAGGTACTGGGTGAATCATGCTAGCATAAGCTTGTAGCTAGGTTTCCTTGCACTACAAAAAAGGGGTTTCAGCGACGCTAAATTCCCGATGCTTTAGAAAAATGTCATAAATAAGTTCTAAGTTGCGACACTGTCACTATAATGTTGCAAATTTACCGACATAATTATATTTGTGTCGCAAATTTGCCGACGCTTTTTTACGTGTCGCAAATTTAGTGTCGCTTTTGATGCTTGTGACATTAACTATGCGACTTTCATCTATGTGTCACTAAATAGCGACACTTAAAATAAAACGTCATCAAAATTAGTTACCAAATGAGTACATGTCATGAACCGAACCTATGCGGCATAGGGTAAAACGTCGAAAACTCAAAAAAATGAATTTCTCTACTTTGAATTGCTGAACAATGGAAACCACCCCACTCCCCTCACCCACACACCTAGACACACTGTGTGTCTAGGTGTGTGGGTGAGGGGAGTGGGTGGTTTCCATTTGTATTTGGAGTGAGGACCAGCTGGACTAAGTTGCTTTGGAAATCGTTGTGATGTTTGTTGTATTTTTATTCGTATTTGCTACTTCTAAGTGATTGTTTTGCGGAATTTGTATTGAAGTTAAGCTATTTCAAAAATGTGTAATCTATTTGAATTGTGGTATCATTTATGCAAACTGTGATGTAATCTAATCTATTACTCCTTTAGGATTTTGGACATTAGTTTGATCTCTCTCTATTTTATTTCTTTTGATGATACAATTTTATAGTGCAAAATTATTGAAATATATGGTCAAAAAGCAATTCTGCCAAGTGCCAAAGCAGGCGGGGCGGGGTTTGGACACGTTTTGAGGGCATTAGGCATAAGGGGGGGATGGGTTTTCCAAAGTATGTTAGAGTCGGATATGGTATTAAGATAATCTAACCAGGTGCGGGGCGGGGTGGGATTTCAGGGGTAGTGGGGCGGGTGCGGATCTTATAAGATGCGCATCCGACCCGCACCATTGCCAATCCCTAGACACACAGCAGTCTCGCCCTCTCTCTCTGAAAGCTGGATGTAGACACACACACACACACACACCGATCTCTCTCTCTCTAAGCTGGATATTGCCTGCGATTGCTCTTCATGGACTCTTGACTTTCAATCAGAGGTATAAACCCTAGATGCCCCTTCGTACCCCTAATTTCTTATCTCTCTCCCCAGTCTAATCCATCCCTTTGTTTCTCTCACTAGCAACAAAAAATTCTGATGGTAGTGGTCACGGACTTGCAATTTGTAAGAGTTATGTCACTTTTGGTACTTCACAGGTTTCATGTAACATCTGACGATTGAGATTGTGTTAGTTCATTGCTCAATTAGTTCACTTTTCTAAGATCTATTTTATTTCTGATGTGGAATCATTTACAAAAGGTGGAAATGCTTCCAGAGGTTCTGATATATACAAAATTGTCAAGGTGCTCTATTCAGCTTCTATTTTGCTTAGTTCTAATCTTTTGTCACTAGTTTTGGGCTATTGTATTGGTTTCCTTTACAATTTATGCACCTCACTTAAAGTTTGCGTGTTAGTGTCTGTCTGCAGTTGTTGCGAGCGTGTGTGAGCTGCTAAATACAAGATAATTCCTAGTCTGCATCCCTTTATTTTTACCTTTTTCATTGAGCATAGTGCCGCATCAGTTGAAACAAAGTGATTAGTCAAAATCGAACTTGAAATGCAAGGCTGAATTAGCTAACTTGTTTCTACACATGATTTGCTGTCTTCGGGAGATGCGCTCTTGCCTTTCGTTGGATACTTGGAGTTGGCCAAAGTTTTTAGCAATCTAAGTGTAGTTCTCTTCCTTGAATTAGGCAGCTATACGAATGAAAGATTAAGTAATGCACTGTTAATGTGGAAGTAAATATGGCTGGGATGACTCAGGCATCATCATCAGTATCCAACTATTATCAGTTTTTTTTTCCTCTTCTCATTGTACAATGCTATGTTGAATGAAGTTTAAATATTGGAAGTCAAGCTAAATTCGTCTTTGGCAAATGTTTATGGGTACATAAATATGTCATGTTTGAGAAGTGTGAATTGCGTAATGTAAAAGAATTTTAGTTTAAATTTTCCTGTTGATCCAAAAGTTGGTTAGAATCAAGTGCAGCTTATTTGTTTTGCCCGCTTAAAATCGTGTAATATCTGTCCTGCCGTTTTTTTCTCTTCTTTCTTGATATCTGTACTGCTAAAGAGCATAAGTTTGTCATAAGACTTCACATTTGGTAGTCAAAAAAGCAGGAATTACAGTTTACAATCATGACTTGATCCTCTGCGTGCCAAAATTGCTCCCAGACTGATTGATCAGTTCCCACAACAAACACACGCACATTGACCATTTGATGTCTCATGTTTCTATTTTCTCATTAAATTTCTGCTTTCAGAGTTCTTTTTCTCTTTTCCAGGTTAATACAGAAGAAAGGCCAGAGCCGAGAAGCTTTGACAGAATGTGGAGCTTTCTCATTCTAGCCCTTCAGGTGTTTGATACAGCAAACTGTTTTTATCTACTGCTCATAATTTGACGTTGATTTACTCTGTTGCTAAATATTTTTTTCGTTCTACCTAGGCAATGATAATTATGGCAAGTCATGATTTGGGGTCACCACTGCAAGTGTTCGATGCAACAATTCTTGAAGATATTATGAGCAGTTCTTAAACTTATACAAGGTTTGGTACTATTGTCATGGTGCTTGGTAAACCAGCTCCATTGGTCAATACTTTTAGCCTGAGATACTACTCAATTTTGAAATTGACGAGCCATGCTGAGGGCAAATTCACTGCTGAGAATGTTATTAGGCATTCATTTCACCAGTTTTAGTATGAGAAGATCTGTTCTGAACAACCTCTATTGTTTCTAACTCCCCCTGTGGTCAATGTATAACACCGCATGATATCTCCCTTCTTTAGGCCTTGCCTGACATAAGGAACAAGGTTTCGAAGCTAGAAGAGGAAACAGCTTGGAACTGCAGCCTAATCAATCAATCTCTCTCTCTCTCTCTCTTTCTCTGCGTGTGTCTGTTTCTCTCTCTCAACTTTGTTTGTTAATTTGTAAGCTGAAGTTGCTGAATATCATCATCTCAAGCTTTCGCTTACCCAGCTAGAAAAGAAGATGATGGCAGAAACAACAAGGCCTGAAAGGATTCTCTCTTTTCTTTTACTTGGTAGGCTGGTACGTGATGAGAAGCTAGCCTAAACAAGTTAATTCTGCTAAGAATATATGTTGAGTGGGCATGTCTGACATGGTGCGTTCTGCTTGTGTAATATCCCCATCCCCAGAACCCATCTCATCTTGGTCCATATTGTTATTTTCAATCAGCAACCTGTCCCCAATTATAACATTTCCATCATTACCAATAACTTGTAAAGGATCTACCCTTTCTACATATAGAGGAACCATATTACTGGAGTTATAGTATTCCAGCATTGACATCACACCAGAATCATCAATTATCAGCCTTAAACCAGACCTAAAATCAAGCCCAGGTATAAGGTAGTACATCAAACTAGAACTAGGTAAGCCCAAGTCACATATAATGCCCACTAGCTCCCAATAAGACATAAGGTCTACATCCATGCCATCTAAAATATCTACAACACCATCCCTCCGCTCCATATTAGGACCCCTAATGAAGTAACCTCCATAGTGAATTTTCAAACTAATTGTCTCAAACACAACCATTTTTACAAGTTTAACATATTAATACTTATTTAAGCATAATTGTTG
Source organism: Escallonia herrerae (assembly GCA_033070095.1). NCBI lineage: Eukaryota > Viridiplantae > Streptophyta > Magnoliopsida > Escalloniales > Escalloniaceae > Escallonia > Escallonia herrerae. The sequence goes on along the minus strand of JAVXUP010000951.1, from coordinate 98,202 downwards.
CTTTGTCATTATATTATAATAATTGTTAATTAAAGTATACTCTTAATTAATAGTTATGTTTATTTAACATGTAATTAATATAAGTACTGCCTAATGTTTTTGATTGACATGCAATTAGTATCTAAGATTATCAATTAAGGTGAAATTTCTGCCTAATAATTTTTAATTAAGTTCCAATTGCATTTAATTGCATGTAAGTAGTATCTAATTACTATCTGACATTAATTTAAAATTACTGCCTAATTACATGTAAGCAGTATCTAAGATTGTCAATTAGGTTGATATTAGTGCATAGTAGCTTTTAATTAAGTTATAGTTACTATCTAAGATTTTCAATTAACTTAAAATTACTACCTAATTACATGTAAGTAGTATCTAAGATTGTTAATTAGGTTGGTTTTAGTGCATATTAGCTTTTAATTAAGTTGTAGATACTATCTAAGATTTTAATTAACTTAAAATTACTACCTAATTTGTAGTTAGTAACTAATATTTCTACTAATTTGAAGTTATGGTCTAATTATTAATCATCTGCCTAATTATTCTAATTAACATGTGATTACTTTCTAAATATTTTCAATTATCACCTAATTGGTAATTAGTGACAAATATTTTCGATTTAATTTGAAGTTCTGGCCTAATTATTAATCATTTGCCTAATTATACTAATTAAAATGTAATTACTTTCTAAATATTTTCAATTGCCGTGAAATACCTGCGTAATTAATATAATTAACTTGTAATTATTACCTAATTTTTTAATTAAGTTAAAGTTACTTCCTATTCATTAAGAATTACCTTGTAATTACTATCTATATTATATAACTACTTTATACGTTAAATAACAATCATAGCAGAAAGTCAACCATTAAATAATCAAACCCATTAGAAAATTGAGATCGTGCATAGTGGTCCAAGATTTATAATAATTTACATGCTGGGGGACCATATGAGCACTGACTTCGTGCATCAGATAGCATAAAGGAAAGAAACCCTAAATTCGTGCAACAGATAGAATGCATCGCAAGAGTGTAGTGCAAAATATATTATCAAACCCTAAAATCTATAGATCTACCGAAAAACTCAAATTTTGAAAGCCAAAACTTTTAGAATTAGGTAAACCAAAGAAGTCAGGGTTTGACATGTAGATTGTAGAAACCATAGTTTTAGATGTTGTGTATTTAGATAGTTCGTACCTTTACGCAACAGTTCACCATAGAAGCTGTAGATCACAATGGCCAGATCGACACACATGTGGTTCTAATGTGAGGAGAAAATGAGAAAGAGTTTGGTTAAAGGTAAGGAGAAGAACAAACACAAGATGAAGAAGATAAGGGGTTAGTTTCTGGTTTTGAGAGAGAAAAAGATGAAAGGGGAGGAGGCAGAGAGATTGAGAGGCTTTGGGCAGAGAGTTCTGGTAAAATTAACAGGTTATATGGGAAGGATAAAAATGAAATTTGACATAGATCTATTACATCGCGTTAACTGTGCTCAATTGTCATAAATGTGTTGGGGGGGGGGGGGGGTGTTAGTGCTTAGGTTTGAAGTGGAGGGGGGCAAATCGAACAGCATGTAAATTAGAGGGGGTCATTAGCGATTTAACTCTTATTTATATCTAGCCATCGTAGCAGAATCCTTTGGGGACAAACGTGTGAACATTGTCACCAGATGATTATACCGCAGCGTTTTTGATTCTTCAAAGTCAGTATAAGGATGCTCTGGAAAAGCAATGGTACCGTGCAACCTGTTTGCAACCTTAGTCCACCGCAGCAAGACATATTTATCGGGGATTGCCTTGATTTTTTTTAGTTAAAAACTGCAAAATGTGTCAAAACAACATGCCATGTAACTCAAACTTCTTGCAAACACATGTCACTGTATCTGTCTCTATGTCATGGCTGACTGTATACAGTCTACACACCTCAGGGGCGAGGTCGTTCATCAACGAATAAACCTTATATCCACGTGTAATTTTTCTGCCACCTTGTTTATATTGTATTGTCTCGATTGTTGTAGCTCAACTTGTTATTTAACGAACATCTCCATTATACAGACTTTCGCACCACTCACCTCCAGCGGGTTCTCAAGCAACCTTCATCTTTGTTTGTACGTACTTACAAAATTCGCAACCCTTTCTTTCACGAATATATGTGCAACCGCTTTTTACTACACGAACATCTCCTTCATACTGACTTTCGCACCATTCACCTCCAGTGTGATCTTAAGCAACATTCTTCTTTGTTTGTATGTGCTTGTAAAATCCACAGCTCTTTCTTTCATGAATATCTGTGCAATCGCTTTTTTGTCATTTATGACGAAACTATTCAAAATCACAGCTGTACCTACATAGCTATCAAATAGGGCATTAATAGATTCACTCTTGGCTGTCATTTTCATGCCCATAGAAAAATACCTTATGGTGTAAATGCTAATCCATTGTTCTTTGAGTTCATACAAGTGTTGGAGCCACTCATTTTCTTGCAATAAATAATCCTCAACAAGTTTTTCCCACCTCTCTTCAATTTCCTTAATCGTTAATGACTTGTTAACGCACCTGTTAAAATTTTGTTTAAAGTCTGGATACTTTGCATATACGTGATGCAGACGTTCAAGGTATTTGTTGCTTATGTGTCAAGTGCACAAGTTGTGTCGAGTATCTTGGAAAACAATAGCAATAGATTTCTTCATTGCCAAATCTTGATCGGTAATGATAAATTTAAGTGCTTTGTTGTTCATGGCTTCCAGCCACATCTTAAACAATCATACAAAAGAACTTTCGCTCTTATCCCTTAACAATGTGAAGCCAAAAGGGATGGAGTGATAATGATGATTAATGCATATGAAAAGAGCTAAAGGCATCGAGTACTTGTTGGTACGGCATGTGGTGTCGAAAGTCACAACATCTCTAAAATGTTGATAAGAAAGTCTCGAACGACTGTCAACTCAAAAAAATTTAGTGACTCGGTGCTCATCGGCAAGATTATACTCATAACTGAACTGCAAGTCCTCTTTTGCATCCGCTTCAGGAAGCTCATTGTGGATTGAGCATCATTGATGTTGTACACACAAATTTCGTATCTAAACTGCAAGACAAGAAATAATTGCACAAAATCCAATTTATCAAATTTTAAATTATAGGTTACACCACTCTTTGATTTTTACACGATAAATGTAAATCCTCCGATTCGATCTCCGGTTTGGTCACGATCCAGGGGCTGAAATAGCTTGATCTTGAAACGTGGATTTTGGCTTCTTCAATCTTCACGGTTGAAAGATCATTGAATCAGCACTTGCACGAGGGCTTCGAAGCTTTATCCTGAACAAGTATGCAATCCTTGACTTGTAGAATTACTGATGTTGAAGGTGAATTCCTCTTCAATTTGAGACGAAAGAGATATCAATCTTCATGATTTGGAAGTGCTCGATTGAAGAACGACACTGCGTTAGTGCGTATTGTTCTTCAAGTGAAGCACAACCTGGGAGACGACATCATTTCGATAGAGCTTAGGCTTTGATCGCGGAGACCCTGTGCATTCCACCTTCTTCTCTACCTCAAGCCCTCTATTTATAGGCAAGATAGTAGGCTTAAATTTGGAAAACCTATGATTTGAGTTTTGACTTCGTAATTAAGGAGATTTTTGTCCTCTTAATCATCCGATTTGATCAATTAAATGGATATTTGTCTTTATTTAATTTTGGAACTAATTTTAGTCAAATTTGACTTTTCTAGTGGCAAGACCACATAATTTTATCTGGGCTGTTTTTTTTTTTGAATTTAACTTTGATTCGAGCCTGTTCTTTTGTTTGGCTTCATGTCACGATCTTGACCCGTATTTTCTGCGATATTGAATATTTGATCGGTCAACAGAATATTACATTATTGACTGGTACAAATTTTTGGTGTTTACAAACTGCCCCCACTTCAAGACTTGTGCAGTACCTCTTTTTGTTGGTTATCGTGCAAGGCCTGAAGTATCTGTCTCTCTCTCTCTCTTTTTCTCTTTTTGATAAGAAATTGATTGCACCTCACCAATGAAATTGGCATCGACTCACTTGCTCAGTGCTTGCCGCCAATGGATCTCTAAGGTTTTATGCCTTTGTGAAATGATTTTAACCCACAAGCAACACGGTCTCGATGGCCAGAATTTTGGCGATTAACAAGCTCGTTGATCATGTGAGCGTCTCGGTCACAGGTCATTGTGTGGGCACACAATGTCGTCTTGCCCAAATATGGCTTCTTTTTATTTTTATTTTTTTATTATGTTGCATGGGCTTTATCCATGAAGTTAGCGCCGATCCAAGGCTCATTGCCCCGTCTACTTAGGGTTTCATGCCTTTATATAGTGAGCTCTAACCTCCAAAGTATCTGGACCTTGCCCTCAATGACCAAGTCAGCACCGCCTTCAAGGTTGAGCCCATCGACGTCTCCTTCGGTCACAGTCATGCGCATCCCAGCATCATCATCAAGACGCGTCATCACGTTTCATCGCCAACAGTAGTAGAGATGTCAATGGGCCGGGCTTGGGCAGGCCCGGCCCAGCGGGCCTCTAATGAAAACAGGCCTGGGCCGGGCCTCACAAATGAAAAATGGGCCAGGCCGGGCCTGAAATCTGGGATATATGGGCCCAGTCCAAGCCTTGGTCCTAGGCCCAATATTTAGGACAGGGCCTGGGCAGGGCTTGGGCCCAATCCAATTTTTTTTCCCTTTCTTCCCAACTTCTTGTTATAAAGACTTCTTCTTCAACAAAGGGCAAAGTTTCTGTAAACGGACCACTGAATATACAATCACTTTTTCACGAATTAACCCCCTTTCGAAAAGGCAAATTTATGTTGGTTGACCATTAACCACGGATTAAGTGCAAAAACTAGTTGTTCTAGCCCGCACATACTAATTTTAAGTGCAAAATTCAATCTCTTTAATAATATGGTGTAAAACCTATAAATGTTAAAGAAAAATAGAGTAGATCAAACAACAACAATAACAAAATAGATGAAGATAAAATAACATTTTTTCTTGTTACATTCAAATTCTTTGGTCATTTAAAAAAACATGAGATTATTCTTCAGGGCTCTTTACACACTTCACCCACTTCATGAAATTTAATTTAGAATTCAATTCACCTTTTTTGGTTTGAAACAAAAAGAAATTTAAATTACATATTATACATAATTTTTATTTATGTTTAGAGTACATATAAAATGAAAATGTGATAATTTTTTTATATTATTCCCTTAGCTTGTGATGTAGAACACAAAGCAAATTCTGTAAAATACATTAAATGAAAGCCCACTCAGAAATCATAAAAAACACGTCACAGTCATCACACATCCATACTTCACTGCGTATGTTAAAGAAAATACTGATCATATGAATTCAATAACACCTCTAAAATTATTAATTTAACTAAAAAGATCCAAAATTTCAAAAAATACAAATGTAATAAAATAGACTTTAAAAAAAGAAAAGAAAAAAAATTAAGGGGAGGGGGGGGGGGGGCCGGGCCGGGCCAAACCCGGGCCCGTTTCTCAAATAATTTGCTCTGGCCCTGGCCTAAGCCCTAAGCCCTAAGGGTTAGGGTCAGCCAGGGCCAAAAACGGGCCGAACCAGCCAGGGCCAAAAATAGGCCGAGCAGGGCCAGCTCGTGGGCTGCCCAACCCTTTTGACTAGAGGTGTCAAATGGGCCGGGCAGTCCGCGGGCTGGTCCGACCCGGACCTTTTTTGGGCCCGGACTGACCCTAATCCTTAGGGCTTGGGCCAGGCCTAATTTTTTGAGAAACAGGCCTAAGCCTGGCCCAGCCCTAAAATAGCCCGTTTTAGGCCCGGCCTTAAAATGGCTCTGGTTTGGCCCGGCCCGGCCCAACCCTCTTTTGGCCCTGACATAAGAGTTCAACCTAGGGAGATCTGATAATGAAACCTTGGGGCTTAAAGCATTTTCAACAAAGAAATAAGCAAACTGAAGTAGTCATCGGTTGGTCTGTACAAATGATGGTAACTTTTACATTTACTAAATTATTTTAGTTCTGCTTGGTTCTTTTCTCATCTTCATTCCTGTTTTTATGCTGAACACTATTATGCTGACAATATATTAAATTCTCTTTTGTGTTCCCAGTGAAAAGAAGCCAACAAGAATAGCTTGCCCTAAGATCCTTTTTATAAAGTTTTATCATTTTTCAACAATTGTACATTACCCAACAGCCACGTGGTACAACTGTGCAAGCACAGTGTACTACTTTACAACATAAAACCATCACTATTCATCATCATCTTCTTCTTTCACCTCTGTCCAAACCCAGAACTTACCCTCACATAGAATCCCTTCAAGGCAGCCCCTTTTCTTGCTTTACACTCACTCTAGTATGTACAAACACCCACACCCTCACATCTCACATAAAAACACCCACACTAAACAATTAAACACACATACATTCCACACGCACTGCCTCACGGCAGTGGGTCTTCTTCTTGTTCAAATACACACATGCACACCAACATCACACACACACACACACACACACACACACACACACACACACACATAACCTATTTGCACAACTCTCCTTACGCACAAATACACAACACACCCAAATTACACACAAAACACACACTTACGCACCTACTACACCCACATAAAATCACCTCCACGGAGCCACAACTACTGCCTTGCACGATAGTGGATTTTCTTCCATCACAACACCCCTTTCAAACCCATCTTTACACTACACATGGAAGGCACCATGGTTGTGTTCTTGAACCACACCCATACAACTTCATGGCAATCATCTCTTGGCGACATGGCTGTCTAACACACACCATCGATAAACATACCGCACACAAATTTGTTCCCTTCATCTATAAAATGGGTCAAAATAATACACACAGTGGACAGTGTCAAGCCCCTTTTTTAAGCTTTTTATGGACAGTGTCATGTATGTTGTGGTCGTTACATGTTTGGTTTCTACACGTGATGGCATACTTCATCTGATTGGACTGGTAACTGTTTTGCACCCTATGATGTCTTCATCAGAACTTTCTTATCATTGGTAGAGTCTTCTACCATTTTTTCCCTACCTTTCCCTTTTGGATTTGTAGATGTGGAAGGTGTATGTCTCTTTGGTTTTTCAAGTATGACAACACCTTTATTGTCCCTAATTTGCATGTGATCTAGTTGTTTAGTAGCTAATCCTTCTCCTATCACTCATTTTTTAGGCCATGATAGCTGTTTTGGATTTTTCTTCTGTGCTCTTATTGCTCGGACATTACTAGTTATTTGTTCCAATAGTTTACCTAGTGGATTTGTGGTATTTGGGGGAAGATAAATTTCCACCATTGACAAGTTGCCAACTTTCTACTTAATTTCCTTTTTAATCCTTCAACTTCTCAGCATTTCATTTAAAATACATCATACTTCTCAAAAACCTAAATTGACTCCTCCCAAGTTTAGAATATGTTATTCCTGACTAAAAGAGAATTTGGCCATACAAAAATGTACCATACCAGTTTGTAGCACACCACGATGACACTATGAATGGATGATATTACTATTCAAATTGAAAATGGTCCACCTCTATTCTAAAGTAGGATGGATAACATTTTAAAAAGCACGGGTACTACTATGTAGTGTACATGGATGATATATCAGTATTCTCGAAAAACAGAGAAGTATATAGAAATCATCTGAAAGAGATAGCACAAGAATTTGTTGATCATGGATTAGTACTATTACAAAATAAATATGAATGTGAACAAACCACCATTAACTTTCTAGGATTGAGATTAGAAGACAGTAGAAACATTGTCCTTCAAGATCACATAGCTGAAAAAATAAAGCTATTTTCATAATCAATAAATGATGTAAAAAAAACCTTCAAAGATTTATTAGGTTGTTAGCATACACGAGGAAATTTATCTGGCATTTATTAAACCTAACATAAGCTTTAAGTAAAAAACTTAAAAAATGAAAGTAGAAATGGGAAGATAAGGATACCCAAAATGTTCTTTGGATAAAAGGTCAAGTTAAGACCTTGCCTAAACTAAGCTTGCCTAAACAAGAAAATAAGCTAGTTATAGAAACTGATGCTTCTGAAAATTGCTGGGGTGTAATATTAAAAGCATTACCCCCCGATCAAACTAATGAACACTTATGTGTATATTGGAGTGGAATATTCAAAGATGCAGAAATTCGGTATCACATAAATGAAAAAATATTTTTAGCTATAAAACGTGGTATAAAATATTTTTTCATATTTCTAGTTTTATAACACTTGCTTATCAGAATATATAATAGGTGTTTTAAAACTTCCTAAAGAGAGACCTAAGAGATGTTAGTCAAATAAGATTTCATCGATGGTAACAATGATTCAGCTATTATACTTTTGATGTAGAATATATCTCATCAGCCAAAAATGCACTTGCCATTTACCTAACAAGGAAGTTGTAAGCTCATAAGAGACAATTCAAAAGGCCTTAAAAGAAAGGTATGAAGCAGGAGATCCTAAAGTCGACCTATTGGGCGAACCATCAGGGAAATTCGACTACTACGTCATTTACCCTAAAAAGAAAGAGGACAGTTCTTTATCATTCACAAATCTCCCCTCCCCCCTGTAGCTGAAGATGATGGTCGACACTACAACCCCGAAATCCCTAAAATAGGATGATTCAAAACTAAGCGTTCAAAACTAATGCATAAGTTTAGGAGTAAATAGAGTAAGCCTGAAACCTCGACAGCAAGGTGGCCTAAACAAATGAGCAAGAAAATAAAATATTATTATCCTAACAGCAAGGATATAAAAAAGAAAAGTGGCAACTGATGAAGATGAAAGATCTTCAAAACATAATGTTACCATAACACAGATCAATGATAATAAAACAAAATCATTTTGTAATCCAGGGTTATGTGAAGAAAGCAAAAATTTCTTTGGAAATGTCTTGTACTACCTAAGGTAAAATTATCGAAAAGAGTTACGAAGAAACCTTAGACAATTAACTGATGAAAAAGGAATGATAGTCCTACAACAAAAAGAAGAAAGAATCTGATTGGTAGAAGAATTAGAATCATTACTTTTAGTTGATATCACTACTAAAATAAAAGAGCTAGTCAAGAAGGAAAATCAATACGAAGAGATCCTCCGCAAACCAGAAATAAAAGCACTCTTGAATTGGAATTATAGATGGCCAAGCCTCACATTATCATCCGACAAGATTAATCTGAGATGGATTGGACATGAACTCATAGACACATTTGAAATAGATTGAGATGATAGGCAACTTATCGATTATCTTCCAGCTATAATTTGATATACTCTTAGAGTTATTGGATTCACACAAAATATTATCATAGTCCATATACTATCATCCTTGGCAGAAAGAAGCGAAATCAAGTTCTACTAGCCATACCGGATTTTTTTCATTTATCGATTCACTAATAAAAGGTGAATGAATTTCTACCCACCACACTTAGATGAATGTAGAACACATATAATGTGGAGAAAGACAGGATTGAAAGAATTTGTTTTGTCTATGCAACCATTGAAAATATGGTAGCCAAGCCCTAAGAAACATGTTTCTACGATGGACGAAGGACAGTATTCCTGAAAGGGTACATAGAGCCCTCCAGACAGGGTCAAAATCAAGTGATCAAACTCTGTGAACAGTTCAATAGCTAAGGACAAGAAGAATCTGATCTGCCTAGCAAAACTTTTGATTTGTACAAGAAGGTTCGCAACCACAGGATATGCAAGATTGAAAGGACAGAAGTGCTAGTGAAAAATGACAAAGCCAAGTGGGAACATAATAAAGATGTTTGTCATAATAAAAGAAAAACATGAGCCTATAAAAAATAATAGATGGTTTTCCTATTGAGGAATCCTATGTACTTGATCCTTTCATCTATAAAAAGGGTCGAATTAAGGGTTAGAAGGCAGATGATGTACCAGAGATTGTAAAGTGTGTAAGAGTGTGAAGTGCGAAATATGCTAAGAATTAGTGTGTGCTATAATAGAAGAAAACATTCCTTTATATTGCTCCTTGTAAAATTTCTTTTCCAGTATAAATTAAGAAGTATTGATTTTAGTACGATATTTTTTCTACTGCACTTTTCAAACCAATATCCTGAAAGTTGAGATTGTTTGATTATGCCAATTATGAGAAATGTAAGGTATCGAGTTGTGTGTCCACTTGATGAAAATCTTAGCTATCAAAAAGCAACAAAAGAAGCATGGTGGACATACATTCAAGGACGAAGAACAACGTTTTTGTGAGTAACATTATATTCTAAAATAACTTCATGTGATTATAATGCATATGACAAAGTATTTCGGTGTATAAATTTTTTCTAAAGTTTAGGGGTTAGATTTACATTAAATTATTAGGGTTATCTAGCACTATTGAGGGAGAAGACTTAATCTAAACGTCCATAAATCACTAATAAAAGGCCAGATCGCTATACACACGCGCGCGCGCACACACACACACACACACACACACACACAGCTTAAAAAAGATTACCACACCACCATGCCCGGGGAAACATAAAGTTGGAGTGGAATCAAGATGGTTTTGGGGGAGAGGGATATAGTGTAATGCCCCAACCTTGGGCGTGATTACCAACAATACTTCAAGTCCTAATATCACATGCATTCTGATAAATACTCAATTACACCAAGGTAATAACAGCGCCTCTAATCCAGTAGCAACAGAATATCACCAAAAGATAGAGGCGCAAAACAACCTTGCCTCTTACAAACCATTAATCACAAAAAAATGATCCATCCTCAATTTCTATTACAAAAATCTAATACCAAATCAAATTACCACATCCGGGTAAAGTTCTCAAAAAGGAACACATTGCTTTGACATGCTAACAAAATAGAAGCTCTAATTTTTCCCTAAACGTGCCAAGCTCCTAATCATGCCTACCACATGTGGTAAGGGATAAAGCAAACAAATTGGCGACGAGCTGAAATAGCTCAGTAAGGGAAAATCAAATGGAAAGCAAATACTTTAATTCGTATTTCGAAACAAATCCCTAACTTTGATGAACAAACAATAGCAATTGACATTAACGTCAATAAAGCGAATCAAATCTACGAAATGATCATTAGTGGCCATAAGCCCAAATCAAACACAAAACTTGAAGGTACGAAACGCATACCGGTATGCATTTGATGTGGTAAGGATTCGTTAATTAGTATCACTTTACTAGTATTGTACAACTTTGGAGAATCGTTCAATTTACTTCGTACTTGCCTTCATCGCTATTTGGACAACAACTAGTAAAGTGATACTAATTGACGAATCCTTACCACAACAAGAAATACAAAATACCTTACCTTAACAAGCTCTTGGTACTAAATCCTTAAAGTGTCGCCTTTGTATCTCAAGAACCTCCCAAGCCCTCTCTCTCACAACCTTTAATAAGAGAAGCAAGGGAACTAAAAAGAAGAGTTGGAGGAAAAAGAAGTTATTTATAGGAAGAATCCTAAGTTGGCAATTTAAACTAATACTCTCCAAACTTTAGATACTTATTCAAAATGTCCCCAAAACTTTCCAATTTTTATGAAAAGGAAATCTAACACTTTCATTTGAAGGAAAACTATTCCTTCGACTAAAAAGGGGTTTCCATTAAACTGAATCCTTCGGTCGCAAAATTTCTTTCTTCATGGTTGCCTTTTTCATTCGACCGAAAACTTTCGATTCGACCGAATTTTTCTTTGCTTCTCATCTCGAATAAAAAAATACTTTTCATTCGAAGCCAAACTCTTCTATTCCAATGAATCTTTCAGTAGCTCCATTTTATTTCTGCCTAACGAAGATTGATTCGAATGAATCAGAATTCATTTCACCAAACCAAATCCTTCAGAGATGGTTTAATGACCATTTTATTCTAATAATTTATCCTTTAATTTAATTTCCAACAAATATGATCCTTATTCGGATAAAGAGAGGCTCTTACATTCTTCCCACCTTAAAAGAATTTCGTTCCCTGAATTAAACGTACCTTAATCATTGAAAAGTTGAGCGTGCTTCTTGTGCATAACATCCTTGAGTTCCCATGTAGCTTCCCTTTCAGAATGGCTATGCCATAATACTGTCACAAAAGCTATCCTTTTATAACGCATGACGCATTCATCGTGTTCTAGTATGTGATCCGGTTGCTCCTCATAAGATAGATCTTCCCTAACTTGAATAGGCTCGTACTCAATAACATGCAAAGGGTCAAAAACCTACTTCCTCAAGGTTGAAACATGAAAAACATTATGTATTCTTGACAAATTAGGAGGCAAAGCTAAACGATAAGTAAGTATACCAATTCATTCCAAGATTTCAAACGGTCCAATGTACTTTTCAGATAGCTTCCCTTTCTCCCCAAACCTTAAGACTCATTTCCATGGGGATACTAGCAAAAACACATGATCAACAACCTCAAATTCGAGCTCACGACGCCTCGTATCTACGTAACTCTTCTGTCGGTTCTGTGCAGTCCTAATTTTTTGGATCTTGTCTGCAGTGATTTGAACGAGTTCTAAACCTATTAATTTCCTTTTTCCAACCTCACTCCAACAAATTGGTGACCGACACCTTCTCTCATAAAGAGCCTCAAATGGTGCCATCTAAATGTTAGCATGATAACTAATATCATAAGCAAATTCTATCAATGGTAAATGACCATCCAAATTACCTCGAAAATTCATAACACAAGCTTGCACCATATCCTCCAATGTCTAGATAGTTCGTTCAGATTGCCAGTCTGTTTGTGGATGGAAAGCCGTGCTTAGATTTAGTCGTGTACCTATGGCCTCTTGCAAACTGCCCTAAAAGCATGAGGTAAATCGAGGGTCTCTGTCTGACACAATAGATAAGGACACTTCATGCAACCTAAGTATTTCTCGAATGTACAAGTTACTAAGTACCTCAATCGAATCCTTGTTCCTTATGGCTAAAAAGTGAGCTGCTTTGGTCAACCGATCAACTATCACCCATATTGCATCGTGTCGCTTTGTAGTTGGCAGCAGTCCAACCACAAAATCCATCGTTATATGCTCCCACTTCTACTCTGGAATAGCAGTGGTTGCAACTTCCTAATGGACCTCTGATGTTCTGATTTAATTCATTGAAAAACCAAACATCTAGCCATAATGTCCGCTGCCTCTCTTTTCATGTTATTCCACCAATAAACATCCCGTAAATTTTGGTACATCTTGGTACTACCCAGGTGAAGTGCAAAAGGTGAATTGTGAGTCTCCAATAGAATCTTTTTCTTTAATTTTGAAAAATCCGAAGGAACGCACAGTCTAGAACCCATACGAAGATTACCCTTATTATCCAATCTAAAATATGTGTAACTACGTTCTTCACTCTATCACTAATCTTGGCCAATTCAGGGTCTCATGCTTGAGCCGCCTTAACTCTCTCAATCAATGATGGTTGAACTTCCAAATGTGCTAAATACCCACCAAAATGAGGAAATCTTACCCGACTCCTAACTCTTCCAAGTCTTCCAACAATTGAGGTTATGTGGTAAGCATAGCAGAAAGTCTTTCCGTACTCTTCCTACTAAGGGCATCCTCCACGACATTAGCCCTACCTGGATGGTACAAAATGATGCAATCATAGTCCTTCAACAATTCCAACCACCGTCTCTGTCTCATGTTCAATTCTTTTTATGTGAATATGTATTTCAAACTCTATGGTCTGTATATATTTCACACGGTTCACCGTATAAATAATGATGCCAAATCCTTAATGCAAAAATCATAGCTACTAGTTCTAAGTCATGGGTAGGATAGTTTAACTCATGCTGTTTAAGTTGTCTAAAGACGTAAGAAATTACCTTATCTTGTTGCATAAGCACACAACCGAGTCCTTGTGGTGATGCATCACTATAGATGACGAATCCTCTAGATTCAGATGACAATGTCAAGACTGCTGCAGAAATCAAACACTTCTTCAATTCTTGAAAACTCTTTTCACATTCATCTGTCCACAAAAATTTGGCATACTTTCTTGTCAACTGGATCAAAGGAACAGACATGCAAGAAAACCCTTCGACAAATCTCCTATAAAACCTGCCAATCCCAAGAAGCTCTTAATCTCTGTTACAGAGTTTGGTCTCTCCCAATTCACAATTGTTTCAATCTTAGTAGGATCCACCGATATCCCATCCTTAGTCATTGCATGACCTAAGAAGGAAAATTGTTCTAACCAAAACTTACACTTATTGAACTTGGCAAAGAGTTTATGCTCCCTCAAAATCTGCAAAACTATAGTCAAATGTTTTTCATGTTCCTTTTCACTCTTTGAAAAAACTAAGATATCGTCTATAAATACAATTACAAACTAATCCTAGTACTTTTTAAACACCCTGTTCATAAGCTCCATAAATGCAGCCGGAGCATTCATCAGATCAAAAGGCATTATTAAAAATTCGTAATGGCTATACTGTGTCCTAAAAGCAGTCTTTGGTACATGCTCCTTCTTCACCTTAAGCTGATGGTAACTCGATCGAAGATCTATTTTCAAGAAGTGCCAGGCACTTTGAAGTTGATTAAATAGGTCGTCAATTCAAGGTAATGGATATTTATTTTGGACTGTTAGGCGATTTAGCTCCCTATAATCAATAAATAAACGCATGCTCCCATTCTTCTTTTTAACAAACAGTACTGGCGCATCCCAGAGAGATACACTAGGACAAATCATATCTTTGTCTAAGAGTTCTTGTAATTGCTCTTTTCGTTTCTTAAGTTCAGTAGGAGCTAACCTATAGGGTGCCTTCGAGATAGGTGATGCACCAGGAATCAAATCAAAAGTAAACTCAATTTCCATATCTGGCTCCTGACAAGTCTTCTGGAAACACTTCAAAAAATTCACAAACCACAGGGACATCCTCAAGCCTGACTCCGGTTATGCCAGTGTCATGAATATGAGCCAAATAACCTCTACTACCCTTCCTAAGAAGATGTTTGGCACGCAAAAAGGAAATCAAATTAGGTAGCGTACTGACCCTAGCCCCTTGAATCTTAAATTCGGGCTGATTCGGAATCGAAAATAGCACTTCTTTGCTAAAGCAGTCTATCCCTGCATGATTGTAAGACAACCTATCCATACCCAAAATCACATTGAAATCCTTCATATCTAGCAAAATTAAGTCCATCGTCAATACTCTATCATTGACGATGATGGAGCACGAATTATATACTCTAGAGGCAACCATAGGGTTCCAATGGAGGTATCACCATAGAGTTCGGTTTCCAAACTTTTAAGTCTAACAGTCAAATACACACAAAAAGATGTCGAAACAAATGAGTGTGTGGCACCAGGATCTAGCAACACAAATGCCTTCTTATCACAGACTTTAAAGGTACTTGTTACAACATCATTTGACGCTCCTTCCTCGTGAGTCGTCATGGCAAAGACTCTGGCATGCCCCTTCGATGCTCTTGGTTTATCATCTTCTTTCTTATTCCATTTCGAATCACGAGATGGCTTGGTGCAGTTTCTAGCTATGTGTCCCACTGCCTTGTAATTATAACACGCTTCCATCTTCGTCTAGCAGGGCGAGTTCCCATGACATTTTCCACAAGTAGTGCAATTTTTAGTACCGCGTTGAGTCTGCTACCTTTGCCCCAATCTACCTAACGATCTTCTCTTGACATCTGATGCTGATTCCCTTCCACTTCCAGAGTTCTCTTCATTACGATCCCTCTTCTTCCTCTTATCTTCCCAGATGAGCAGTTGTTCATCATGAATGCACTCCAGACGTTGTGCCCCATCAACCACTTGTGCATAGGTAGGGTTATCCAGAATGGACATCTGTCAATTTATCTCAAAGCGCAGTCCTTCTTAAAACTTGCGAGCATGATGACTCTCG
Organism: Escallonia herrerae; assembly: GCA_033070095.1. Taxonomy (NCBI): domain Eukaryota; kingdom Viridiplantae; phylum Streptophyta; class Magnoliopsida; order Escalloniales; family Escalloniaceae; genus Escallonia; species Escallonia herrerae. The sequence goes on along the minus strand of JAVXUP010000951.1, from coordinate 82,336 downwards.
TCTTGAACAACATGAGAGGCAAATCTTGAAAGTCTTGCAAATTGCTCCTCATACTCGGTGATCATCTCATTTAGATGCTGAGCGATCCTCATGAAATCACTTTCCAAAGCCTCCTTCACATTTAAGGGAAAGTACTTTGTGAAGAAGCGGTCTTGAAATGCTTGCCATGTGACATCTCCTTTCTCTTTTACCGTTATCATCCTTGAGGTCATCTTCCACCATTGGTCAGCCTTGCCTGTCAACTGAAAAATTGCTAACTTCACCTTTTGTTTGTCACCTCGAATACCTTATCCAATTCATTAACCCATGTCTCTGCAGCCACAGCATCTGCAGCCTTATTGAATTTATTTGGCCGCAAACTAGTGAATTGTTTCAAGATCACAGTGTTAGCCACAGCATCTGCAGCCTTGGGTTCTTCATCCCCTCTTCCACCTCGGCCTCTTCTGCCACCACGAATCCCACCGCGGTTACTCATCCTGATTAGCACCATAGACATAATTAAGTCTAATGCTTACACATTTAATCAAGTACTAATCTTAACAATCGCCGAAGCTTTAAACTAACGTATCTTAATCTGATTTTATTAGTCTACAGAATCTTCAACCTAGGCTCTGATACCAAACTGTGACGCCTCTAACCTTGAGCACCATTTCCAACAGTACTTCAAGTCCTAATATCATATGCATTCTAATAAATACTCAATTAGACCAAGGTAATAACAGAGCCTCTAATCTAGTAGCGACAAAATATCTCCAAAAGGTAGAGGCGCAAAATAACCTTGCCTCTTACAAACCATTAAACACAAAGGAATGATCCATCCTCAAATTCTATTACAAAAATCTAATACCAAATCAAATTACCCATATCCGGGTAAATTTCTCAAAAAGGAACACATTGCTTAGACATGTTAACAAAATAGAAGCTCTAATTTTTCCCCAAACGTGCCAAGCTCCTAATCATGCCTACCACCTGTGGTAAGAGACAAAGCAAACAAATCGGGGATGAGCTAAAATAGCCCAGTAAGGGAAAATCAAATGTAAAGTAAATACATTAATTCGTATTTCGAAACAAATTCCTATCTTTGACGAACAAACTATAGAAATTGACATTTACATCAACAAAGTGAATCAAATTTACGAAATGATCATTAGTGGCCATAGGCCCAAATCGAACACAAAATCCGAAGGTACGAAATGCATAGTGGTAACATAATAGCCATCATTGTGAGGACTATCCGAAAGTCACTTAAAGTGAATACAAAAACTACTAAGGTGGCTACAAAAGTTACCAAGTAACTACAAAAGTCACCGGGATGACTACAAAAGTCTTAAAGACTCCCTTTTTCAACAAAAGCTTGTTCATTCTAATGATCATATGCAACTTACGAATTTTGAATTCAAATAGCGATGAAGGCAGGTACGAAGTAAATTGAACGATTCTCCAAAGTTGTACAACACAAGTAAAGTGATACTAATTAACGAATCCTTACCACATCAAGAAATATGAAATCCCTTTCCTTAACAAGCTCTTGGTACTAAATCCTTAAATTGTCGCCTTAGTATCTCAAGAGTCTCCTCTCTCTCTCTCTCAACCTTAAAGAAGATAAGCAAGGGAACTAAAAAAAAAGAGTTGGAGGGAAAAAAAGCTATTTATAGGAAGAATCCTAAGTTGACAATTTACACTAATTCTCCCTAATCTTTAGATACGTATTCAATATTTATACAAAACTTTTCAATATTTACGAAGAGGAAATCTAACACTTTCATTCGAAGGAAAACTATTCCTTCGTCTAAAAAGGGATTTCTATTCGACTAAATCCTTCAGTCGTGAAATTGCCTTTTTCACACTTGCTCTTTTCATCCGTCTGAAAACTTTTCATTCGACCGAAAGCTTTCCATTCGACCAAATCCTTCAGTCGCTTCTTATCTCGGCTAAAAAAATGTTTTTCATTCTAAGCAACCACTTTCTATTCGAAGTAAAACTTTTCTATTCTAATGAATCTTTCAGTAGTTCCATTATAATTCTACCTAACAAAGATTGATTGGAATGAATCAGGATTCATTCGACTGAATCCTTCAGAGATGGTTTAACGACCATTTTCTTCTGATAATTTATCCTTTAATTTAATTTCCAACAAATATGATCCTTATTAGCATAAAGTGTAGCTCTTACATAGAGATTTGGATTTGCAGAGAGAAACACATGATTTTGATCCTAGTGGTTTGAAAAAGCACCATACATTCTTCTTTCACCACAAAATAAATCAAAGTTCAATACAAAAGAGATATGTTGCTAGCCTTAGGCAAGTTGCCTATTGCTAGCGACCAAAACTACATCGTTTTAGTCTGAATTGCATGTTCTTTTCCCCCCTTTTTCCCGTCATTCTATCATTCCCCGTCATTCTCTTTCTTATTATATCAGCCAAACCACCACTGCCTCAGATCAGCTAATCCCTATCACCGCTACTGTCGCTGGCCAGCCTCCACATCGGCAACCCGCCACTGCCGCAGATTAGCCGATACTCAAATGCAAAACTCCGTTTGTTTCTTATACATCTCAATTATTCAAAATTAAAGCACAATGTATTGGGTATATCAGTTACCATATGATTCTGATCCATGGTTCTTCAGGGTAATGCTAGCGGTGGTGGTCAGAGGGAACAAAGTCAGAGGTGACCATGGAGGTTCGAGGTGGAGGGTGAAGATAGGATATTAGTTGTCGGCGACAGAGGTCGGTGATTTGGTGTGGTGACAGTGGCTGGGGGTTGGCAATGGTGTTGTTACTAGTTTTTTATGGTGGGTTTGACATGATATCTCCATGTTTGTTAATGCTTGTTTTGACAACCAAACCCTCCCTGTGCACACCAACCAAACTAATATCTTCCTCATTCCAAAGAAGGCCTACCCTGAAACTGTGTCCCACTTCCGGACCATCAGCCTCTGTAACGCTAGTTATAAAATCATTTCTTGCATTCTTCTTAATCGTCTCAGACTGATCATAGACAAGATGATTCACCGAAATCAAACTAGCTTCCTGAAAGAAAAGAGAACGGCTGACAACATTATCATTGCAAATAAAATCTTTATGGCAAAGCTTGACCTTGAAAAGGCTTACAGCCACCTTTCTTAGGAGTTCCTTTTCAAAACTCTTCTGAAATTAGGATTCAGTGAAACCACTAGGTTGATCATGGCCTATGTCTCGACGATGCAGTACGCAATTCTTTGGAAGAGCACACCATCATCATTCTTTAGGCCTTCCCGTGGACTCTGTCAGGGAGACCCGCTATCGCCTTATCTATGCCTAAATGAACTGTCCAGCCTTCTAATTCAGCAGAAAAAGATAAAGCCCGTTAAGGTGGGGTGATTAGGTCTTGCCATCTCTCAAATTATGTTCGCAGATGATATTCTTTTGTTTGGTAGGGCCACAAAAGCGAATGGCAGAACATTTCTGAACATGCTAAATTACTTTGGTTCTTTGGCTGGCATCCACATTAATACCAAAAAATCAAAAATACTGATAGAGACATTCGGCACTATTTTAAACACTTTGTGAATCTCCCTTTTACTGATAAATTTGATACTTACTTTGGGATGCCTTTAATTCAGGGTAGACTTGTAAATGACCAATTCAACCATATCCTGGACAAAATGCGTACAAGCTCGTTGCTTGAAAAAGTGAATTTCTTTCGTGTGCAGGCAGAACTACATTGGTGAAATATGTTTTAAATCTATTCCCTATTTTCCTTGCAAGCTTACATGCTCCCTTCTAATGTCGCTCACCACATAGACACTTTAGTAGAAGCTTCCTTTCAGGCCACTCGGAAGTTGAACATAAATGGCACGGCATTTCATGGCACAATATCTCTCGGCTGCATCCATGGGGGGGTTTGGTATTTAATCAAACCAGAAAGATGAACGAAGCTATGTTCATGAATCTAGTATGGAACATTCGGTCTAAAGTGGGCTCTCTTTGGGTTAAAGTGATTAAAACTAAGTATTTTATGAATGAGTCAATATGCTCGGCAAAGAATAGATGTAATGGATCCTGTTTCTGGAAACATCTGGTGCAAGCTTGAGATAGTATGGCAGATAAAATATGTTGGCATATAGGAAAGGGCACGAAGGTGTCGTTTTGGCACAATAAATGGCTATTGTTGGGGAGTACAAGAAACTAGATAATTGGACCTTTTGCCCAGGCATAACGACACCTTAAAAGTCAAGACACTCATCAAGGACCGAAACTGGGATCAACAACGCTTGCCAAACTTGTGCCCCCTACATCATTAATCAGATTTCGAACATTCTCATTCCTCTCCACCACGACCCTTTGGACATTATCATATGGACTTTTGACAACTGGGAATGTTCGGTCAGCTCTGCGTATAAGCTTTTATTTCATATCAAAAATTCACGAGCTTTATGACTGTAACTGGATTTGGCACTTACATATCCCACCCCGAGTTCAGCACTTACTTTGGAAAAGTAGTCTCAATGGTCTACCTGTTCGTTCTAAACTACCCTGGCTCCAAACTCAGCTTTGCCCCACAATTGTGGCAAAACGAAGACCATTGATCACGGCCTCCATTTTTGGCCTTCTATCCAACAAATATGGCATGAAGTAGCGCCAGACAATACCAACAATCGATATAAAAACCTTCCTTTACAATGTTGGTGTAAAAAATCACTAGTCTCCACACTACTTTTGGACCGCAGAATAGCCCATGGCCAACCTTTGTCCGTTTTCTTATATCTGGCATTTGGAACCATCGAAACAAGCTCATTGTCCTCCAAACCCCATTCCCTACCCAGGGTGCAATTATTAAAGAGACTATAGCCTTGCCAAGGGATCTTTTCATTGTTAACTGGGATACGATTCATAGAACCCAATGTATACATTGCAATACATTAAATGGAACCCCCTTCTGTCAAAATCAATACGAATAGGTGTGTCAACAAACGTCATCAACGAGCAGGTGTAGCGGCTATCATAAGAGACACAAATAGCAATTGGCTCATCGGTAGCTCTAGAAAACTTCATATCACTCATAGCCATACGACTGAGTGGTGGGCTTAAGATGGCTTGAGTTTGCATGGAATAACAATTACTACAACATCTTATTGGAAGTCGACGATATAAATATGGTCAATTATCTATTGCATGATGTAACTCCCGCCCCGTTATTTGACATTTTTATACTTGATTGCAGGGCTCTACTTAGACATACTTGGCAGGTATACGTTTCCCATGCTTTCAAGGAAATGAACCTTTGCACGGACCGAATGACAAAGCAGGTAGGTGTTCAGCTTCATGTATTCCACTTGTTGAATCATGCACCGAACTTTTTGTACAACCTACTTCAACATGATGTATAATACCCGCATTTTTCCTAACGCGAATCTTTTATAAATAGGTAAAGTTGGGGGGTCAATTGTGCAATAGTGTAAAATATAATTTGGAGGCCTTCCTTATAGCTTGACACCTCATACTAGATTGGATGACTAAGCTAAGCTAATTAAAGAGTGTAATAATGGTCTTGCGGATAAGGGAGCCTCGGATGAAAAAAAAAGCTGACCACGAAACAAAACAAGAAGAAAAAGAAAAGAAAAACTGAAGAAAGAAGAAGAACATGGTAACTCGAGAACGGAGAAAACAGGGAAGAACATAGGAGAATTCAAGCTTATTTTTCCGGGGTTATAGCTAAAGATCTGCGGATCCAGGTAAGGAATTCTATCTGAACCCTAGTTAAGTACTTTTATGTGAACCCTTATTTTGATAACTCGTACTCGCAAGTAATCCTTGATTTACTTGTGAGCAATGTTGAACTCTGAAGTATGTATTGATGTTAGTATGTCATTGCCTAGAGAACCCCTAATATTGAACCTGAATCGATTATTGAAAATTTTGTGATGCTCGTTTGTATTGCATACTGAGTAAATTGGATAAGTATTTGTCTCTATTTTTTTCAATTGTTGTGCCTGAAGCAATCGTTTTGCTATTTATTTGTGACCGTCTTCTGAAATTCCGAATGATGACTATTTTGATACTATGGTTATTGAAATCCGATCTAGTTTTGGTGAATTGAGCTTATGTTAATGCTCATTGATATTATTGATTTTTTTCTATGTTGATCTGGGTTTCTGTTCTGTAGGGAGGCGCTATAAGGCTAGTCTGAATCCTACATGAAAGGCAGGCTAGTTCCTTGATCGTTATTGAGGGCTAATAATTATATTATGGTACATCATGCATGTGTACACCCTGTTACCGTGCCGGAATGGCATTGCAATTGCCCAGGATCAATAATGATTTTTTATTTTATCTGCTCTGCATATTGCCGTGACTGTTATGGAAATGATTGAAAGGTTTTATCTGAAATAAGTTGTGCTCGTGTTGAAATCTCTTTGAGAAATCTTTAGTGTATTGTGGAAAAAACTGTCTCAGATGATCTGTATACATTTTGGAAATCCTTTGGAGAACCATCATCATATTTTTGAATTGATGAGTTTGAAGAGGATCTTTTATTGATTGTTTTGGTACCCGTCGCGATTGTATTGGGCAATTTTGGTGTTTTATTTATGATGAATTTTGATCGTTTTGGAAATCATTGAGTTTTGATCGTTCAAAGCGTTTTGAAAATCATTGTTGGTTGAATTATCGAAAATCGTGTTTTAATCATTTTGTAGTCCTTGTATGACCTTACTGAACTCTCAAAAGCTCACTTTTCATTTGGCTCCCTTCTGCAGGTGATGGTAAGCTGTAGCAGGTTCGAAAATAGGTTATAGTCGGTGTGAGGTTCTGGTAAGCCCGCCACTATAGGGATGTGAAACCCCTGCATGGGTCGGTACTGTCACCATGTTTTTCTTTTAGGACTTGAGTTTGTAAAGAACTTATAGTTTAAGTGTAAGCATTCGTGTAAGCTTGTATTTGAAGAATATGAGGTGGTATCAGATTAAATGTTTTGAAGTATGTGTTAGTGAGCAAATTTGACAGGTTTGATGTGATACAATAGGTTAACGACTCGGGAGTTCAGGGCGGTAGAGCTCCGGATTTCTGGGGCATTACAAGTTGTATTAGATCAGTTCGGTCTTATGGTATTAAGAGTATAAGCGTATGATTCTGTAGGCATAGAACCGAGTATAAGTATATGATTCTATAGGCACACAGAGTATAGGCGATACGATTCTGTAGAATCATATCTGGTTAATGAGAGTGGGGTAGGATTATGGTAGAGTTAAGAAGTATGGCTTTCGCATTGAGGAGTTTGCCTTTAACTTGTAATCATATTGTTCTTTAGACATGTGTCGTGCCCACTGATCACTGTTCATTGTGCCAGCATGGCTCGTTCTCATAGCCCTAACAGCGGAGACCGTACGGAGAGCCAGGATGTCCCCAATAGAGAGGTATCTCAACCTAATAGAGAGGAACATCAGGACCCAGAACCGATGGTTGCAGTTCTGAATATTATGAACCAGATACAGACGTTGCTGACACAGAATCTAACTAATCAGAATTAGAGGGTAACAAAACTGGCTCGATCATGACCTCAAGATGAGAGTACATTGGATGAATTTAATAAACAAGGTACTACTAGCTTTTGGGGGTCATTGGAACCTGTGGAGGCAGAGAACTAAATTAAAGAAATGAAGAAAATCTTTCGAGCCATTCACTGCAGTGAGAGACAAAAGGTAGATTTTTCTATGTATAGGCTAAGAGGTAAGGCCGATCAGTGGTGGAAAATGGTAGATATGAGTTTGAGTCATCAATAGTTAGATGAGATGACTTGGAAGCAATTCAGGGAATTGTTCCTCAACTGGTGCTTCTCTAGGAGTTACTTTTACCAGATGTTGAAGGAATTTGCCACGGTGACGCAATGAGATCAATAATCGGTAGATAAATTTGAAATGAGTTTTCGCACCTCGCCAGATTTGCAGTAAAGATGTTGCCAACAGAAGGAGATAGATGCCGAAAGTTTGAGTAAGGCCTTAGGCATAAATTGAGAGACATGGTCATCTCTGCTCGGTTGACGAGCTATAGGGAATGTGTAGACTTGGCACCCACTTTGGAACAATCTAAGTATGACCAAAGAACGAGGTACAGGCAAATGCGGGGGGTGGACATAAGAGAAATAGAGATGTCAAAAGGGCCGGGTGGCCCGCGGGCTGGCCCGGCCCGGCCCGTTTTTGGCGCGGGCTGGCCCGGCCCGTTTTTGGGCCCGGGCTGGCCCTAACCCTTAGGGCTTGGGCCAGGGCCAGGCCGAATTCTTTGAGAAACGGGCCCGGGCCCGGCCCTAAAACGGCCCTTTTTTGGCCCGGCCCTAAAATGGCCCGGGTTTGGCCCGGCCCCGTTAGCCCCCCCCCCCCCCCCTAATTTTTTTTCTTTTCTATTTTTTTTGAAGTCTAGTTTATTACATCATTATTTTTTTGATATTTTGGATCTTTTTAGTTAAATTAATAGTTTTTGAGGTGTTATTGAATTCATATGATCAGTATTTTCTTTAACATACGCAGAGAAGTATGGGTGTGTGGTGACTGTGACGTGTTTTTGATGATTTCTGAGTAGGCTTTCATTTAATGTATTTTACAGAATTTGCTTTGTGTTCTAGATCACAAGCTAAGGGAATAATTATAAAAACAATTATCATGTATTCTAAACATAAATAAAAATTATGTATTCTTTTTGTTTCAAACCAAAAGAGGTGAATTGAATTCTAAATTTAATTTCATGAAGTGGGTGACGTGTTAAAGAGCCTTGAAGAATAATCTCATGTTTCTTTAAATGACCAAAGAATTTGAATGTAACAAGAAAAGATGTTATTTTATCTTCATCGATCTCGTTATTGTTTTTGTTTGATCTACTCTATTTTTCTTTGACATTTACAGGTTTTACACCATATTACGAAAGAGATTGAATTTTGCACTTAAAATCAGTATGTATGGGCTAGAACAACTAGTTTTTGTACTTAATCGTAGTTAATGGTCAATCAACATCAATTTGCCTTTTCGAAAGGGGGTTAATTCGTGAAAAAGTGATTGTATACTCAGTGGTCCGTTTCCAAAAATTTTGCCCTTTGTTGAAGAAGAAGTCTTTATAATAAAAAGTTGGGAAGAAAGGAAAAAAAAAATGGATTGGGCCCGGGCCCGGCCCAAGCCCGGCCCTAAATATTGGGCCTAGGGCCTGGGCTTGGACTGGGCCCATATATCCCAGGTTTTAGGCCCGGCCCCGCCCGTTTTTCATTTGTGAGGCCCGGCCCAAGCCCGATTTCATTGGAGGCCCGCTGGGCCTGGGCCGGGCCGGCCCAAGCCCTGCCCATTGACAACTCTTAGGGAAATAGGAAGGAATTCCTCCATGAAAGATCTACGGTGGTGAATGAACGTCGACAATTTTTAGCCAATTTTTAGCTCGAGCACGGCACGTGCCCAAGGCTTGAGGATGGGGCCGAGACACCGGTTCAAGCCCGCTCCGGCTCAGGGATTCAGACCTGGGCAGGGTTCTAGATTTTGACCAATGCAAGGTATCAAATTTATAGGGGCATCAAGTGTAGGCGCTTGATCAACTCAGATAAATAGAGTTGGACCATCACATAGTTTTAGAGTCCGACCCATACAAAGTACTGGTTAGGGTGGCAGGTCAACCTTTTTGGACATCCCATGCGTCATGTGAGGAAAGTATCATGGCTTTAGGCCATGCTACAGAATCACCGGTTGGTGCTTCAGGTGCGACAATGTAGAGCATCAGGTTCGAAACTATCCAATTGTGAGAAATAATCAGTCAACTTCCCGTCCCAAACCTATAGCTAGTGCATCAAGCAGAGGTCCTTGTCGAGGAAGAGGACAAGGTCGACAGGGACAGACTTACCACTCTGAAGTCCAGCAGGAGCAGAGGCTCGGGACATCAGCTAGACTTTGTCCAATGTCCACTCAGGGTGCTGTACACCCGATGTCCTGGTGTAGGGTACACTATAAGTTAACCCATTAGATGCTTGGATGATGTTTGATTTTGGAAAGAAATATTCTTTAGTAGCCCTTATTTTTGCATGGCATCAAGAGCGAGAACCCATCTTTTAGAACTGATCTTGTGACAAGTACCCCGTTATGAGAGTCTTTGTTTTGTTGATCTCTATGATTGTACAGTCTATGTTTGGGATAAAGATCCTTTTATGGACCTCGTTTCCTTTGTTGTTTAGGATTATAATATTGTACTAGGTATGAATTGGTGATTTGCTAATCACGCACCATTGTATTACATGGGAAAACCCTAGTCGTATATAAAAAGTTTATAACGTATGCACAACAGCTAAGTTGATGATTGATTTATGAGTAAGAATTGTGTTTCAGAAAGATGATTGGCGTTAAGATTGAAGGTTTGCTTTAAAGGTACAAGAAAGGATTTGGAATTTTACTCTGTCATCTGATTCATTCTTTTGCACATTGAACTCAAGTGCAACATAATTGAATGCCAGCTTACCCTAAGACGTCGAGGAAGCCGTCATTCAGGTTCAGTCTGCTTATTCTGTCTTCAGAATGTTTATTTATCTATTTTTTCGTATCTAGTTGGAATTATCTGACTCACTGGCCATGGGAAAGTTACGAATTCCATAAGGGACAAATATATCCTTCCGGTTTTGATTGTTTGGAGTCGTTGGGTTGACTTATATCATCATTCTTGTGTCCGTCGTTCTTCTGGAATGTCACAAAATTCTATTGTGAACCCCGAGAGCCGATATGCATAATTTTGTTAAAGATTTTGTATTTTGTATTTTGATTGTCTGATTGTGATTATTATTATCATTATTTTTATAGTTTCCCCTACCTGGATTTGAGGTTAGGTAGATTGCTAAGCCTCAGATAAATTGTGCGCAAGAATAGATTATGAGAACGTGGATAAGTTTTGGATAAGATATATGACGATTTGGTGTATGATTGGAATCTTAGCAGAACACATGATAGTAGAAAGTATGTTACTTGCTTTTGGGAACCAAGAGGTTTTAAATATTACCGGAATGGATGATCGAAGGATAAGGCTATGAGACTTTGGTAAATAATGTGACTGTGAATCAGAAGTGATGTAATAATATAGAGCCTTACACTCTACTGAAAATGAACGTATTGGTATCCAAAATCATATGTTATGCTATGTTAGGAGAACGTATTTCTAGGTGACGAATTCGGTAACAGCTTGGACTCGTTGAGATAAGGCACCAGAGTGTGTAGCTAAACCATAGTAGTTATAGTTTTCTGTCATTCTGTGAAGTGTATGTAGAACCGTATGTATGGAATACATAGCTATGTTAAGATAACAATCCTCTCGGTGATGAACTTGAAATAATTTGGATATGTTGTTTGAGGAATTAGAGTGTGCTGTGAAAGCCTAGTGGTTACACCTTTTGTTGTTTGTTGTGAGGTGTAAGTACTTATATGAATTTGTTACCCTACCCATGTTAGTCTTGGTAAATCGGAGGTCTTGTGTGACCATTGTTTAGTATTTTAGTGTTCCTTGATCTTAAAGTTGTGTGGACAATCATAAGTAAATTGTGCAACTTATGGGATCTCTGATGTTGTATAAGCATGAGGTAGGGGAAGTTTGTCATATTAGAGCTTGACTTAATCTATTTAATACGTTGAAAAATTGGAGCAGTAAAGGTTCTGCTCAGTGGATTGCGTACACATTAAGTCATCATTTGTGAAAAAGTTAAAGCAAGGTGGTTGTCGGACAGGGTTTCAGTTTAACATTACGATTTAAATATAAATAGTTGTGTTCGAGTATTCGTGGAATAGGAATTCTGGGTGCGGAAGTTAGAGGTCACTTAGCTACTATGAGATAGTTATCAGAGTTCTGCAGTAGAAGCGATATGCATAGACGTTATAAGTGATAGGATATCCAGTAGCAAAATTTGAGGACGAAATTTTTCTAAGGGGGGGGGGGAGAATGTAATACCCGCATTTTTCCAAGAGCGAATCTTTGGTAAATAGGTAAAGCTAGGGGTCAATTGTGCAATAGTGTAAAATATAATTTGGAGGCCTTCCTTATAGCCTGGATGATTAAGCTAAGCTAATTAAAGAGAATAATAATGGTCTTAAGGATAAGGGAGCCTCGGATGGAAAAAAAAAGAAGCCGACCACGAAACAAAACAAGAAAAAAAACAGAAGAAAGAAGAAGAACAGGGCAGCTCGGGATGGGGTAAAACAGGGAAGAACATAGGAGAATTCAAGCTTATTTTCCCGGGGTTAAAGCTAAAGACTTTCCGGCTATGATGATTTAGCTGCAGATCCAGGCAAGGGATTCTATCTGAACCCAGGATAAGGACTTTTGCCAGAACCCTTATTTTGATAACTCGTATTCGTAAGTACTCCTTGATTTACTTGTGACTAATGTTGAACTCTGAAGTATGTATTGATGTCAGTAAGTCATTGCTAGGGGTGAACATTTAAACCGTTAAAACCGATCCAACTATTAAAATCGAACAAACCAATCTGTCTATTTCCGAACCGATCTAAAAATCAATCGGTTTGTTTTTTTTTCTTTCCAAACCATACATTCGGTTCGATCAGTTCGGTTTGGATTTTTTTGAAACCGCATAAACCGAACCAATTGTATATAATAATAATAATAATAATAATAATAATAATAATAATAATAATAATAATATAACATATATATATATATATATATATTTACCTAATTCTAATTATTTTTTTACACACTCCAGTTATATAACTACTCATATAAAATGAGATAAACCCTAAATCTCTTAACGTAACACACATTTTTCATTCGTCGCCTACATCTTACTAAGTGTTGATAATTATGATAAAAAAATCAGTTTTTTTTGGAGCTTGTTTGTAATATCCCACATCGGATGTGAAATAGTATGAGATGACTCTTATAAGACATTGCCAAGGAACTCATAAGTACCTAATTGGCTAGCCCTTTTGAGGGAGGCAATGCCCTGTGGTGGGGCCGTGGACCGGGTCGTTACAGATGGTATCAGAGCCGACTCTCGAAAACTCGGGCTGGGCTATCCAGTCGGGTTGTCGATGGTTGGGGAAACGAAGGCAAGCCCGGGTATATCCCATATCAAGAGGATGGTTGGGGCAACAAAGGGTGAGCCCGGTATATCCCACATTGGCTAGAGAGGAAGATTTTGGGCTATGTGTGATTGAGCCTTAGCGAGGACGCTAAGGTATAAGGAGGGGAGATTGTAATATCCCACATCGGATGTGGAATAGTATGAGATGACTCTTATAAGACATTGCCAAGGAACTCATAAGTACCTACTTGGCTAGCCCTTTTGAGGGAGGCAATGCCCTGTGGTGGGGCCGTGGACCGGGTCGTTACAGATGGTATCAGAGTCGACTCTCGAAAGCTCGGGCTGGGATATCCAGTCGGGTTGTCGATGGTTGGGGAAACGAAGGCAAGCCCGGGTATATCCCACATCAAGAAGATGGTTGGGGCAACGAAGGGTGAGCCCGGTATATCCCACATTGGCTAGAGAGGAAGATTCTGGGCTATGTGTGATTGAGCTTTAACGAGGACGCTAAGGTATAAGGAGGGGAGATTGTAATATCCCACATCGGATGTGGAATAGTATGAAATGACCCTTATAAGACCTTGCCAAGGAACTCATAAGTACCTAATTGGCTAGCCCTTTTGAGGGAGGCAATGCCCTGTGGTGGGGCTGTGGACCGGGTCGTTACAGATGGTATCAGAGCCGACTCTCGAAAGCTCGGGCAGGGGTATCCAGTCGGGTTGTCGATGGTTGGAGGAAACGAAGGCAAGCCCGGGTATATCCCACATCAAGAGGATGGTTGGGGCAACGAAGGATGAGCTGGGTATATCCCACATTGGCTAGAGAGGAAGATTCTGGGCTATGTACGATCGAGCCTTAGCGAGGACGCTAAGGAATAAGGTAGGGAGCTTGTAATATCCCACATCGATTGTGGAAGAGTTTGCAATTGGCCTTATAAGACCCTGCCTATGAACTCATAAGTACCTACTTGGCTAGCCCTTTTGAGGGAGGCAACGTCCTGTGGTGGGGCCGTGGATCGGGTCGTTACAGATGGTATCAGAGCCGACTCTCGAAAGCTCGGGTTGGGATATCCAGTCGGGTTGCCGATGGTTGGGGAAACGAAGGCAAGCCCGGGTATATCCCACATCAAGAGGATGGTTGGGGCAACGAAGGGTGAGCCCGGTATATCCCACATTGGCTAGAGAGGAAGATTCTGGGCTATGTGTGATTGAGCCTTAGCGAGGACGCTAAGGTATAAGGAGGGGAGATTGTAATATCCCACATTGGATGTGGAATAGTATGAGATGACTCTTATAAGACCTTGCCAAGGAACTCATAAGTACCTACTTGGCTAGCCCTTTTGAGGGAGGCAATGCCCTGTGGTGGGGCCGTGGACCGGGTCGTTACAGATGGTATCAGAGCCGACTCTCGAAAGCTCGGGCTGGGATATCCAGTCGGGTTGTCGATGGTTGGGGAAATGAAGGCAAGACCCGGTATATCCCACATCAAGAGGATGGTTGGGGCAACGAAGGGTGAGCCCGGTATATCCCACATTGGCTAGAGAGGAAGATTCTGGGCTATGTGTGATTGAGCCTTAGCGAGGACGCTAAGGTATAAGGAGGGGAGATTGTAATATCCCACATTGGATGTGGAATAGTATGAGATGACTCTTATAAGACCTTGCCAAGGAACTCATAAGTACCTACTTGGCTAGCCCTTTTGAGGGAGGCAATGCCCTGTGGTGGGGCCGTGGACCGGGTCGTTACAGATGGTATCAGAGCCGACTCTCGAAAGCTCGGGCTGGGATATCCAGTCGGGTTGTCGATGGTTGGGGAAATGAAGGCAAGACCGGGTATATCCCACATCAAGAGGATGGTTGGGGCAACGAAGGGTGAGCCCGGTATATCCCACATTGGCTAGAGAGGAAGATTCTGGGCTATGTGTGATTGATCCTTAGCGAGGACACTAAGGTATAAGGAGGGGAGATTGTAATATCCCACATCGGATGTGGAATAGTATGAGATGAGTCTTATAAGACCTTGCCATGGAACTCATAAGTACCTAATTGGCTAGCCCTTTTGAGGGAGGCAATGCCCTGTGGTGGGGCCGTGGACCGGGTCGTTGCAGATGGTATCAGAGCCAACTCTCGAAAACTCGGGCTGGGCTATCCAGTCGGGTTGTCGATGGTTGGGGAAACGAAGGCAAGCCCGGGTATATCCCACATCAAGAGGATGGTTGGGGCAACAAAGGGTGAGCCCGGTATATCCCACATTGGCTAGAGAGGAAGATTTTGGGTTATGTGTGATTGAGCCTTAGCGAGGACGCTAAGGTATAAGGAGGGGAGATTGTAATATCCCACATCGGATGTGGAATAGTATGAGATTACTCTTATAAGACCTTGCCAAGGAACTCATAAGTACCTACTTGGCTAGCCCTTTTGAGGGAGGCAATGCCCTATGGTGGGGCCGTGGACCGGGTCGTTACAAATGGTATCAGAGCCGACTCTCGAAAGCTCGGGCTGGGATATCCAGTCGGGTTGTCGATGGTTGGGGAAACGAAGGCAAGCCCGGGTATATCCCACATCAAGAGGATGGTTGGGGCAACAAAGGGTGAGCCCGGTATATCCCACATTGGCTAGAGAGGAAGATTCTGGGCTATGTTTGATTGAGCCTTAGCGAGGACGCTAAGGTATAAGGAGGGGAGATTGTAATATCCCACATCGGATGTAGAATAGTATGAGATGACTCTTATAAGACCTTGCCAAGGAACTCATAAGTACCTAATTGGCTAGTCCTTTTGAGGGAGGCAATGCCCTGTGGTGGGGCCGTGGACCGGGTCGTTACATTGTTAGTATGTATAAGTTATTAATTTTTGCGCTTAAACTTGTCCAAAATTGAGTTTGGCCCAAACCAATTAAACTGTCTAAATCGAACTGTTCAATCCGTCCAATCCGCAGAAACCGAACCGTTCAACCACGGTTTGGTTTTCTTTTTCTTTCTCCAAACTGAGGCTGGTCGGTTTGGTTTGGTATTCAGCCTCCAAACGGAACCAACCGAACCTTGCTCACCCCTAGTTATTGCCCAGAAAACCCTAATGTTGAACCTGTGTCGATTATTTTGAAATCTTGTGATGCTCGTCTGTATTGCATGTTGAGCAAATTTGATAAGTATTTGTGTCTATTTTTTTTTAATTGTTGTGCCTAAATTCGATAACTATTCGTAATCTTTTTGCTGTTTATTTGTGATCGTCTTCTAAAATTTTGAATGATGACCTATTTTGATATTATGGTTATTGAAATCCAATATGATTTTAGTGAATTGAGCTTATGTTAATGCTCATTGATATAGTTGATTTTTTTCTATGTTGCTGTGGGTATCTGTTCTATGGGGAGGCAGTATAAGGCTGGTTTGAATCCTACATGAAAGGCAAGCTAGTTCCTTGATCGTTATTGAGGGCTAATAATTATATTATGGCACATCATGCATGTATACACTCTGCATGCCGAAATGGCGTTACAATCGCTCAGGATCAACATTGATTTTTGATTTTATCTGCTTTGCATATTGTTGTGACTGTCATGGAAATGACTAGAAGGTATTCTTTGAAATAAGTTGTGCTCGTGTTGAAATCTCTTTTAGAAATCCTCAGTGTATTGTGGAAAGAATTGTCTCGGATGTTTGTGTACGTTTTGGAAATCCTTTGGAAAACCATCATCGTAATTTGGAATTGATGACTTTGAAGAGGATCTTTATTGATCATTTTGGTACCCGTCACGATTGTATCTGTCGATTTGGTGTTTTATTTATGATGAATTTTGATCGTTCGAAGTGTTTTGGAAATCATTGTTGGTTGGATTCTCAAAAATCGTGTTATAATCATTTTGTAGTCCTTGTAATACCTTACTGAGCTCTCAAAAGCTCACTCTTCGTTTGGCTCCCTTCAACAGGTGATGGTAAGATGTAGCAAGCTTGAGAACAGGTTAGAGTCGGTGTGAGGTTCTGGTAAGCCCGGCACTGCAGTGATGTCGGTGTGAGGTTCTGGTAAGCCAGGCACTCCAGTGATGTGAGACCCCTGCGTGGGTTGGTACTATCACCTTGTTTTTCTTTTAGGACTCGAGTCTGTGAAGAACATAGGTTTTAATAGTTTAAGGTTAAGTTGTCTTGTAAGATTGTATTTGAAGAATTTGAGGTGGTATCAGATTAAATGTTTTGAAGTATGTGTAGTGAGCAGATTTGACAGGTTTGATGTTATCCGGTAGGTTAACGACCCGGGAGTTCGGGGTGGTGAAGCTCTAGATTTTTGGGACATAATAATTGGTATCAGAGCAGTTCGGTCTTGTGGTATTAAGAGTATAGTCATATGATTCTGTAGGCATAGAACCGAGTATAAGTACATGATTCTGTAGGCACACATAGTATAGGCGACACGATTCTGCAGAATCGTATCCGGTTAATGAGAGTGGGGTAGGATGATGGTAGAGTTAAGAAGTCTGGCTTTAGGGTTGAGGAGTTTTCCTTTAACCTGTAATCATATTGTTCTTTACCAATGTGTTGTATGCACTGATCACTATTCATTGTACCAGGATGGCTCATTCTCATAGCCCTAACAGTGGAGACAGTACGGAGGACTCGGATGTCCCCAATAGAGAGGTATCTCAACCTAATAGAGAGGGAACATCAGGACCGAGAGCAGATGATTACGGTTCTGAATACTATGAACTAGGTACAGGCCTTGATGACACAT
This sequence comes from Escallonia herrerae, assembly GCA_033070095.1. NCBI lineage: Eukaryota > Viridiplantae > Streptophyta > Magnoliopsida > Escalloniales > Escalloniaceae > Escallonia > Escallonia herrerae. The sequence goes on along the minus strand of JAVXUP010000951.1, from coordinate 64,590 downwards.
AATCTAGCTAATCAGCAACAAGAAGTAACAAACCCGGCTTGATCACGACCTCGAGATTAGAGTACATTGGATGAATTTAATAAACAAGGTACTGCTAGCTTTTTGGGGGTCATTGGACCGTATGGAGGTAGAGAACTGGATTAACAAAATGGAGAAAATCTTTCGAGCCATTCACTACAGCGAGAGATAAAAGGTGGAATTTACTATATATGAGCTGAGAGGTGAGGCCGATCATTGGTGAAAAATTGTAGATACGAGTTCGAGTCTTCAACAGTTAGATGAGAAGACTTAGGAGCAATTCAGGGAATTGTTCCTCAACCGGTATTTCTCTACGAGTTATCATTACCAGATGTTGAGGGAATTTGCAACGGTGACTCAAGGAGATCAAGAATCAATAGATGAATTTAAAATGAGGTTTTTGCGCCCCACCAAATTTGCAGTAAGGATGTTGCCAATAGAAGGAGATAGATGTCGAATGTTTGAGTGAGGCCTTAGGCATAAATTGAGAGACAGGGTCATCTCTGCTTGGTTGACGAGCTATAGGGAATGTGTAGACTTGGCACGCACTTTGGAACAATCTAAGTCCGACCAAAGAAAGAGGTACAGGCAAAGGCGGGGGGTGGACAGAAGAGAAATAGAAAAGAATTCCTCCAGGAAAGATCTACAGGGGCAAACAAATGTCGGCAATTTTTAGCACCAGCGTAGTGAGGTGCCCAAGGCTCGAGAGACATGGGTTTATGCTCGCTTCGGCTCAGGGACTCAGAGCTGGGCAGGGTTCTAGATTTTGACCAGGGCAGGGTATCGAATTTAGAAGGACGCCAGGTGTAGGTGCTCGATCAACTCAGATAACTAGAGTTGGACCATTACAGAATTTTAGAGTTCGACCCATACAAAGTACTGGTCAGGGTGGTAGGTTAACTTTTTCAGACACCCCATGCGTTATGTGCGAGAAGTATCATGGCTGTAGACCATGCTACAGAATCATCGGTATGTGCTTCAGGTGCGACAATGTTTAGCATCAGGTTTGAAACTGTCTGATTGTGGGAAAAATCAGTCAACTTCCCATCCCAATCTATAGCTAGTGCATCAATAAACGGAGGTTCTCATCGGGGAAGAGGACAAGGTTGATAGGGGTAGACTCACCAGTCTCAAGTCCAATAGGAGTAGAGGCCCAGGACATCAGCTAAACTTTATCCGATGTCTGCTCAGGGTGCTACTACACCTGATGCCATGGAGTCAAGTACACTACAAGTTAACCCATTAGATGCTTGGATGATGTTTGATTCCGAAATGAAAATATTCTTTGGTATCCCTTACTTTTTCATAGCATTGAGGGTGAGAACCCATCTTTAGGAACTGATCTTGTGACATGTACCCCGTTATGAGTGTCTTTGATTGTTTTATGGTTCTCTGTGATTGTACAGTCTATGTTTGGGATTGACATCCTTTTATTGACCTCGTTTCGTTTGTTGTTTAGGATTGTGATATCGTACTAGGTATGAATTATTGATTTACTAATCATGCACCCGTGTATTACCAAGGAAAACCCTAGTTGTATCTGAAAAGTTTATAAGGTTTGCACAGTAGCTAAGTTGATGATTGATTTATGAGTAAGAATTGTGTTTCGAAAAGATGACTGGCGTTAAGATTGAAGGTTTGCTTTAGGGGTACAAGAAGGGATTTGGGATTTTACTCTGTCATCTGATTCATTCTTTTGCACATTGAACTCAAGGGCAACTTAATTGAATGCCAGCTTACCCCAAGACGTCGAGGAAGCCGTCATTCATGTCCAGTCAGCTTATTTCGTCTTCAGAATATGTGTTTATCTATTTTCTTTCCGAATATATTTAAACTTAATGGGGAAGTATCTGACTCACTAGCCGTGGGAAAGTTACGAATTCCTTTAGGGACCAATAAATCCTTTAGATTTTGATTGTTCCGAGTCATTGGGTTGACTTTGTTTTACCAGATCTATAGGGAAAATTGGTCATATTAGAGCTTGACTTAATATGTTTAATATGCGTAAAATTTGGAGCGGTGTACGTTCTGCTTAGTGGATTGTGTACACATTAAGTCATCATTCGGGAAATTCTAAAAAAGTTAGAATGACGTGGTTGTCGGACAGGGTTTCAGTTTAACATTACGATTTAAATATAAATAGTTGCGTTCAAGTATTTGTGGAATAGGAATTCTGGGTGCGGAAGTCAAAGGTCGCTTAGCTACTATGAGATAGTTATCAGAGTTCTGCAGCAGAAGTGATATGCACAGACATTATGAGTGATAGGATATCCGATTGTAAATTTTGAGGACAAAATTTTTCTAAGGGGGGAAGAATGTAATACCAGCATTTTTCCAAGCCCAAATCTTTTGTAAATAGGTAAAGTTAGGGGTCAATTGTGCAATAATGTAAAATATAATTTGGTGGCCTTCCTTATAGGATGACACCTTATACTAGCTTGGATGACTAAGGTAAGCTAATTAAAGAGAATAATATGGTCTTGGGGGATAAAAGAGCCTCAGATGGGGAAAAAAAGAAGAAACAGACCGAGAAGAAAAATAGAAGAAAGAAGAAGAACAAGGCAGCTTGGGAAGGGGAAAACAGGGAAGAACAGAGGAGAATTCAAGGTTAGTTTTCCAGGGTTAAAGCTAAAGACTTTCCGGTTAGGATAATTTAGCTGCGGATCTAGGCACGAGATTCTATCTGAACCGTGGATAAGAATTTTTGTCCGAACCCTTATTTTGATAACTCGTACTCGTAAGTACTCCTTGATTTACTTGTGACTAATGTTGAATTCTGAAGTATGTATTGATGTGAGTATGTCATTGCCCAGAAAACCCTAATGTTAAACCTGAATCGATTATTTGAAAATCTTGTGATGCTCGTCTATATTGCATGTTGAGCAAATTTGATAAGTATTTGTCTCTCTGTTTTTCAAATTGTTGTGCCTAAATCCAATAACTATTAGCAATTGTTTTGCTGTTTATTTATGATCGTCTTCTGAAATTCTGAAATGATGACCTATTTCAATATTGTGGTTATTGAAATCCGATCTGATTTTGGTGAATTGAGCTTATGTTAATGCTCATCGATATTGTTCATTTTTCTTGATCTGGGTATTTGTTCTGTGGGGAGGCAGTATAAGGCTGGTCTGAATCCTGCATGAAAGGTAGACTAGTTCCTTGATTGTTATTGAGGGCTAATAATTATATTATGGTACATCATGCATGTGTACACTCTATTAGCGTGCCGAAATGGCATTGCAATCCACCAGGATCAACATTGATTTTTTATTTTATCTGTTGTGCATATTGCCGTGACTATTATGGAAATGACTGGAAGGTATTCTATGAAATAAGTTGATCTCGTGCTGATATCTCTTTGAGAAATCTTCAGTGTATTGTGGAAAGAACCGTCTCAGATGATCTGTGTAAGTTTTGAAAATCCTTTGAAAAATCATCATCGTATTTTGGAATTGATGACTTTGAAATGGATCTTTTATTGATCGTTTAATACCCATCGCGATTGTATTTTGGCGATTTTGGTGTTTTATTTATGATGAATTTTGATCATTTTGGAAATCATTGAGGTTTGATCGTTCGAAGTGTTTTGAAAATCATCGTTGGTTGGATTCTCAGAAATCATGTTATAATCATTTTGTAGTCCTCGTACGACCTTATTGAGCTCTCAAAAGCTCACTCTTCGTTTGGCTCTCTTCTGTAGGTGATGGTAAACTGTAACAGGTTCGAGAATAGGTTAGAGTTGGTGTGAGGTTCTGGGAGACTCATGCGTGGGTCGGTACTGTCACCTTAATTTTCTTTTGGGACTCGAGTTTGTAAAGAACTTAGGTTTTAACAGTTTATGTTTGAGCAGTCTTCGTAAGCTTGTATTTGAAGAATTTGAGTTGTTATCAGATTAATGTTTTGAAGTATGTGTTAGTGAGTAGATTTGACCGGTTTGATGTGATCCGGTAGGTTAACGATCCGGGAGTTCGGGGCGGTGGAGCTCTGAATTTCTGGGGCGTTACATGATGCTAGTGGGGGAGTCACCCCACCCCGTGTGATTCAAAATGCTTGATATATAAAAACTAATCGTCTTTTCTCAATATATATATATATATATATATATATATATATATATATATATATATATATATATATATATATATATATATATATATATATATATATATATATATATATATATATCTCACATGGAAAGCACACAACCTAGTTGTTTAGAGTGAGGCAGATTGGCATCCTCTGCAGATTGGCGGTCTTCAGTTGTACATTTCAACATGAAGTGCACCCATTAACCAAGGAATTTAAACAAATAATCCACGTATTTGGCTGCATATTATTTTGGTAGTACATAGAGTAAGGAATTAAACTCCAGATATGTAGACTTCAATATATATATTGCATATTAAATCTAGGTTATTGAGGTGTCACTAAGAGTTGAAAACTAAGGGTCAATTTGAAAAATGGTTGGTTTTCAGTTTTTTCTCTAATTTTGAAACTGGAGAAAAAAAAACGCTTTTGCCACACAGTTTTCCTTTTTTTTCCCTTCAGTTTTGAAAACCAATTTTTATAACATGACTGTTTTTGAAAGGATTTTTGGTTTTTATTTTATGACCACCGCCACAGCCACCGCCCATCGCTGGCCACTGTAGCCAATCGGCAACTGCCGGTCGGCCACCAGCAGCCACCGCCGGCAACGCCGCAGGCCACCCCACCAGCCACCTTTACGTCCCACCATCGCCACTGCAAACCACCATCAAAGAAAAGTTCAAAATAAAAACTGGGTAGTTAAATACGTAAAAAAAAATTCAAAATAAAAACTGAGTAATCAAACATTCATTTGTTTTTGTAAAAAATAAAAACAAAAACTGGTTTTGATTTTGATTTTTATTTTATTAAAAACAAAAAATCAAAACTGATTTCGAGCACTACCTAAGTCTAACACATTAGAACTTATTTTATTGTTTATTTATTTTTTTTATCACAGGCAGTTGAAAGCTTCATCTTAGGTGTATAGCAGTACTATACATAGCTGTTTACACCAAATTAAACACGTAACCAAGTGCCACATCGCTAATGAGGAATTAAAATCAGTCTGAGTCAAGCCTTTCCAAGAACCCTAATCGTCAGACCGAAGGCGCTTAGCCCACAAACAAGCAAGTAATCAAAAGGAGACAGTTGTTTGACACTTGTCCACAATCTTGAGGCAAGGACGTTCCCATGTGTTCAAAATTCGGCCTGCAAATTACTCATTTGTGTATAGTATATATAGTGTAATTGTGTAAACATCAACAGAAGAAAGTCCCCGAAAAGGAGCAGGTCGAGAGGGGTTGACTTTGATACTTCGTACGTTGAGGTGGTTGGGGCTGACTGATAGGTCAGTTCTTTTTGTTTCTTGTCTGGTCTGCTGGGGTAAACTGGACTAACAGACCCATTCAACACCGTGTTGAACAAGTGAACTGAACAACCCATGCATCTTGTTAACATATTCTTCAGTCAATTACACGTGATTTGACATCTCACTTCTCCCATGGCGCACACCGTAATTTGGTGAAAACCAACTTGCACAAAAAAAATATAACTAAGCCACCATACAGTGGAAAGCAGGTTGAGAATCGTTCGCATCTGACGTACGTGACTGCAGACCTTGATGAGGGACAATGGAGTCAAATATAGGCTGTGCGTTAAGGCCTTTGTGTATAAATATGGAGAGAGGATAGCACACAGAGGAGCATCTTCTTAGCTTATATAGAGAAAGACGACTGATTATGGCTGATTGCATTGCACACACTCTTCAATTCTGCACTGGGGCTGTCTTTCACTGCTTGGGTTTTGGTTCATCATCCCCTGCTGAAGCTTTTTCTGGTCGTCAAACGGAGCACAACCTCAATCCTGACAGTCTTCCAACATCAGAACGAGAAATGATAGCCCATGTAAGTACGAACGTAATGAAGGAAAAAGAAAATCAGGGAATTGATAGTTTGGATCCATCTCTGTCGCCAGATGTCTTAAGTGTTGCTATTAAAGATCTTAAGCGATACCTTTGAAACTCAAGTGCTACAACTCAAGCCAAGTATCAGTTCTCAAAATAAAACTCAATGACACTTTAACATGTGTACACTGTAATTTGTTGGTACGCCTATAATGTTCCTTTTGACTGAATGAACGTGTTTTATATAATAATCTGATCAAACAGGAGAATACCTCATCGGCTCAAAGCAGGCAGGCGAGTCTCCGAGCAGCGCCTCCGAGACCACCAATACAGTCTGGAGGAGGTGGTCAGACAAATTGAAACATGCACGCTTCCACAGTTCTAGAGACAGTTAATTGTTTATAATTTTTTGGGTTAGCAGAGAGTCAATTGTCAATTTATGTATTGTAAAGTCTGGAGTGTACCTCGTTACTAGCGCGAGCTATCGTATGATGTGATGCACGTACCTAGTTTTTAATTTTACTATTTATGAAGAATAGTAGACTTTTCATTGAATTGTAGGCAATGTTACACTCGATTTCAAGTGCTTATCCTCTTTGCTTCTTGACCTCTTCATAGCGTCTAGAAGATTGAAAATTGTGATCGTTGATGGAGATAGTAAGTGCATCCAAATATGCAAGCATCTAAGTTCTAAGAAGGTTTTGATAAACTATTTTATGAAAGCTTTTGACATTAAGAAAATGAACACACCCTAAATGTTGAAAATAACTACTACATAAAAGATAAACTACTTAATAAAAAACAACTATCACTTAGAAAATAATTTCTCCTTAAATATAACTTCTCCCAACGTAAGGGTAACTACCCTCTAGAAAATAGGAAAAAATTTGACTGCTACCTCGGTTAGAGGAATCTTCCTCCAACCCCCCTATATAGCTACAATAAATCGTCTCTAAATGTTTTTAGTGACTTTTCTTTAGTGAAGCTATAAAAAGTATTATTAATAATTGTCGCTAAAAGTGTTAGAAGAAAAGCCACCAAAAATATTTAATGACTATTAATTGTCATTATACATGGGATTGAAGAAAGATTCTTACAATCCGGATAGGAGCTAAAGTTTATTCTAGAAAATATGAGCTGATTTTATACAAGCTACTTTTTCACATGTCAAAATAACTTGGAGCCATATAGTGGCAATTGAACTAAAGCCAAGACCTGAACATTTTAGTAACTATCAGCGGCTAATAAATTCACCAAGTACTTTGCAGTCTCGCACTACTGATTAAACATCCAGCGAAAGTAAATTTATTTTGTGGTGCCAACGCCAACACCACACTGCAAGCAGTCAAGAGTAACACAGGATGTAAACTTGTATGAAAGGAACCAAAATACCACCCATATGACATCTCTTTTTCAGTAGGAAAAAAGATGGAAGATACGAGCTACCACAAATAAAGCCAACAAAAATATGGCAGTAATCATGGTTATGTAGCAAGTGAGGTGATGGTGTAACGGTATCAGGAATACATGATAATATGTAACGAGAATCAATTGTTGTGAGTGAGAATTTCTTTTCGAGCACTAGCAAAATGTTCCAAACTAAAGGATATTCAGCGGAAGAATGTATATATTAACTTAAAAAGGTTGTATTTGATGTATATTGGTGTGAAGGATTATCCATTAAGGCCTTAGCCACAAAAAAAAAACAATGGAGATTTGGAAAAAAAATTGATATTTTCTTTCACTCCTTAATAGGCCTAAAATTTCTCTTAGACTATTTGGAAAACTCTCTTAAACACCATTGACAAACTAGCGCAGTTTATCTTAGAGCACTAGTTCCTATAGTAAAGAGTTAAAAAAATCGTAGTCAATTAAGCCCTATTTATCTTCATTTACTGACGCAATGTACTTGCTTGAATTAAAAAATCCGTTACTTAAAGTATTTTGTTCAATAAAGTTGATCTTTAAGCACTATGGAGGTAATTATCTTATCTCAACCTTTGCATGTGGTTTAGTTAGGAGTATGAGGTGGTTAGATTAGGATCAGAAGAACTCAGTTGGTAAAAAAAAAAATTCTAAAACATTAGGCAAATATAATCTTGAGAATTCTTTCCCAAGTTCTCTAAATCACTTGACAGAAGACTGGGGAGACTTTTGTCCAGAACTTAACTGTTTATTTGGGAATCGTGTTCACCAATACTTGGATCACTCAAACGTTGGCATGCCCTTGCATAGTTTTTTATGCCTAAAGTGTTTTAAAAAATAAACATGTTTATTTTTTAAATCGTTTCGAAGAAAGTCCATATCGATAGGTTTCAAATCTTTACATTCAAAATCAAACTAAAAAATGTTCACGAGGGGGTGACAATGGCTTAAATTGCATGCTAAAAAATCACGCAGTTTCTAATCCCTTTCACACTGGAGTATTAAATTTGGATGTGGTTATGCCTTAAATTAGATGAAGTTAATTTAATTCTGGTTTTAGAATTTTCCTATTGATTTTTTAACAGAAAATGGAATAGATTTTTGCCCGAGGAATGGTTTCACGAAGATGATATCAAATTTATTCTTAAACAAATTCCCCTAAAGTCAAGCCTCGGTTCCAAACTGTTTATTAATTTACTTTTTTTTTTGCATTCTTTTTTTTTTGGAATAATAGCGATATTATTGATTGGAAAATGTTACAATCCTTCAGGATGGAAGGCATTACAACTGGTGGTACCTCTCCCATCCAAACTAGAGCCTCGGTTAAAGAATAAGGCCTACTGGGACTTATTTAGTCAAGTCTGGGTACAAAATGGCCATTGATTGGGAGGGCAATATATGCGCTGCTCAAACATAGAGGATCAGCTGAAGGCTTGGAGCTCATTTTCTGGAAAAGTAACTTTCTGTGGAAGAGTTGTCATGGTGTTCTTCCAACCCGCAATGCCTTATTATGAAGACGTCGGGTCAATACAGAAGTGGGTTGCTCCCTCTGCACGGTATCGGTAGAGAATCAAGTCCATCTTTCATAAAATATGATATGGCCTGCTCTGTTTGATTCTCTCTATATCTTAACGTGGGAATTGGTTTAGTCAATGACTTTGATCCTAAAGTGGTTTTAAGATGTTTCTTCTTATTTTCGAGATTAAATCTTTACTATTAGTCGTCGTCTCCTCTAGCAGCCACGGAGAATGCCCTGATGAATTTGTGTAAATTCATGGAAGAAAATCCGGATCGAACCCCTATGCCTGATAATAGAATCACACCACCTTTTTTACGGAAGCCATCATCGGTTGTCACGTTTAAAGCAATGGCGCTTGGCCTGGAGCGAATTTCTTAGGGGTAGGGTCCATGGCTCCAACGGATGCTGCATAGCTGTACAAGCATCACCAGAGTTTCACTATGCCTCTCTTCAACTGTAGAAGCATTGAAGCCTCGATACTAGTTCATGACCTAAACTTTCGATCCGTGCAAATTAAGCCGGACGCTATGCAAATTGTGACAATGCTGAAAATAAAGAGTCTGCTTTGAAAGCTATTCTGATGGAATTTGTTGACGCATTCCCACTACTATGGTTTTTCCTCATCACTGGTGGTGATGGTGGCAGCAGAGGTTGTGTGCCGGTGAGATTAATGGATTCATAGGTTGTAACAGGTAAAATAAAGTAGATTATTGACTGCGGAGATGATGTCCGACCATGTTTTATTCGATTCGCACTATAAGAAATATATTTTGTCAAATTCTACAAATTCAATCCTAAATTTATTCAATATTCCGAACAACTTAATTGAAATATTTGGTATGATTTTCCTTCGAGTATGTGGCTCCAACACCCTAATGATAACGAGAAATTAAATTATTGATACGAAAGGTGATGAATTACGGAAAGAAAGGGAGACGGGGAAGGGGAGAAGAGGCACCCCTATTGGGTTTTTGCACATTAATTCCACACTTTTTTTTATTTGATCTAGATCATCGAAACTGCCACAAGCCTAGTAGCATGTTTGGATCTGATTCAAAGCTGAATCATGACTCCAAGGCAAATAGAGAAAAAGAAAGCAAGGATCCAATTGACCAAGTCATTGCTGACTAAGATTTTGATTCCATGGTCATGCTCAACCCTTCACTCGTGGCCAATTAAGTATCTAAAGCCAAGTCAAATTAACATATAAAGGACATTTTTTCTTCTCTTATAGTCAAGATAAATACTTGACCGATGGATAAAAAGTTTGGCAGTAAAACATAGCTAACATACGACATCTGGTTTGATGTTCCACCTATACCAAGGTTCCGGAAGGCCATAGTTGTAAGCCATTTATTCTTGTTCTTTATGTCAAAAAGCTTGGGGCTGTACGTTTACGTTTTTCAGTTTTCATTTTTGTAATGATGATAAAAAAGATGCTTTTTTCGTGTATGTTTACGTTTTTTCGGTTCCGTTTTGGATAAAATTTTCAAATAGTGTCAAAAAAGCTAAAAACACCCAAAGGGTGTTTTCACCTTTTTTCTCGAACTGTATTCTCCTAATCAGAACACCACATCTTCTCCCTCATATCTACCACCCTGTTTTAACACCAAACTAGACCACCCATTTCACTGGGTCTTCCTAGAAATGAAATTAGTGAGGTCCATTAATGAATTGATTCAGAAAAAAGTTGGTAAAAACGAAAATGAAAATGATAAACGTACAGAAAAAATTGAAAAAGTAGATACGGAAAAAAGTAAAAGTACACAATATGATTTTAGAACTGAATACTAAATTTTGGAAACCAAAAACAGAATATAGAATACAGAAAAAAATCTCGTAAGCGTACGGGCCCTTAACTCTCTCTCTCTCTCTCTCACACACACAGAGAGAGAGAGAGAGAGAAAGAAGGGGGGGGGGGTGATCAACCACATTAGTGCATTCTTTTATTGTTGAGCTGAAGTCTACCAACAGAAGGTGAAAATGGACATACAATTGCACCATGTTTTCCTCTTTTCTTTTCTTTCTTTTTTAAATTGTGTTTTTGTCAAATACAATGCAATCGGTAGCTGAATACACTACAAGAAACAAGATCTTTCGCGACCACATTTCGCAATCGCCCTAGAGCGGTTGCTAAATCATAACTTAGCGACCGCTATTTGAGGTGGCCGCTAGGTTTAGTCAAAATCTGGCGGGATCAAAGTAAAAAATTGACGCCTCATTTAGCAACCGCTGCGCTATCGTAGCGATCGCTAAATGCGCGACCTATTTTAGCAACCGTTGTAACGGTCGCAAAATATAAGACCGTTATGTCGGTCGCTAAAACAGGTCGCTAATTTAGTGATCGATCACGCAGTCTCTAAATTAGGTATTATAAAACGTGCCCTAATTTCTCTCCTTTTCTTTCTCTTCCTCTCTCTCTCTTTCTTCCATTAGACGAACTGCTGGCCACCTACGACGTCTTCATCGTGAATCTTTCCCAGCCGGCGAGCCCACCTCGTCGCGAACCCGCTGGCAAACCCAGCTCAGCCACCCCGTTGCCCACGCCGCCTACACTGCCGCCGCTGTCACTGTTTCCGGCCACCGCCAAGCTGCCACGGTAAGTCAAAAGCACAATGTCGAATTGCATTCTGTATATTTACTTGTGTTTGCTCATCCAAACCTGGATGAGAGTGATAGCAAAAACTTCAAAACTGGCTGTAAACCCATACCAATTGATTGTTTCATTACATATAAGGTTCCTTTTATGCAACAACCGATACCAATAAAAGAAAATCAAATCCTACTCTACAGGAATTTTGAAATCACAAGCTCTAATCAGTTTTCCAATCAATGGGGTTCTAAAATGATGTTACAATTTTTTTTTTAATCCCGTAGTTAGAACAAAAATTAAACAAGCAAATTCCTAAAAATTCCATGGGATCGAGCCCACGTGCACAATTGTCATGGGCGTGTATCCTTTGATCAAGATATTTGGTGATTGAGGTTAGGCCGTATTCTGTATTATTGTTTGTGCTATGATACTCTTAGAAACCTAAAATGATACAGTCTTACCAGATATAGATGCAAAACGATTGATTGGCAGGAGATTCAGTGATCTGTGTGTGCAAAGTAATTTGAAGATCTGGCCATTTAATGTTATTCTTGGTCCTGTTGACAAGCCCATAATTGTCGTCAAGTACAAAATGATCTGTGTGTGCAAAATGATTTGTATCACTCTCATCCAGGTTTGGATCTTAGGAATTACTGTCTTTGACTTACTGTTTCTAGGATTTCAAATGCTCTCTAAATATAGGTTTCTTATAATTCACGTTAAAAGCTTGTAACCCTGTTATATATAAGTAATATTTAATTGAGTATTCTGTTAATCCCCGTTTAATAAAGCATCTAGGGTTGGACGAGTTGATTCAATCTTCGTTTAGGGATGTAGGCTTACCAGTTATCACAACCTATCGAACCAGATCGATCAACTAGAATCTTTAACACGATAACAAAGTAAACACATGGATTATCTCTCCCTTAGAAGTGTGAGAGCTTTCTAGCTATCATCCGTTGTTCAGTCCCTAGGCTTCCCTTAGGGCTTTAGTAAATCCTTTAGGGCTGTCTAGGATTCATTAGAATCCTTGCCTGTCTTCTGTTCTTCTATGGTTCTGGATTTTCTCTCTATTTCTTTCCTGTCTTCATCTCTGTCATGTCCTGTGTCTTCTCTATTTCTTTCCTGACCTCTCTCTGTTTTCCCTATTTTCTGTTCTCTTTTTTTGGTCGGTCATTAACAATCAAGTTTTACATCAGGTAATGAATTGTAATGAATTCTGTTTTCTAATAATTTGCCTCACCTTTGCAGATCGGATTCCATCAAGACTCTCTCATTAATCGGTGCTTAATCTCTGATCTGCCAGGCATGATCCATTGAGTCACTTTGAAACGAGAAAGAGATGGAGGATAAAATGGTTCAACTGTGGAAGAATTTTACGCTAACGGAAACGAAGGCCGGAGGAATATCCTTGGATAGTAATCTGGGTTCGTCGATTGCAAAAAAAAAAAAATCACTTTGTTTGATTGGTAGGCTACTGACATCCAAGCCATATTCATTGGTACAATGATGGGGGTATGGAGATTCTATTCAGGTTTGGAGATAAAAAAAAAAAGTGGGGGATAATCTCATCATTTTTGAGTTCAAGAGAAGTTCTGATAAACTCCGGATTGAGGAGGGAAGCCCATGGTCATTCGATAATAAAGTGTTGATTCTGCGATAATACAATGGTGATATACAACCATCAACCATTGAATTGAATTCTATACCTTTTTGGGTCCAAGTTTTCAACCTCCCCTTTAATCATATGAATAGGAAAACTGGTGAGTTGATTGCGAATAAAGTTGGTACTTTCATGGATGCAGATGTGAGTGTAGATGGCTCAGGGTGGGGGAAATTCTTGAGAATCACACTCATGTTCGACGTTTGCAAAACGCTGGCTAGGGGACACAATTATTATTGACGGCAACAAGAGTTAGATTAGATTTCAATATGAACGAATGTCGGATTTTTGTTACGTATGTGGGTGCTTAGGTCACAATGACCGAGTATGTGATTCGTCGACGATTGAGTTAGTCCGAGAAGGGGAAAAATTGGAATATGGAAGCTGGCTAAGGGCTTCCTGTGACAAAAAAGGACATGTTTGGAACAATGCAGGTCCTTTGCAACATAATGACAAAGCGACGACCACAACCTGTAGAAAAGCTTCTACAGGTAATTACACGCGAGGACATAAAGTTTCAAAATGTAACACTTATGTCAATTGACAAACGGAATACAAAAATACTTAACGGTTTTGACAAAAAGACTTGATTGTCCCTGACTTTAAAATAAATTACCCACTTAATTTACTATTTATTCTTCATCTCCCCACACCTAGCACCCCCACCCCACCCATACGCCGTTTGCCTCTTCCTCTTCCTCTCCTCACACCCAGCACCCACACCCCTCGCCCCCACCCTCGCCCCCACGTCGTCTGCCTCCCTCTTCCCCGTCACCTGCCCACCCCGTCATGCCCACAACCCCCTTCCCCGGAGGCAACCGATCACCGTCAGTGCAGTAGCGGGCCCTCTGGCGAGGCATCGGCGCCGCAAGATCTCGGTCTCACTCCCGATCTGCCTGTCGCCATACCGGTCGCCACCATCACCGCCTCGACCTACCTCCGTACCCCGCGCCGTCCGAGATCGCAAGCATCACCGAGCTATGTCGCGACACCGGCCTCCTCCTTCGAGATGCACGCCACCGTGACCACCAGCAAGGCAGCGCCATCACCACCACGATGGGCTTGCACCATCGTGCCCACCGGTGCGATCATCGTTGTTGCAATGCCAGATCTGTCTCATTCCCATCCAATCTTCCTCCCTCCCTCACCAAGGGCTTGCCGGCGTGGTGGGGCAAGTCTGCCGGATGGTGGGGCGAGGGGGACTGCCGGCGGCGTGGGTTTGCCAAGGCGCTTGCCGGAGGCGTCTCGGCAGCTCGGGCTTCCAAGGGGCTTGCCGGCGTGGTGGGGTGGTTCTGTAGGATGGTGGGGCGAGGGGGGCTGCTGGCGGCATGGGGCTACGGAGGGGGGCTGCCAGCGGTGACTTCAGATTTAGGGTTTAAATTGTGGAGAGAGAAAACTAGGATATCAAATTATTCACGATATACTGTACAGGGATAGTATTGCTATTTTTAAAATACGTAATGACGAAAATTACACTTTTTGGACGGAATACTGACGGTTGGATAAAAGTGTTACTTTTTTTAACGTTTTTGGTCACGTATGTTACATTTTGAAACTTTGTGTCCTCGCGTGTAATTACCCTCAAACCTCAGGGACATAGGTGTAATTAGCCCAAGAAACTAATAGAAAACTGTCGACAAGGGATAGGGAGGAAAATTTGGCTGAAATGGCAGTAAATCACGAAAGTCAAGTCAGCAAAAAAAGAGGCCAAACTAGCGGCGATATTAACAGAGGCAGCCTTTTTGAAATTGAGATCCAGGATTTGAGTGGGACGACTTCATATGCAAAGGATCCTTGTATGACTAATATGGGCGGCGTGGAGAAAAGGATCCTGCCCAAGTCTTTTGAGCAAGTTGGGCCACCACTGGCCCAATCTGAGGACATGAGAGCTACAACTCAGATTAGAAAGCACAAAGTTCCAGCATCAAAAGTGATGGGCCACTCAGGTCTGCACGACAACCTAAGAGAGCAACATGCTCTAGGATCCTCCGCCCCTGCTCTCAAGGAAATCACAGGTGAAATAGTAGTTAAAAGTTACAGTGCAATTGGGAAATTACCTAGAAGCTCAGGAAAGGCGTGTTCAGCAGGGGAAATGTTCGGCAGTAAGGATGGGCAAACCTAAAGAAGGAGGCCAGAACTCTTACAAACGATGGGGTGCTTCAACCAAAAGCTGGTAATGGGCACATAGAGAAGACAGGAAAAGTCAAGTCCTAAAGAAGATAAAAGTGGGCCAGAAAACCACGCATCAATGCTTCGCCAAAAACCAATATGGAATCAAATAATGAGGTTCTAAGAGGAAATAAAAGGAAATCTGCGCACTTCAATAGGACAGTGGACACGAAAGTGGAGAATCCCATCAAGAAGGAGGTCCTAGGATCTTTTGTAAATTCAGGTGAGGTATCTGCGGCACAAAATTCAACGGCGGCAGCTGAAATCTAGCCCCGCCGATCACCATGAAGTTCCTAAGTTAGAATTGTAACGGGCTTGGGAACCCATCTACAGTTCGAGCCCTTTTAGAATTAGTAAATAAACAAGATCCCTCGGTGGTATTCTTGATTGAAACAAGATGTCACTTGCGTAGAGTAGAAGAAATAAAAGCTAGATTAGTTTTTTTTGGACTGATTGTTAATCCCATAGGCAGAAGTGGAGGTGTTGCATTACTTTGGAACAAAGGCGTAGATGTTCTGGTGCAAAGCTACTCACATTATCATATTAATGCCACCATTGATGATTCGAAAATCAGACAGCATTGGAGGTTTACAGGTTTCTATGGCCATCTGATAACCGCCAAAAGAATAGAAACGTGGCAATTGCTTCGCAAGTTACATCAGAAATACAAACTACCTTGGGTTTGTATAGGGGATTTCAATGAAATACTGTTTCACCATGAGAAGGAGGGGTGGGCTGACAAGGCAGAATGGCAACTTAGGAATTTTCAGACTTGTTTAGAAGATTGTGGGCTCAGTGATATTGGTTATGTTGGGCAAAAATTCACGTGGACAAACAACGGACGCATCCCATTTACAGTGAAAGAAAGATTAGATCGGGAATGTGCGAATATAGATTGGTTTTTGCTATTCCCAAAAGTAAATGTCTCTCATCTATTCACTCACACTTCAGATCATCTGCCCCTTCTTGTAAGCACCAAATCTAATCAAGGGTTCATGGGAAAGCAAAGCAGAAAGTCTTTCAAATTCGAGTCGATGTGGATCAGAAGAGAGGATTGTGAACGGACTATCAAAGAGGCATGGGACTATCCCCTTGAAGGTAATACTTTTTCTAACTTTCTCAACAAAATTAGAAACTACCGAATTGGTTTACTGAAGTGAAACAAGTGCACTGTTGGAATGTACAAGGTAAGATAAGAGAATTGAAGCATAAGTTAGAAGTCCTAAAAATGGGGCAAATCACAAAAGCATCTAGGTAAGAGGAGCTCTCAATTAGGAAACAGCTTGAGGACATGCTAGATATAGAGGAAAGTTTATGGAAACAACGATCTCATTCTGAGTGGTTAATGGAGGGGGATTGTAATACCAAATACTTTCATGCCAAGGCTAGTGTTTGAAAGCGTCGTAAACTGATTTCAAACATTAAAAATAACAAAGGGAACTGGTGTGTAAATGAGGCAAAAAATGGAAGCTACGGTAGTCGCATATTTCCAGAAGTTGTTCACCTCCTCCAATCCGAATAGTGTGGACATGGAAGAAGCTCTGGCAGCTATAGAGACCAAGGTCATTGATGAGATGAATGAGAATCTTGTGAGAATTTTCGAGATGACTAGGTGTCAGCTGCCCTCCATAGAATGTTTCCTACCAAAGCACCCGATCCTGATTGTATGTATGCTTTATTTTATCAAAAATTCTGGCACATTGTAGGAAGCGATGTCTCAAACATAACTTTATCTTTTCTGAATAGAAATCAATTTTGTCCTAAGCTAAATTACACTCATACAGTGTTAATACCTAAGTGTCAAAACCCTGAAGAAATGATTCAGTTTCGACCTATTAGCCTTTGCAATGTTGTGTACAAAATTTTGTCAAAAAGGGTAGCAAATAGACTGAAACCTTTAATGTCGAGTATTATTTCTGAATCACAAAGTGCGTTCATTCCTGGTAGGCTAATCACCGATAATGTGCTTGCACTCAAACTGGATATGAGCAAAGCTTACGACCGTTTCGAGTGGTGTTTTGTCTTAGGAGTCCTCAAAAAGTTAGGGTTCAATGAGCGTTGGCTAACCCTCATACACACTTGCCTGAGTACAATATCGTACTCCATATCATTGAATGGTGAACAGTTAGAATTTTTTTTTCTCTTGAGTAGGGCCTCCGCCAAGGAAACCCCCTGTCTCCTTATTTATTTATTTATTTATTTATTGTGCAGAATGTCTATCTGCTTTGCTCAGCAAGGCAACTTGGGAAGGAAAGATTCACAGAGTAAGAGCGAGCAAAGAAGGCCCATAAGTCCCACACTTATTCTTTGCAGATGATAGTTTGCTCTTATTCATAGCAAACAAGGAGGAATGTGCTAAGATTAAAAGAATCCTAACAGTTTATGAACGAGCTTCAGGGCAGCAAATCAACTTCCAAAAGTCAGTAGTCTCATTTACCAAAAATGTAGATCTGGCTCTTGGTAGCGAACTGGGCAGTCTATTAGGAGTTGACGTGGTAGATTCGCACAACAAGTACCTTGGCCTACAATCAATGATTGGACGCTCAAAGAAAGAAGTATTCAAGGCAATTCATGATAGAGTCCACAACAAAATTGAAGGAGGGTCGAAGAGATTATTGTCCAGAGCAGAGAAAGAAGTCTTAATCAAAACAGTTGTTCAATCGATCCCCACATACTCTGTGGGCTGTTTTAAAATTCCAGATCATGTGTGTGACGAACTAGGAGCAATGACTAGAACCTTTTGGTGGGGACAAGAAAATGGAAGAAAGAAGATGCACTAGGTAAAATGGGAGAAAATGTGCATTAGTAAACATCAAGGTGGTATGGGATTCAGAGATTTAAAACCTTTCAATATAGCCTTATTGTCTAAACATATGTGGAGACTGATTATGAACAAGTCCTCGTTGGTGTATAAAGTACTAAGTGCCAAGAACTTTCCTGATGGCGATATCTTTAACTATAGATATGACAGTAATCCATCATATACATGGAGGAGTATTGCAACAGGAATTAAGGTGATCGAAGCAAGGTCAAGATGGCATATTGGAAATGGCTCCAAAGTCAAGATATGGAAAGATAGATGGATTCCTGAGCCAACATCTTTCAAAATACAATCTCTTGTAAATCAATTGGATGAAAATGTGGCAGTGTCAGAACTTATTGATCAATGCACTGGAACATGGCATTACTAACTACTTTATTCAATATTTTGGCCAAACGAATCTGCACTGATTAAATCTCTTCCTCTCGGTTCAATGCAAAATGAAGACAGGCTGATTTGGCACTATGATCCCAAAGGAAAATTCTCAGTTAAAATTGCTTATAGAGTGGTGATTGATCAAAATATTCACACTAGCAAGGAAAGAGACATTGCAGGTACAAACACAGGTGAGTACTATCCATGGAAGTTTTTGTGGAAGTGCATAATTCCGAATAAAGTGAAAAAAATTTACTTGGCGAGCTTGCACTGACTCATTACCAGTAGGTCATCATCTAAAGCACAAACATATTGTTACTGAGCATTCTTGTATAATGTGGGGTAAGGAGACAGAAACTTTTATGCATGTCTTAAGCGATTGGACTTTCACAAGACTAGTGTGGGGTTTATTCAACTTGCAACACAGGGGCAATTTCGTACGTGATATCTCGGTGATGTGGTGGATGATAGATATGCATGAAACACTACCGAGAGAGGAATTTGAGTTTTTCATTATAATATGCTAGTGGCTTTGGAAGAACAGGAATGATAAAAAGTATAAAAATCTTGAGAATGATGCTCTAGAATTATACTCCCTAGCCTACCACTACAAGGAAAACTATCAAGCTACTCAAGGCGGGATGACAATAAGTAGGAAAAGGTTCGTTCCTGTAAGCTAGTGCCCTCCAGATCATGGATGGCTCAAGCTGAACTTTGATGGTGTAGTTTTTAAGGAAATTAATGCAATTGGACTGGGAGCAGTTGTTAGGGACTCAACAGGTTGTTTCATTGCAAGTCTGTCTAAGAGAGTGGACAATATGACGTGTCCAATGACGGCAGAAGCATTAGCTGCTTTGGATGGTATTATGCTAGCTCAACAACTGGAATGCCAAAGACTGTGTATGGTAGGTGATGATGCTGACATTATATCGGCACTGAAGAGTAGTGAGGCTAATTTATCGAAGATTGGTCACATTGTTGATGAAATCAAGAAACTGGCAGAATCATTTCAAGAGGTTCAAATCTTACAGGTCAAGAGAACTGGGAACATTGTTGCTCATTTTTTTGCAAAAGAAGCGCTACTTGTTTATGATATGAAATATTGGAAGGATGTGGCACTGGATTTTGTTATTCCCAGCCTCCTAAAAGATGTACCAACTTAATTCTTGATCTAAATAAATTCGATTCTTTATAAATAAAAAAAAAAGTTATCACAACTTATTCCGTGTTAGTTTGCTTGACTTATCCCCAATGTATTCAATTAAGTACTTTTCATTTTACTATCATGACTTATCCTGCATTAGTTTGGTCTCTATTTAGGGATGTAGGCTTGATTTTCTTGCTTGCTGATGTTGGATTGAGATATCGGATATATGCATTTTGAATAATTTTTTTCCCATTTGAGCATTGATAATTTTAGGTTGTTAATTGTGCATTGAGCATTTGAGAATTGAAATTGTTGATGAAGGACATGACCCAATTGGATTGAGATATGGGTTGAAATTAGGTTAATTAGGTTAACACGATAATGAAACATGACATTGTGGGTTGAAATTAGGTTAATTAGGTTCATCTTCCATAGGTTAATTAGGTTAACGAAAAGTGCACTCTATTTATTTTTTGTGCTATTTTACTTTTAAAAAAATTTACTGATTTTGATATATTTTAAACCTAATTAGCCCTAATTAACACTGAGTAACGATGATTAGCTGTAATTAGCCTTAATTAGCACTAATCAACACTGATTAGGCTAATCAGCCCTAATAACACTGATTAGCCCTAATTAGCTCGAATTAACTCTGATTGGCCTAATCAGCTCTAATTAGCCCTAATTAATATTGATTACCATAATTAGCTCTAATTAACACTAATCAACACTAATTAGCCCTAATTGATTAGCCTAATCAGCCCTAATTAACACTGATTAGCCCTAATTGACACTGATTAGGCTAATCAGCCCTTATTAACACTGACTAACACTGATTAGCCGCTAAAAACATTTATGAATTGATTATTACCGATGGAATAATCCGTCGCTAAATACCTTTTTTGAAATTTTCTCAATTTTTTTAGTTTTTCGAAAAATATTAAAAGAATTTTAGTGACAGAAATTTAAACGGACTGGGATCCATCGCTAAAGGTGATTAAAAGCAAGGGAATCCAAGTACTCTCTATCTCTCTCTGTGTGTGTGTGTCGCCCAGACTCAGCTTCGCCGCCCACCTCCCATGCCATCCCACCCCCACCTCCCAAGCTGCCAACCACCCCACAGCTACCGCAGCCTCAAGCCACCCACCCACTCTGCTGCTATGCCGTCTCCTGCCATCCATAATCAGTCTACTAATCTTCCAGTGCTTGAAAAATGGTGCCCCTTCTTGTCTCTATCTCAGCGCAATAGATCACCAGCCAACAAGGGTGAAGATCTAGCCCATGTACTCTTCACACTTAGATTTTATTTCCAAGTCCATTGCTTAATGTACTACACAAGAAGTCAGAGACTCTGTCACATTGTATTGCACTAAGAAGACCCAACATAAAGAAGATGTAAAGATATACTGTAACTTCCTTTATGCATGGAATTTATGAATTCATTCATAAAAGAAACTAAATAGATCACAAACAACCAACATATATGAAACTTAAAAAAAGGCTTCGTCCAGGGAATTACATTTGCTTGTTGCTTTATATCATGTTCTTGCTTCACCATGGCAGCGATGATGCTAACGATTTTGAGTGTAATACCTGCTTCAATTTAGCTTCGGACCCTATCGAAACCCTTTGCAGTAGAAATCAAAGATTTTGGTAGAATAATGTTTTCATTCATACTCTTTACATTGTGTGTACATGTATATATATATACTAATAGAGCAACCAATCTAGATCCTACAATCACTCTAGATCCTATAATCAAGCATACAACTATCCCTATAATTAAGCCGACAACTATCCCTATAATTAAGCAGTCCTTATCTACAATGCAGGAAAGTCTTCTCTACAAAATAGAAAGGATTATAAGAAAATCATCAAAATTGCAACACTCCCCCTCAAGTTGGTGCATAGATATCCCACATGCCCAACTTGCTCAAAAGCTTCGAGAATACTTTGCTTGAAACTGCTGTAGTGAGAATATCAGCCAACTGATCCTCTAATCGAATATGAGGAAACTCCACAATCTTCTCGTCCAACTTCTCCTTAATGAAGAATCTGTCTATCTCCACATGTTTTGTGCGATCATGTTGAATTGGATTATGATCAATGTCACAGGCTGATTTATTGTCACAATAGAGCTTGATTGGCTGCTTAGATACACAGCCTAGGTCTTGTAACAGAAGTCTTAGCCATAATGCCTCACATAGTCCAAGTACAATACCTCTAAACTCAGCCTCCGCACTTGATCTTGCAACAACATTCTGTTTTTTGCTTCTCCATGTAACTAGATTACCTCCTACAAAGTTGAAGTAACCTGAAGTAGAATGCATGTCATCTACTGCCCCATCCCAGTCTACATCTGTATATACATCCACACTCTGATGATCCTCATTTTTAGTGAATAAAATTCCTTGTCCAGTAGCAGACTTTAGATACCTCAAAATACGTAGAACTTATTCATTTGTTGCTAGGATTGTGCATGTACTGGTTTACAATACTTAACGCATAGGCCAAGTCTGGCCTTATGTGTGCTAAGTACATCAATCTCCCCATGAGTCTCTGATATCTTCCTTTATCAACCGGTACTTGATTGGATTCAATACTTAATTTTAATCCTTCTTTACACCGGTGTATATACTGGTTGAAATGCTAATAAACCAGTTTCTCGTACTAAGTCTAAGGTATACTTTCTTTGAGATAGAAAGATCCCTTTATTAGACCAAGACACTTCAATCCCAAGAAAATATTTTAAGGGCCCAAGGTCTTTTATTTCAAATTCCCTGGACAAGTGACCCTGTAGAGCTTCCCTTTCTTTAGGATCATTTCCAGTAACCACCATATCATCCACGTACACAATTAAGGCAGTGATTTTAACTTGCTTTTTCTTCAAGAATAATGTATGATCTAAATTACTCTGATGGTAACCAAAAGCTTTCATAGACTTTGTAAATCTTCCAAACCACGCCTTTAAAAATTGTTTCAACCCATACAATGCTTTATGTAGTTTGCACAACTTCTGACTATCTGTCTTCGGCATCATGCATCTGGTTGGGAGTTTCATGTAGACTTCTTCATACAACTCTCCATGTAAGAAGGAATTTTTCACATCAAACTGTTGTAATGGCCAACTTAAGTTTGCAGCTAGCGACAGCAAGACTCGTACTGTGTTGATCTTAGCTACAGGTGCGAAGGTCTCTATATAATCAATTCCATAAGTTTGGGTGTACCATTTTACCACTAGTCTCGCCTTGAAGCGTTCAATTGTACCATCTGCTTTGTACTTTACTGTATAAATCCACCGCTATCCAACTAGTTTTTTTCCTGGTGGACGATCAACAACTTTCCAGATTTTATATTCTTGCAATGATTTCATCTTCTCATTCATAGCTTTTTTCCACCTTGAGTTAGCTTCATGCACATTCTTAGGAATAGATACAGTAGATAATTGATTTACAAATGACTGATTTGATTTTGACAAATAATGGTTTAACACAAAAATGACTCATGGGATATTTAAGTTTAATTTGCTACACGGCTCAGGTTCATATGTGGGTTTATGCATACCTCTGGTGAGATGTTGTGGTAGCTATTTTCTATGTGGTTCAGAAGCATCCTTAGCGAGCGATTGGTGTGGTGTATCAGTTGTAGGTGGTGTGTCAGACTCGGACTGAGATAGAGTTACAACTTCAATTTCTACATGCTCATGACTACTTTCTTCAACCAATTTCCCCACTTGATTTACAGGTTCAGAGAGTTCATCTTCATAGATGTCCAAGTTACCTGCATCTTTAGAGATTTGAGTATCTTCAGAGATGTGTACATCTACATTTTCAGCGAGTTCATCATCATAGTCTAGAGCCTGATTTCCTTCTGATGCCCCCCTGAAGTTCAGACTCGGTGGAAAAGTACATCAAATCTTCATAAAAAAAAAAACTACATCCAAAGTAATAAACATTTTATGGGTAGGAGGATGATAGCATTGGGACCTCTTTTGATGAACAACATATCCTAAAAAGACACACCGCAGCTCTCAAAGGGATAGCTTGTTACGGTGATGCTTATGAAGATGTACGAAGGTGACACAACCAAAAACATGAGGAGGTAAATTCGAAAGGACTGGAGCAACAATCGCCTCAAACGAGGGTCTGAGAAGGTGTCTGATAATCAATAGTCCTTGAGGGTACCCATTTAATCAAATATGCCGCAGAGATAAGTGCTTCGTCCCAGTATGACAATGGTAGATGTGCTTCGATCAATGAAGCACAGAGAACCTCCAACAAGCGACAATTTTTTTTTCTTTCAACCACCCCATTCTGCTGAGGTGTATTGGAACAAGTAGTTTGATGAATGATTCCATGTGCTTTTAAATACTGTTGAAGTTCAGTACTCAAGTATTCACCTCTATTATCACTTCGAAGAACTTGAATTTGTACATTGTACTGAGTATGAATCATTTTACAAAATTGCTAAAATAATACGTTCACCTCATTTTTAGATTTCATCAATTGCACCCAAGTCATCCTCGTACAGTCGTCAATAAACGTGACAAACCAACGTGATCCACCCAAGGAATTGACTTTTGATGGGCCCCAAACATCCGAGTGTATGATCATAAAAGGATCTGGACTTTTATTCAAAGCTAACGGAAATGAAACACGACTACTTTTGGCAAGTTCACAAACTTCACACTGAAAACTAGAAACATCACATTTTGTAAATAAAAGAAGGAAATAATTTCTTCAAATAACGAAATGAGGCATGTCCTAGACGTCGATGCCATAACCAAATGTCAGATTTTTGCATTTCTCCCTCTGAATCGTTAACCATGAGTGCCTGACGTAGCTTATCCGAACTCTTTGACACTATATCCAAGTAATACAATTTTTCTCTCCTAGCACCACAACCAATCGTTTGCCTCGTGCGGATGTCCTTAAACACCCAAAAATCAGGCCAAAAAATTACAACACAAAATAAGGCAGTGGTAATTTGGGAGACAAACAACAAATTATAATCTAAAGATGGAACAACTAAAACCGAGTTTAGATTCATATTATCAGTAAGAGGTAAGTGTCATTTTCCAACAATTAGAGCCGAAGTGCCATTTGCAGTGGTAATGAATTTTTGTGAGGACTGTTCGAGGGTTGAGACTTGTCTGGAATCAAATGTCATATGATCCGTAGCACCAGAATCAATTATCCATGCACTATTGGTAACAAGTGTAGACATATTTAAAGCCTTACCACCATTACTTGTCGCTGCCGCTAGTGCCAAGTGTTTTTTTGGTTTAAACAGGAGAATTTTTATAAAAAGAGCAGGATAATTTCCTTGGTTACAGGAGTAGTTAGACTACTATCCACAGAAAAAAAAAAAAAGAGTAGCATGAAAATTTTACAAACCAAGAAGCAACTACGAAGTAGTTTCGAAGACACACATAATATTTACATATACTAGGGAGCATACTCCCAGGAATAAAGAAAGAGGAGCAAGATACAAAAACAAAAGGTACTCCTCTGTAGATGATTTATCCTGGCATATGGGAGTGACTGATCTGTAGATGGTGGAAATCTTTGGTAGCAAAACAGATATCTGCCATCAGACCAGCATTTGAAGATTTCCTGGTCCTGCTAGGTTGCTGTAGATCAGAAATTAGACTAGGATTTGTCCAGTAACATCATCCTTTATCTTTGTTTTAACCACTGTAGTACTGGAGGTCCTTTTGGAGTTTCTCTTTCACGGATCACGGTTATGGTCCCACCATTCTGGATACCCCACAAGTTTATAGCAGCGACTTTTGGTATGACCGACTTGATTGCAACATGTGCATTTGTAGGTGGATTTATCTGCAGCATTAGTGGGTTTAGGCTGGCTTTGAGAAGGCCGATATCGGGTTACCATGGCTGAAGCTTCAGTCTTTTCTGATTCTTCAACCATCTTTGTGCTTCGAACAAATTCAAGACGGATCAAGGCATAGCATGCTTCTATTTCGGAAATAGGATCCTTTCTCAAAAGTTCACCACGAACTTGTTCAAATTCACCATTTAATCCATCATTAAAAATATGCACCCATTGTCGTTGGACTGATTTTTGGTAAGATTCAACATCATTCTCACTCTCCACGATCACTTTATCACGGTGATCTAATTCACCAAAAATTTTAGTTAATTCTCCATAATATGCAGAGAGCTCGGCCACTTTGTTTGGCCAAAAAAGCCCTCTAATTCAATACAAATCCCTACAATTCGTCTGCTCTATCATAAAAGGCTTTAGAAAAAGCTTTCCAGATATCTCTAGCGATGGGTAAAAGAATATACCACTTCTCATACAAATAGACATCAATAGCCATCTCTTGACTTTTTGATTGTCTGCATACCACTTATCATACAAATCATCCTCCTTAGTTGGTGGTTGAGAATTACCTCGGATGAATGAAAGTTTCTCATTCTCTGCAATGTGCATCTCCGTAATTTGAGACCACAAATCATAGTTTGTGTCATTTAGTATTATCCCTGCTTTGAATGATGAACCTTCGGATTGAATAACAATGGAAGAAGATTTGGTCCCAGATGTTTCAAAATCTGGATTGGTCATGGTTGAGAGAGGGATTCAAGATTCAAGTAATTTAGGCTTCAACTTTTGTGGCTCTGATGCTAAGTGGAGCTCAAAGATTTTGGTAGAATAATGTTTTCATTCATACTCCTTACATTATGTGTACATGTATATATACTATAAAAGCAACCAATCTAAATCATATAATCACTCCAAATCCTATAATCAAGCAGGCAACTATCCTTATAATTAAGCAGTCATTATCTACAATAGAGAAAAGTCTTCTTTACAAAATAGGAAAAGATCATAAGAAAATATCCAAGTCAAAACATTTGTAGCCACTTCTTTTTATTGGCCGTGTTTATATAAATAGCTTCACCTCTTCTCACATTCCCAACCGTGCCCAGTGTGTAAAGCCCTTATACTTGGGGAGAAGTTGTTCCTCTTTATGGTAGAAGTCAACTGATTAGAGATCCAAAATAATTCTTGGTCTTGAAATTCCTAATGGAGCAGCAGGTCAAAGACCTGAAACTGCCCTTCCCGAAGCAAACTACTTCTGAAATTTTGGTTTTGCACATACAAGGGGCTGTCCCAAGCAGCAACTGCACAGTTTGGAAATATTGCATTGACTGTTGGTTTTGGTCTACTTTTGCCGATTTTTAATATTCAAGTTAGTGGATTTTCTGATGCTACTGCATACGGTACAACATCAGGGTACTAATATGGGTTTTCTGGTGCATACCATGGTGCCCATGTTCATCGTCGTTCAGAGCCAAGGGAAGGCAGGCAAACGAGTACTAATTTGTCAATGCTTCTTGTGATCATTGGTGTTTTGGTGGTCTTGATGCTGATATTGTGCTGGTAATTGTTACTTTTGATAGGCATTGGTTGATTTAAGTGTGTTCTTTCATATGATACTCTTTAATTCATAGGTTCTACATTAGACTTGTATGTTTTCATGAATGAAATGTGAGACTTTGCACGTACATATTTACCGAGTATAAATGGGCAATGCAACTGCTAGAGCTATCTCATAGCCTGGATCCGCATATGTCAATGTAAAATGTCTTGCACGTCAACAATAGTTTTCGTACTTCATTCCTTTCTACTAAGGAAAAATTATGAAAAGCACAACATACAACGACAAGCATTTCCAAGTCCATCTTTCCTGCTAAACAAGAATAAATTCCTTTCTCTTTGAGTTTTTCTCTTTTTCTTTTCATATTTTTCTAAGTTTATCATCTATCACCTGAATAAGAGCATAAGGAGATTAAGAAAACAAGAAATAAAAATTTCCACATATTCGTAACCACTGTGCGTATATTAATAATGGAAATTCTGAATATATAAGTGCAGACAACTGATTTTTGTAATTATTATCAATTAAGCAGTTACTGCGTTTTATTATTAATTAGAGTGCATTAATTATTGAGTTTAGGCCTAACAATATGACTTAGTTAATCAATCCAGTCCAATATTAGTCTGTTAATAAGTGGTCCAATCCAATCCAATTATGTCAGTAGAGTCCAATGTCTAGATCTAAAAGTCCTTTTCGTCTTTGGATCGTGGATCATTCGGAGAGTGTCCACAAGTCTTGCAACAAGCCTCTTCAAGAGGTACCTTTATTTAGCTTTTTAGTGTAGAAATCACTTTAGAGTTGTCCCTATCCCGTAGTTACATTTGTATTCAAAAATTCAAAAAGAGTGTTTTACATTTCTTTGTCTAAGTTTAGGACCGAAATGTAGATTATTCTTGTATGACTAGAGTCGAACTATGGAAGTTTTGATTCTAGTTAGTCTGACTAGATATGTAGGCAATTCGACCTCGGTTGTCAAGTTCAAGTTAAAAACATAAAAAATAAACTTAGGGTACATTTTGCGTGTTATATAAGGCCAACAATCAATAGAAATGAAGTAGAGACCGAAAAGGCGTGGCAGAGCCTAACACCTTCCTGTGGCGTAACTTAGTCCGTGAATCCATCTCATAGTTTCCAACAAATTATTATTCTTTTGGACACTTTAGAGTCATTTTAGTTTTTTTTTTCTTCTTATTTCTCTATTTTTCCTACTTAAATTAGATAACGAGTCCTAAAATCCTTCTTGTTAGGGATTTTTTTCAAGATGGTTCGCTACAGTAAGCATTATTAGTGCCTCCCTTATGGATACATTAGTCTCTGGTGCTCCATAGTTGCACTTCTGATACATCCGCTACAAGAAACTGCCTAGCGATCGCCACTATAGGGAAAACGCGGTAGCTAAAATGGTCGCTAGAGACCCAGTCGCTAAACTTTAGCGAGACCGCATTTAATAATGTCGCTAAAATTAGCAACCACGTTGACCACATATAGCGACTGCACCCGCAGTCGCTAAATATTTTTTTAATTTAAATTATTTTCTATTTATCGACTGCTTTTCTAATTTAGTGACCAATATTGGGGTCGCTAAAATTTTTTATTTTAAATTTATTTTTTTGGCGATATGTACACAACTATGAGAAGGAAGATATATACACAACTACTTACACTATAAATGGTGCAACTTTATTGCAATTCATGAGAGTGTACAATGTTGCGGTAATATATTCTTCCTCGGATAAATATGGACCACTCATTGCTCCAAGTGCACGACCAAGATGCATGAATATGAAAAGACGCTCATCGAAATCTATATCAACACTATTATCCTTGCGACCCAGCCGGTTAATCTTTGTATCAGCATCAGTCTCAAAGTAAAGGGAGCAGAAGTATGTAAGCTCCTCAAGGATGTAAGCTTCTGCAGTTGAACCTTCAACGCGCGCTTTGTTATGCACCTTTTCCTTTAGGTCAAATACATATACCTATGTAAGAAAAAAATTCATTTTCAGTAAACAACACATGCCTGGTAGTATGAGATTAAATTTAAAGATGGATGAGCGACAACACCTCTCAAATGGATACATCTACCGATATTGCACAGGTCTGCCCACTCTAGCCTCATATGTTAAGTAAATAGTCAAAGGCTCCATCGAATCAGAGAATGATAGGGGAAAGATTTTCTCTAGCTTGCCCATTGTCTCAACAATGTTTCTCTCAAAAATCTTAACACCACTCTCTTGGAGCACCTTTGAGCACAAACCACACAAGAAATGACTAAGTTCAGTCAATGCTTCATTTGTTGGCTTCAGCAAGAGGTCACGAAAGATAATTGGTATAAATCGTTCCATGAATACATGACAATTGTGACTCTTTAAACCATAAAACTTACAATCAGCAAGGTTGCAATAACGTGATATATTAGATGCATAGTCATCTGAAAGCTTCAAGCGTTTAACCCACTCGCACACATGTTGTATCTGCTTTTTATCCAATTTATATATTGCTTTGGCAACACCATCTTACCATTAACCATTCATGGATGCAAGTCACGCCATATACCCATCATCTACATATCTCTACATGCTTTTGGGTGATCTTTTAATTTTCCCTTGACATTCATGACTGTACTAAACACATTTTCGAAAAAAAAATTCTCAATGTGCATAACATCAAGATTGTTGCGGAGAAAGAGTCGGCCAATAAGGCAGCTCCCAAAAGATGCATATTTTCTTCCAGTTGTGTTTTTCCAAAGCTAAGAAGTTTTAGACTGGCAGCACAATTTCTAAATGATACCGTATCCATGTTAAGGTCTTTTACGCACATATACACTTCATCCCCAGATAACCTGTCGCGTGTTTCAACGTGACGCTGCATAGTTTTATCAAACATATCTTTTTTGTTTTTGAAATGGATGATTAGGCAATAAGAATTGTCTTTGACACCCCAAAAAGGAAGCCTTCCCCCCGTGCTTTAAGGTGAAAGTCTTACTCACTTCCATACAATAAGGACATGTCAACCTATCATGGGTATTCCACCCACATAACATACCGTATGCTAGGAAGTCATTAATAGTCCACATGACTGCTGCCCCCTCAAGCTGAAGTTCTGTGTAATAGATGCATCAAATGCTAGGGTTCCTTTCCCACATAATTCTTAACTCATCGATCAACGACCGCAAGTACACGTCTATATTTCTATCTGGGCTTGTAGGGCCATGAACGAGTGATGATAAAAACATGAATTGCTTCGTTATGCATATATCTGGAGGAAAGTTATAAGCGACAACGATTACAGGCCACGTAGAGTAAGGTGTGCTAAAGTGCCCAAAAGGATT
Organism: Escallonia herrerae; assembly: GCA_033070095.1. Lineage (NCBI taxonomy): Eukaryota > Viridiplantae > Streptophyta > Magnoliopsida > Escalloniales > Escalloniaceae > Escallonia > Escallonia herrerae. Next base: position 34,195 of record JAVXUP010000951.1, on the reverse strand, counting down.
AAAACCATCAGTAGCGAGGCCAAGTCACACATTTCGAACCTCTACAGAAAAAGATGGGTGTCTGCAATCAAATTTCTTCCATATCTCTTTATCAGTAGGGTGTCTCAATAAATCAAAAACTTTGCTGCCAACATTATTATGCCATCTTATGTATTCTATTGTTTTATAAGAGTAATATAACCTTTGAAGCCTTGGTGTCAGTGAAAAGTATCGCAATATCTTACATGCTATATTCCTTTTGTTCCCACTGGTTGGTTTATACCTTGCGTGGCCACAAACCGGACACTCATTCAAGTTTTGTTCTCCTTCTAGAATAAGACACAATCATTATTACATGCATCTATCTTCTCCTACCCCAAACCGAGTTTCATCATCATTTTCTTAACACTATAGTACGTGTCGGGAAAATTTTCTATCCTCTGGCAACATTTCTTTATTAAGCTTCAGAAAAGCATCAAAACCTCTATCACTTAGGCCATACTCAGACTTTAAGTGTAGCATTCTTGTTACAGCAGATAACTTGGTGTGCTTTGTACTTCCTTTCCATATTGGCTCTTTAGAGTCTTTTAACAATTTATAAAACTTCTATGCACTCAGGTTTGGCTCTTCTTTCACATTAGGATTTCCATCATTAAAAAAGTTATCCCAGTTAATCCCACTAGGCTCAGCTTCCATTACCATACGTTGATATTGAAAAAATCCTGAATCTCTAGGACTATATTATCTTAACTCAGTGGGCACCTCAGCCATCACCCTCAGAATTGGTTTTCCGTGCTAAGTCAAATTAGTATAGTTACTCATAAAACCACTACGAAAGAGATCATAAGTTACATCGTCGGGGGTTTTCCAACTTAACAGCTGACAATCATTGCACAGACATTTAGTCGTGTTGTTATCCACAAAGTCTCGTCAATTCAAAGCAAAGAGAATAAACACGTTCACTCTCTATCTAAACTATTTTGATACCCCAATCTCACTAGGAGCAATCCTCCGTTGCATCCATCTTCTATCCACTGACATGATATATGTCTCTTACTATTTGGTGAACCTACACAGAATTGCAAACACTTTCACATAAAGCGACAAAAACAAAAATTTCATGTTTTACATAGTTATGCTATGATTGCTTATGCAGCATGCAAGGTTATGACTGCTTATGCATAATTTATCAGGGTTTATCAGGGTAAATTTGGATGTAATTCAAGTAATATGAATTTAATTGGGTTAATTAAGGTTTAACTAGGGTTTATTCGGGCTAATAAGGATTTAATTAGGGTTTACTTAGGGTTAATTGATTCAAATTGGTTTTATTAAGGCTAAAACTATTATGACTTGGTGGCGTGGCACGGCCAGCAATAGTGGCGGTGTTGGCAGAGGGGCGTGTATTCTATAATGGAGAGAAAGAGATTTTGGCCACCACTATTACAATATCCAGTGGCGGTGCTGGTGGTGGTATTTATGAAATTGAGGGGCGTAATCACAAACATTACAAGTTTAAGCCTTTGTGTTGTAAATGCCTCCTTAAAGGATGACACAAATTATGGACATATAAATAAAGCCATTTTACTGCCAAAGGCACCAATATGATTTGCTGCCGGTTTTTTCCATAAAAGAAGCTCAAAAATCTTCTTTTTCCCCTTTGTTCACATGCGTAGGTTAAGGATGGAGACTATTTAAGCAACGATGAAGGATGAGGCTAAAAAGGAGAAAGTGAACTTTGTCCCAAAGCCGTTAAGATTTTCGAACAGACAACGCTAAAAACTAATCAAAGCTTACAACTAATTTCATGCAAAAGACTTGTAATTTGAACGTACACACGAAATTGCATTCACATTCATGGCACATGGCTATTCCTGCCAATAAGTAGAAATTACCAGATAAGATATTGTTTAGGATTGTAATTAAGGTTATCCTACCCAAAAAGTCAAATTGATAACATAAGAATCATCAAATAACACAATCTATGTAATGTACTTTACACGCGCATTAGACCGATAACTATCATCCAAAATAATAACAACCATAAATCAAGCACAGCAAACAAAGCGGCCAAATCCAAGTGACCAATACAAATCAGAAAATAAAATAAATTGCAACCCAAAACCTTCCCACCTTGCATTCCTAAATCAACTATATGGCAATCTAAGTGATAAAGTAAGTTCATAGCAATAACATAATTTCCTATTCAATTTTGAATCGTCCATACCCAATTAAACGAGGGTAAATTCGAAGATAACCTGACTGAATTGTTCATCAGTTGCTCAATTAAGTGGGTTAGAAACCAATACCCAGATCATACAACGTAACTGTGTAATGAATCAAACAGATAGTGAGTGCAAATGGTTAATACAGTATTAGACATCAAATTCGATTGGATATTCAACATCTCAATGACCAAAACTAACTTACAAGAGATCTGGGATCAGATGATATCTAGCTGTGGAATAACCGGAAATGGAAAGAGAGAAAAAAAAAAAGGAATTACCGGCGGCAGCAGTGGCGACATGGCGGTTTTGTGGCGAGCAAGGCTTGCCGGAGGGTTCGCTGTGAGATGGGTTGCCGGCGGGAAGGGTTCACGAAGATTAGGGCTCGCTAGTGGGGAAGGGTTCACGTCGGGGAAGTGGTCTTTGGCGGGGAAGCGTTCGCGGCGAGGTGGGTTGCTTAGGGCATGCCGGCGGGGAAGGGTTCGCATCGGGGAAGTGGTCTTTGGCGGGAAAAGTTCGCGGCGAGGAGGTTTGGCGGCAGTGGACAGTGGTTAGGAGAGACAAAGGCGGCAGGTCGCGTAGGGTAGGGGAGAGAGAGAGAGAGATTAGGGCTTACCCAAGTTTTTATACTTCCCATTTAGTGACCACTGAAGCATTTGCTAAAGGCGGTTGCTAATTTTAGCGACCGCTGATTTTAGCGACAGCTGTCACGGTCACTAAAAGCAGTCGTTAAATTACGCGCTAATTTTTTTGGTTGACCCCGCCACATTTTGTCTACACTTAGCGACCGTGAATAATAGCAATCGCTAATACGATCGTTAAATTGTGACTTAGTGACTACTTTTTTGGACAGTCGCTAAAGGCTCTGTTTCTTATAGTACTCTCAAGTGTTTTTAGCATAGTGCTAGAATAAGCACATACATATCAATTTCCTGACATCGACAATCCTAAGTAGATGCGATAAAATGAATATTATTGGATCCAATTTTATCAAATTCGAATGTGAATTTTCACATGCAAGCGTGAAATTTTGAAATGTGAATATTGCTTTGGTGATTACTTATAAGATTCTTTTTCGTTGATTTACTTCATCGGATTAGATTGGATCAACTTGATGGAGGCAGTTATCAACTTGATGGAGGCAGTTATCAACTTATAGTTTCAAGAGATGAAGAAGCCTATTTATTTAAATGCATATTAGAGTTGCCTGCGGTGTCTTCTGTGTTCCTTCCTTTTCCTTTCTCCTCATGAGATCGCCATGTTCTTAATTTTAATGCCAATTGGAGTCAGAGCAAAGTGGCAGTACAAAGAATGCATAGAAGAGGCAGCAAAAAGCATTGATTACTAATCTGATCCCTACAACAATCATCCAAGGGAATGGAAACGAGAAACTTGACATGCTGCAGCTGAGAAAAACTACAATAGTAGTCTTCCCATAAGAAGCACAAAACATATATATATATATATATATATATATATATATATATATATATATATATATATATATATATATATATAAGGGGCCGATCCACACCCACCGGCGGAGAAATTGTTATTTCTCCACCGAACCGCTGCAAAGAGCAGCGGTTGCAGTGAAAGGGAAAAAACCCAACCACAAAGTGTTGCGGTTGGGAACTATTTGCCAAAAAACCCAACCGCAACACTTTGTTGCGGTTGTTGCATTTTTTTCAAAAAAAAAGGACATATATATTATAATAATAATAAAAAGGACATATATATTATAATAATAATAAAAAGGACATATATATTATAATAATAATAATAAAAAAAGGACATATATATTATAATAATAATAAAAAGGACATATATATATTATAATAATAATTAAAAAAAAGACATGAAAGGACAATGGAGAAAACCCAACCGCCACACTTAGTGGCAGTTGGTATCATTGCAAAAAAAAAAAAAATTATGTCGCTAAAGGTGAAAACTTAATTAGCAGTTTTTCACGAATTTATAAAAAATAGCTAGAACTATATTTTGCCAAATTACAAAAAAGAGACCATAGTTATTTTTAAAAGATCTATATCAGGGAAAAATTTCAGATTTTTCTAAAAACTGGAAAGGAGTTAACTGAAACGGGGAAACTTGTAACTTTGCAGTATAATTTAAAATATCAAGCTAGCGCGATTTCGTGCAAAACTTTTATGAGAACCCTAGGATGTTAGTAAGTTCCATTTTCCAGGATTTCGGGCCATTCCGAAGTCGTTAGCTAATTGTTTGGCCGAACGGGCTAAATTTTTTAGGTCCATTTCCCAAAAAATTGCACCGTTCGGCCAAAAAATTAGCTAACAATTTCCGAATGGCCCAAAATCCTGGAAAATGGAACTTCCCAACATCCTAGGGTTCTCATAAAAGTTTCGCACGAAATCGCGCTAGCTTGATATTTTAAATTATACTGCAAAGTTACAAGGTTCCCCGTTTCAGTTAACTCCTTTCCAGTTTTTGGAAAACTTTGAAATTTTTCCCTGATAAAGATCTTTTAAAAATAACTACGGTCTCTTTTTTGCAATTTGGTAAAATCTAGCTCTAGCTATTTTTTATAAATTCGTGAAAAACTGCTAATTAAGTTTTCACCTTTAGCGACAGAAAAAAAACATTTTGCAATGATACAAACCGCCACTAAGTGTGGCGGTTGGGGTTTTCTCCATGTCCTTCCATTGTCATTTCATGTCCTTTTTATTATTATTATAATATATATGTCCTTTTTTTTGAAAAAAATGCAACAACCGCAACAAAGTATTGCCAAAAAATTAGCTAACAATTTCAGAATGGCCCAAAATCTTGGAAAATGGAACTTCCCAACATCCTAGGGTTCTCATAAAAGTTTCGCACGAAATCGCGCTAGCTTGATATTTTAAATTATACTGCAAAGTTACAAGGTTCCCCGTTTCAGTTAACCTCTTTCCAGTTTTTGGAAAAATCTGAAAATTTTCCCTGATATAGATCTTTTAAAAATAACTACGGTCTCTTTTTTGCAATTTGGCAAAATCTAGCTCTAACTATTTTTTATAAATTCGTAAAAAACTGCTAATTAAGTTTTCACCTTTAGCGACAAAATTTTTTTTTTTGCAATGATACCAACCGCCACTAAGTGTGGCGGTTGGGTTTTTTCCATTGTCCTTTCATGTCCTTTTTATTATTATTATAATATATATGTATGTCCTTTTTATTATTATTATAATATATGTCCTTTTTTTTTGAAAAAAATGCAACAACCGCAACAAAGTGTTGCGGTTGGTTTTTTTGGCAAATAATTCCCAACCGCAACACTTTGTTGCGGTTGGGTTTTTTCCCTTTCACTGCAACCGCTGCTCTTTGCAGCGGTTCGGTGGAAAAATAATAATTTCTCCACCGGTGGGTGTGGATCGGCCCCCATATATATACATATATATATATATATATATATATATATATATATATAGATCACGGAACAGCAACCCCTTGCGTTCACATGTCAACAAAGGCAAGAAATGGTCTTCCCGATTCAGTGATTCCTCCTGATATATTTTATTTTAGAAGTGGTATACATATGTACTAATTTAATTGCTTGCTTATTATATGTAATTAACAAAGTTCCTTCTCTTCAAATGCCAAGGCCAAGGATTTAAAAATTAATTTCCTTCATTTCGATTTGTTAGAAAAGTCCAACTCTGGATTATTTGTTTAAATTGTCTGCTTAATGGGCTATATTGCATGTCGAACTATCCAATTTACAACGATGCAATGTGGCTCACGTTCCAAGCTACCAGGCTGTGTGTTTTCCATGTGCGATTATATATATATATATATATATATATATATATATATATATATATATATAATTTCACCTTCTCAGTGCTTATATATGGTATTATTTCGGACTTAAATACCGCGTAATTGGTTTCAACAAGCATTACTTTATAGGTACAACACATTGACCTCCCTTAAGGTCTTGCTGTATCACGAAGGGACCCCTTCTAATATTTACTCTTATCTCTCGTTTTAAAACCCTTGTACTTCTAATAATTACTCTTATCTCATTTTAAAACCCCTTTTACTTCTAATAATAATTACTCTTATCTCGTTATAAAATTTCGACTGCACAAACCTCCTGATGGTAAATATTTCGTGTAGATTTAGTTGACTAGGGCTATTATACACCAAGACTTTTGCACCCTTTCTTGACTTTGATAGCAATGAGGGAATCATGAAAGATTGCTAAGCTGTCCATGTGGGGACTAAAAGTAATGTTGACTGATGTCTGATGAGAACTAGAAAATGATCTATTTGCCATAATTGAGCACCCAAGAGGGAGGTCAACAACCCCAAAGCCCAAAGGGCGGTGGAGATGGCAAAAATTCTCAAAGAGTAAACTCGACTTTGATCCCTCGTATTGACGAGTCATATATAAATTACACTTCTAAACATTCTAAACAAAAAAAGAGGGAGGTCAACCGAACTCCCTTAAACTCATTAGGGTAGGGGAGGGGAGGGGAGGGGAGGAGAGGGGTTGGGAGACTACAAAGAAATTTTTTTTTCTATTATCCGGTTGTATAGAAATCTTTCTTTAATCACGTATATAGTGATAACTAATAGTCACTACGTATTTTTAGTGGCTTTTTTCTTAATACTTTTAATAATAATTTTTAGTAACATTCTTTCAGTATCACAAAACAAAAGTTACTAAAAATATTTAGTGACTATCAATTATTGCTATATGGCAGTAGGAAAAAGATTCCTTCAACCTAACCAGTAACCAAAAAAATTTCGACTATAAAATTCCATGCTAGGACCTGAATTACATTAGGAAATTCAGACATAAGAAGTGAAGGATCAAAGTAAATCGTAAGGCCGGCAACATAAAGTCCTAAAATACGGAATTTACAACTAAGAACTGGATGCACGTTATACATTTGACAGCTCATGGTATATACGACGGTGTGCTACATACGTTTCGATATAGAAAGTAAAAGTTCACCGTCTGCTAACCAAAAATAAGGGGAAAAAAGTTGTTTACTTCGGAAGCTGTATATTTCGGTTTGTTTGACCCCCTTCTCCAGAGTTTATTGGTTGCCTCAGAGGCGCTCTAAGAATCATTTGCATGCTTTGCGCCAACTACGTATCCGCCTGTTTCAAATTATATAAAAAAAATATTCAACCAGTCAAAGGAACTTTCTAGAAGTACCAACATAATTATAGTCTATGCATCGTAATTTTTTTAATACCTTTTCCTTCATATGTTTGTTTTTTGCATTAAAATCAATTTATATGGTTGTGATTTTTGCAAAATAAATCATGCCAGTTTTGAAAAGAAAAAACTAGGTGAAAAAATTTGAAAAAAAAAAACACTTATGTATAACAAAATGCTTCTACATACCAGTGTGGTTCCTGGTTGTACTGATTGTTGTTTATGGAAAGAGTCAAATGTCTTTTTTTTTTGGTGCGTAGGCGTGAATATTTAATTTATTGAAACCGATTTGAACGGTAAAATTGAACCGACCCATCAGACTACATGAATTGACTTAAAAAAGCATCGGTTTAAGTTTTTATTTTATAACAAATGCTCAATTGGGTTAGCTCCTTTTGATTTTTGTAGAACCCTTTTAAACTGAACTGGAACATACTATATACGGGTGTGTAGTTAATACCATTTTAACTTCAATTTAACTCTAGTTACTATCTAGTACTTGCCCTAGCGACGACGTAACCACCAAAATGAATAAGTAAATTATACTCTAGCCTCAATGGATAGGCGCCAAATAACTTGTGATCACGATCTTGTTTATTATCAAGACCCCAATATAGTCAATTAATAGGCTTAAAAATGAATAAAAGTTCACACCAGTCAATCCGTCCAACTTAGTCCGTCCGATTCGTCCAAATTGTTGAAATCGAACCGTTCAACTGCGGTTTGATTTTTGTTTTTTCTTTTAAAAAATATGCATCAGTGAAATAATAAATTGGCCCCGGTGTAAACTTCAATAATGTGCATGTATGGTATGCATGAGTGTGTGTATGTGTATCGCGTGCCCAGAGAGAGAGAGAGAGAGAGGATTCACTTTCCTTCTGTCAGATTATGATCATACGATGTTCGTTTGGATTTTGAGCTGAAATTTAAGAACCCTGGGAGGGATTTGGTGGCTAGTTCAAGGAAACAACGAAGTCTAAAATAATAGTACGCTAGAAATTCCCTGAGGTAGCTTCTTTGAAGTAGGAGGGACCTTTATTTAAGGATATTTGACACTATCCTACGAGCTGGAAAGATGAGCAAGGGCTTAGATTTGTAGCTTTTGTGATTAAGAAGTTAGAGTTAGGCCCGGTTTTGTGATTTAAAAGGATATGCTTTTGGGGCGGTTTAGGGTTTGTGAACAGTACCAATAAAACAATGTTTTCAGGAACGAATCCAGAAAATTTAATTGAGGGTGTTAAAAAAGAAAAAAAACTGATAGTTAACATAATTTTTTTTAAAAGTTTAAGTTCATATAAAATAGGAATAATAAAAAACACATTATAATAGCGTCACTATTGAATACGTTAAATACAAAATAGATTACTCAATTTGACTACTAATAATATATATTTTTCTATGCATCGTAATTTATTTAACTTACTAAGGTTAGTCAACAATAAATTACTAATTTTGCATGAAAAAAACTTAACTCTTACTCTATAGATATATTACTAATGCCATTGTCAATTGTACAAATACGTTAATCACGTATAAGTTAACAATTATAAGAATTTAAAATAATAAAAATAACTAACCTTAATTTATTCTTGTCCTTTTTTAATATAGAGATTTAGAATTTAGGATAATGTAAGAAAATGACAATGACAAAGATAAAGACAAAGATTACGACAAGGTACAAAGAGTCAGCAAAATAAAATCTTAATAAATTAATGCTACAATATAGTGACATTTTCTTAAATATTTTTATTAATTATCTAAAAAACAAAAAAAAGATTTTCAAAAATCTTGAGGAATGCCATAGCCCCCCCCCCCCCCCCCCCCCCGGTCCACCCCTGAATGTTTTGGTATTTATATCCTCAAACAAGCGAGGAAAGATCTATAAGATAACAAGCCATTGAGTCTCACTAAGGTCTTGAAGGAGCTTTGTAAAGAAAGATTCAATATGGTCTCACCACTGAAAGAAGGCAAAAGCTATACTAATTTTATTTCTCAAGTTGTCCCATAGCTCTTACAATGCTTGCTTATATATATAAAAATAAAAAAAAACAAAAGAAACCTATTTATTAAGTAAATAATTTTTCTATTTTAGAACCTACCACATTACTTGAACCTTAAAGACTCAACTGATAATAAAAGCAATCAAAAATATAATAACTACCGAAGACTATCTTCTAATCTGCCTTAAATTACTCTAAAGACCTTTGCTCAAAAATTAAAGAATATAGTAACTATTAAAGACTAACCAATAGCTCCAATAATGCTTTTACAAATAGTTGAAACAAAAGATACATTTCTTACTAAGTAATACTCCCTTTGGCCTAAAATAATTGATCAGTTTTCCTTTTTGGGTTGTTCTAAAAGATTGTTCACTCTTCAAATTAACAAAGATTTTGTAGGAGTCATCTGTACCTTTTTTTATACTTTTTTTAATCTATTTCTTTCTCCACATTTTAACTCACTATTAACTCATTTTCTCTCTCCTGCATACTGCCCCTTCTCTCTTTAGGGTAGAATAGGAAACATACTAGGAAATATACAATATATGACTTATATCTTTAATATGCATGCCAAGTCATAATGGAACAATTAATGAGAAAGAGGAACTATACGATTTCTATATTTGAGAACCTGCCAGATTAGTTAACCTAAGTAAAAATAATGATAAAAGCAATCTCAAAGTATAGTAACTTTCAAAGACTAGACCTAATAACAAAAGAACTTGTTAGATGATACTGTATATATTAATATAAAAATAACCTTATCGCTATTGTCCTATATATGTCTAGAATATTTTGTAATTTTATAACTTATGTAGGATTTTTTTTTCGGTTTCTCGTAAGGTAGTTTTCTCTTACCTATTTAAAGGCCTTATTGTACTCAATTTTATCATACTCTCTAATATAATTATTTTTCCTTCACCTTTTCTATGACGGTATCAAAGTTATACGATCCGCCGGTTTGAAAGTCTTTCAACTATTTTTACAAACTTTGGCAGACGGCCTTCTGCCATTTGCCCGGCCAATTTATGTGCTTTTGTTTCTTTTCGTGCTCTTTTTTTTTCTTAAATTCAGAATTTGGTTCTTTCTTTCCTACCTTTTCTATACACGACCTTCTCTTGTGTTGAAACCCTAGCCATCGCCCACTCTTACTGTTCATCAACTATAATTTATCTCTTTCGCTTAAATTAAAAAAAATTCCTCTTCAATTATCTCTATCAACTTCCTTTACCCAAACCCTAATCCTACACCCTTATAAGATATTGTTCCTTCATCGATCACTATACTGCTAAGCATGCCACTATGCCTCTATGCCTCTCCTTCAGTTCCTGTGATGGATCATGTTCTTGTCTTTTTCTGACTACTGATCTATTCTTAGTCGCTAGACCTCTCCCCGAGACCTTAATAGCTGTCGGACTTCGCCCCGGGACTCTTGTATGTTCTCATATTGTCGGACTCTACACATGGGATTCATCTCAACTTGGATGTCACATATTGCAGTTAGTAACAAGACACCAATCCGGACTTAACCTTCAAACTCAAGCTTGTTCTATCTCTACCAACTTGAGTTTGAGACGGGATGTTAAATGATATATATTCATACGAAAATTACCTTATTGTTATTGTCCTATGTCTATATTCTATAGTTTTCATAACTTATACAGGAATCTCTTTTCGGTTTCTAGTAAGATAATTTTTTCTTACTTATATAAATGTCTCATTTTATTCAATTTTATCATGCTCTCTAGTAAAATTATCTTTTCCTTTTCCTTTTTTTTTATCAGAACTTAAGAAATAAAATAACTTCTTATACGCCTTAAATTACTCAGGACCTAACACTACAAGAAAAGAAGGATTTTGCAATGGACTTTTAGCGACGGAAGAAATTCCGCCGCTAAAAGATCTTTCAGCGACGGGTTTCACCGTCGGTAAAAGTCCGTCATTAAAAATCTAGCAGTGACGGACCATTCCGTTGGTAAAATGTTATGCAGACGGACGGTTATCGACGGACTAAACCGTCGCTAAATTTTTTTAGAGAATTTTATGATTTTTGATTGTTTTTTTTTTTAAAATTAAGTGACGGAATGGTACCTTCGCTAGAAATTCCGTCGGTAAAAGTGTAAAAAAGACTTTTACCAACGAACTTTTAGCGACGGTAACTTTCCGTCGCTAAAAGTCCGCCTTAAATTAGGTTAGATGTGCCTTCCTCCCGTTTCTCTCTCCGTCTTTTGAATATCTCTCACCCATCGACGTTCTCACCTATGGCGACCCCCTCTACGGCGAGGCACACCACCGGCGACACCACCATCATCCCCTCGACAACGCGCCACCTTCGGCGACACCACCATTATCCCTCTTGCTGCTCGAGCTCGACTGCTCCACCGAAGCAGCTTTTCTCTCACCTACCGCATCGCCTTTCCAGTAGAAAGCCCGTCGCTCCGGCCGCTGCTCCAGCTGACACCGCAGCTGTTTCTCTTTGCCTTACTGCTCGGCTGCTCCATCGAAGTAGCTTCTCATTTGCACCAGTGCTTTTGCTGGTTCGTTACTCTCTTCGTTCCCATTTGATATGTTCTGTTGCTGCTACAGTGCTGCTAAGTGCTACCTCAATTGCTCGTTGCTCAATGTTTTGTTGTTTAGCTGTTTAGCTCAATGATTTAGGGCATATAAAATCTAACATGACGAAGTATTATACACTTTAGTTATTAAAAAGTGGAAGATTAACTAAAACGAAGCAGAACAATACTCTGAAATAAGCTAATCAAGTTGAACTAATAAGACCCCTAGGTGCGCCTTAGGTGCGCCTGCGCCTTTAATAACACTGACCGAACCCTAAATTGAACTAATAGAACCCTCTAATTGAACCCTAAATTGAAGTAATTGAACCATAATTAAATCTTAAATTGAATGCCCTAATCGAATCGAACCCTAAATTAAACTAATTGAACGCCTAATTGAATGCCCTGATCCAACCGAATCCTAAATTGAAATAATTGAACCCCCTAATTGAACCCTAAATTGAATGCCCCAAATCAACCAAACCCTAAATTGAATCAATAGAACCCCTTAATTGAACCCTAAATTGAAGTAATTGAACTCTAATTAAACCCTAAATTGAATGCCCTAATCGAATCAAACGCTAAATTAAACTAATTGAATGCCCTAATCCAACCGAACCCTAAATTGAACTAATTGAACCCTAAATTGAATGCCCCAAATCAACCGAACCCTAAATTGAACTAATAAAACCCCCTAATTGAACCATAAATTGAAGTAATTGAACCATAATTAAATCCTAAATTGAATGCCCTAATCCAACCGAACCCTAAATTAAACTAATTGAACCCCTAATTGAATGCCCTGATCCAACCGAACCCTAAATTAAAATAATTGAACCCCCTAATTGAACCCTAAATTGAATGCTCCAAATCAACCGAACCCTAAATTGAATCAATAGAACCCCCTAATTGAACCCTAAATTGCAGTAATTGAATCCTAATTAAACCCTAAATTGAATGCCCTAATCGAACCGAACCTTAAATTAAACTAATTGAACCCTAAATTGAATGCCATAATACAATCGAACCATAAATTGAAATAATTCAAGCGCATCGGATATGTGCATTTTGAATAATTTTTTTCCATTTGAACATTGATCATTTGTTTGATAATTTTAGGTTGTTAATTGTGCATTGAGCATTTGAGATATAGAGATTATTGAAGGAGGATGGGACCTAATTGGATTGAATGTGTGATTTTTGTTAATTTTTATTGCATTGAGCATTTGAGAATTGAGATTGTTGACGGAGGATGGGACCCAATTGGATTGAGATACCTGTTAGTTAGCGTAGACACGGAGACCACGTCTGATCGACGGCGTCTGACATTTACAAAATAAATCAACATATGCCGATGTGTCTGGAGGTGCGTGTCGGTGGGCGTCAGACACGTGTCTGGAGGCTTCGGACACATGTCGGTATGTGTCAGACACGTGTCTGTAGGTGTCAGACACGTATTGGACACCATATCGACACCCTATATGAGGTGTCGGAATTGAAGATTGTTGACTGTGCATTAAATTTAAGTTAATTAGGTTAACGAGACATTTTTAGCATGCACCCCCTGGAATCTCATCGTGGCTCCAGTACTGGCTATAATTAGTCCTAATTAGTCCTAATTAACAATATTTTAATAAATCAACTAACCCTAATTAGCTCTAACGAGCCTAATTAGTTTTAATTAACCCTAAGAACTTAATGAAAATTAAATTAGCTGTAATTATCCCAAATTAGTCCAAATGAACCCAATTACGTGCATATTAATTATAGTTAGCCTAATTAGTCGTAATTTACACTAACATAACCCAATTAAGCCTAATTAGCGCTAATTAGGACTAATCAACACTACTCGGCACAATTAAACCCTAATTAGGACTAAATAATCCTAATTAGTCCTAATCAACCCTAATTAGCTATAATTATCCAAAACTAACCCTCATTAACAATAATTAGCCCTAACATAACCCAATTAAGCCTAATTAGCCATAATTAGGACTAATCAGCACTACTCGGCACAATTAAACCCTAATTAGGACTAAATAACCATAATTAGTCCTAATCAACCCTAATTAGCTATAATTATCCGAAACTAGCCCTCATTAACAATAATTAGCCCTAACATAACCCAATTAAGCCTAATTAGCCCTAATTAGGACTAATCAGCACTACTCGGCACAATTAAACCCTAATTAGGACTAAATAACCCTAATTAGTCCTAATCAACCCTAATTAGCTATAATTAATACTCGTAATTAACCCTAATAGCCCAATTAGCCCTTGTACATCCCATAATTACTCCATATTGCCCAGAGATGGTTCAATTACTCGTTGTTTACAAACCCTGCCTTCTTTATATTAGTTGTTGTTTTGAGAAGTCCATTGGCAACGAGATGGTTCAACTCGTTGCCAACGAATTCTATTTAATGTGGAATTGGTAACATATGTAACGATCTTTCTGCAGTTTTGATATTTCGGAAAGATTCTTGCATATGTTATCAATTTCTGAACGCATGCATGCATAAAAACCCTTAGTTCCCGTTCAAAGGTACTCATTACAAAGTAATGCTTTGTAATGAGCCTTTGGATGTCCAGTTTGGACATTTTGGAAAAGCTAATTGTTTATAAAACAGTGTTTTGACTCATGCTTTGTGTTCTATGTCGTGGATATTTGGTACACGTTCTCGTGTGTTTCTCCGGGTGCATACATATCTGGTGTTCTAACATCCGTCAAACCTTGCAAGGCAAGGTTAGATGAATGTTAGAACACCTAATCGATGTCGTGTACTTGGAGAAATGCGGGGAGGTGCTGCCGAATTTTCCGCAGACATGGGACTAAGCATGAGTTATTCACTGTTTTATAAACATGTGCTTTTCTGAATGGGATAGGACCACTACCTGTTGGAGAGTGGAGGGGAAATATATAGACATGTTGTAACATTCATGCATTCATATTTACATCGGCAATGCCTAATGACTGGTCATAATTGAAGGTGGTATACAGTACGATAATTCAGTCGTCATGTCAGTCGATCGAAGTTGGATGAAAAGGAAGAATGCTGAAGATTTTGAGTGTCGCGTTGACGAATTTCTCGACTTCGCTTATGCGCATCCTGCACATGTTGACCTTGATAAGATAAGGTGTCCGTGCGGTAGATGTGAGTTGTTGCACTGGAGAAAAAGAATTGAAGTAAAATGGCATCTTCGTCGGTACGGTTTTATGGGTGGATACACAAGGTGGACGCAGCACGGGGAAACGATAGTATTGTCGTCCAACCCGGCTAGTCAAACTGAAGTTAGGGAGGAGGCACGATATGATTACCGAGATATGATTATGGATGCTGGGCATGCTAATGTTGACTGGGGTGACGACAGTCCACAACCGCCGAACGAGGGGGCTCATCAGTTTTATGAGTTGTTGAGAGCTGCGGAAGAGCCGCTGTGGGATGGAGCTCCGAAACACACACGGCTGTCTGCGGTTAGTAGGTTATTACAGTTGAAATCAGACCACGGGCTGAGTGAGAAAGGTTTTAACGAGTTTGTTACCTTAATCAAAGAAATTCTGCCCGAAAGTGAAAAGCTACCGCCGTCGTACTATGACGCGAAGAAGATGATGAGGAAACTTGGGTTGAGCTATGAGCGGATAGATGCGTGCAATAACGATTGTGTATTATTCTGGAAAGAGAATAAGGATTTGTCACGGTGTCCAGTATGTGATCATTCGAGGTACAAACCGGACAAAGGGAAGAAGAAAAACATTGCATGGAAGATATTGCGATATTTCCCGGTCACACCACGGCTTCAGAGAATGTACTACTCCTCCAATACGGCTGAACATATGAGGGCTCACCGTGAGACTCGTAGCAACGATGCCGATGTGCTGACACACCCAGCTGATGGAGAGGCGTGGAAGGAGTTTGACCGCAGGCATCCAGTCTTTGCTCAGGAAGTTCGGAATGTTAGACTTGGTCTGGCAACCGATGGGTTCAACCCTTTCGGTCAGTCTACCACGCCTTACTCCTGTTGGCCTGTTATTATTGTCCCTTACAACCTTCCACCAGGCATGTGCATGAAGAAGCCGTACATGTTCTTGTCGTTGCTTATTCCGGGGCCGAAGAGTCCCGGAAAGGACATAGATGTGTATTTAAGGCCGTTGATTGATGAGTTAAAACAGTTATGGAATCATGGAGTCGAAACATATGATGCATCCCTTAAACAGAATTTTCAGATGAGGGCTGCTTTGATGTGGACTATACATGATTTTCCCGCATTGGGAATGACGTGTGGCTGGAGCACACATGGGAAGCTAGCATGCCCTGCTTGTATGGGCGTGAACCCCGGTCATACGTTAAAGCACGGCGGAAAGCCCTCGTGGTTCGGATGTCACCGTAAGCTTTTGCCACCGGGCCATCAGTTTCGTAGGCAGAAGGATAAATTTGACGGGACAATCGAGCGTGAGGTTGTCACACTGGACTACCCATCTGGTGAAGAAGTGCTCTCACACCTGGAGGCACTTGATACTGACATACCACACGGCAAGGGTGTGCCAGATCAGAAGATTCCAGGGTTGGGAAAGAGCACAACTGGAGAAAATTTTGTATCTTCTGGGAGTTAGCCTACTGGAGGACGCTCGTTATCCGAAACAACATGGATGTGATGCATATTGAGAAGAACGTTTTTGATAATGTGTTCAACACAGTGATGAATGTCAAGGGCAAATCGAAAGATCACCTTAAAGCGAGAAGGGATCTACAACAGTTGGGTGTACGCCGTGAATTGCATCCTCGGACAGTCAGTGGGAGGACGATACTTCCGAAAGCACCTTACTGTCTAGACAAGAAACAAGTGGAGAAGGTCTGTCAGTGGGTTAAGAATTTGAAGCTTCTGGATGGGTTTGCGTCCAACATATCTCGTTGTTGCAATGTATCGGAATGCAAGTTCCAAGGGATGAAGAGTCACGACTGCCACGTATTCATGGAGAGATTCATTCCTATTGCCTTCCGGGGACTGTTGCCACGGGTTGTTTGCGAGACTTTGACTGAATTATCTCATTTCTTTCGAGATATATGTTCTTCTACGATCCGGGTGAGTAACATGGAAGTGCTTGAGAAGAACATTGTGGTGACGATTTGCAAGCTGGAGAAAATCTTCCCACCTTCGTTCTTTGATTCAATGGAGCATCTGCCTGTTCACTTGGCATATGAAGCTAAGATGGGTGGACCCGTGCAATATCGGTGGATGTATCCCTTCGAGAGGTAATCTTTAAATTGTTACAGTTGTTCGTTTACACTTAATGCGACACCTGTTATCATTGATATTCCACCTAACTCGATTCGCTAAACTTCTAGGTTCATGTTTCATTTAAAGAAAAAAGTCCGCAATAAGGCTCGGGTTGAGGGCTCAATTGCGGAGGCTTACGTAATGGAAGAACTTGTAAACTTTTGTAGTCAATATTTCGGGCCTAATGTTGGTACAAGGTTAAATCAACTAGGCCGAAATGACCCCGGATCAAGCACAAATTTGGAAGGGCAATTGTCAATATTCAAGCAGTCAGGTAGTCCGTTCGGCCGAACGTATACTCGATGGCTAACGGATGAAGAATACAGTGCTGCAACAATATATGCCCTTCTAAATTGCGATGAAGTTTCGGCATTCGTTGAGTAAGTTAAAGTCTTAATTCACTTACATTGCTGTACATAATTGAAAGTGTGTGTTAAGCGAGTCAACTATATATATTGGTTTGCAGTGAGTTCGATGCGGAATCTTTAATCACTGATCCCGCTGGACTTGAATCTCATCGGAAATCACAATTTGTACAGTGGTTCAAAAGGCGTGTAAGATTGTTATCATTGATATTATGTGTTATATACAGTTCTGTGGCCAATTAGTATACTGATTTATCCTTAATTTTTACCGTCATCTACAATAGGTTCAGTCAATGGATAGACCAGTGGCCTCCTGCTTGAAATTACTAGCTGAAGGCCCTAACAAACAAACATCCTGTTACGGAGGCTATATCATCAACGGGTTTAGGTTTAACGTAAAAGATGATGACCGAACAAAACAAAACAAACCCAAAACAGTGGAGTATTGGTCAACGGCGACTGTTATGCCGAGAATTGCATGGACTTTTACGGAGAGCTAGATGAGATTGTTGAGCTAACATATCTGGGTTCCCAAAACTGCCTGGTAATGTTCAAGTGTACGTGGTTCGATGTCACATGCAGTAGAGGAATCCGTGTTAGCTCTCAAGGGATTGTAGATGTCAATGTCAAGTCAAGACTTGCATCAGACGAGCCCTTTGTGTTTGCTAGTCAAGCTGTACAAGTCTTTTACGCGGAGGACGTCGCCAATCCCAAATCTCATTGGTATACAATTATTAAGTCCAAGAAATTGCCCGTGACATATGACAGTGAGCTAGACTCCTTTCAAGCCGACCAACCACCTGTCTTGTTCCCTGTTGAGGTCAACAACGAGGAGGACGATCTTCCTCTTCCAACAACACTTCATGTAGGAGAAGAAGTCGTAGATGATGACGCGGAAGACGTGGAAAGTGTTGGAGATGATGTGACCGAGTCTACTGATGAAGAGGATGAATTAGAAGATGAAGAGGACGACGAGTCCCACGAAGAAGAGGACGACGAGGAAAGTGATGAAGATGATGATGATGATTCTCAAACTGAAAATGATTGAGTTGTAATGTTGTAACAAACCGGGGAAAAAATGTAGTAACATTTTAGAACTTGGTTCATATTGATGTGTTTTTGCACCTCCGTTCATATATATATATAGTGCCGATGATGATTTCTGCCAAATTATTGTTTTTAATGTGTTAATGTCTTTGTAATTTATCTATACGAAGTCAGATATGGATAGGATACGGGCTATTCGTGGCCGGGTTGGACGCCGAGCTGCTTCCTCCCTGGTGGGTCCCACCTCGTCATTGCCCACTGATGACGAGGCACAGAGTGATCACGTACAGCAGATGGGGCCCCAGCCGTCGCCCTCACCTTAGCCCGACGCAGATTCATCCCACACGCGCGTTGATTCTCCTTCTTCCGTGGGTTCTACCACAGGTATAGTTGATAACGGTGTTTAGTACATTTTTGCTAGCCTTATATTTAAAGTATATTTGAACTGTATTAATGTTGGTGTTTTGTAGGATCTCGACACGCGGTAGTACGCATCGACCCCCAGCGTAAACAGAGAGTTACGCTCACCCAGGAGGGCCTGTAAGTAAAAAAATATCACATCATGCCTTATATTTAAAATTTTGGGGTGTTAATTTATATTTGAACTGTATTAATTTATTTATTTACTTCTTTGGCAGGATCCTGGAGAATCAGGCGAGGACGAAGATCGGCGTTCTTGTGAAGGGCCGATTCTTCGAGCCACGCCTGTACTGGAAGGACTGGGATGTCGCTGCGAGGGAGTCCCTATGGGAGGAGTGGCTGGTACGGTGAAGTATTTTTTTCAGCGATAGTATTTGTTTAATTAGAATTTGTTTTCTGTAGTTAATTTGTGTTATTGAATGCCTTACAGGAGGGGTTCACGTTTGACTCGCCTGAGCAGCAGGCACTGGGGCAGCAGGCCTTCTTTGCTTACATCGGCAAGAATTACCGCCGATGGCTCCACGACGCAAGGGACCGGGCGAAGAAGATGCTGCCCGAGGGTGCCCCGATGACGGAGATGACGAGATATCCCCCACATTGGATATCTCCGACTGTATGGACGGCGATGATAGATCGGTGGGCTGCGGATCCAGGTTGGGACGCCAAGAGTAAGAGCGGGGCTGAGAACAGACAGAACAAAGATCCGACGCACACGGGGGGGTCGGTGCCACACGACATCGTCCGACACAAGAATGCTGTCGAGCACCCGGATCTGGAGGACTATGAGGTCGTAGCTCTGACGTATAATCAGACGCACGTGCGGAAGAAGGACAAGGACGAGGCGCACCGGGCTGGCGACTATATTTCAGATATTGCCCGGCGGATCGATGTGAGTCAATTTGTTTAAGTTGTTAATTTTTTATCTTTCTATCCTCAATGTCTGTTGCGTTAATTAATGCCCTAACATATCTTTATATCACTGTTTTTATAGGCCTCGTATGAACAGCTTAGGGGGTTCGAGGAGCAGTCCGGACAGCCATCAGCGTCCACTAGTACGGGTGCGAGTACTGGGGCGTTGAAGCGATGGCTGGATACGCCGGAGGTCGTCAATCGGCCGAAAGGCCGCATACGCGGCCTGCCTAGTCGGACTGCTCGTGCCGTGATAGGAGAGTCCTCACCCCCCGCTGCCCCTCCACAGACACCGGCTCCTTGGAATCCGTTGGACGACGAGGAGATCTCGCGCATTGCTACGGTGGTGTTAAGGATGATCAGGGAGCAGGATCAGCAGGGTACCGCAGCTGGACATGCCGAGCCGGCCCCGAATCAGCAGGATCCAGATCCGGGACTCGGCAACCCCTGATGAGCCCCTTCTCGTGCCCGGTCCCAGCTTCCCCCGGCCCCCGCGCCGGGCTTGTACTCTTCTCCCCTAACCGGCTGTATCCGGTTCCCAACTTGTACATAATGAGTCTTTTTTATGATTAATTATACATATTTATTTGTGTATTGATTATTGCGCGTTGTTGTTGAGGATTGATTTTTTTATTACAGGTTTGGGCATTAGAAAAATAAAAATAAATATTTTAAAAAAAATTTGACTTTTGGCGACGGATTATATCCGTCGCTAAATTTTTTTTATCACTATCGGTTTTTTAGCGACAGATTATTCCGTCGCTAATTTAACAAAAAAGAAATTAAATTAAAATACTTAAAATATAATTAGAGACGGATATTCCGTCGCTAATTAATAAATAAATCCGTCGCAAAAACTTAAATATTACACGACGGATTTGAAAATTTCGTCGACAAACTATTAGTAACGGGCTTTTATACGAGGGACTTTTAGCGACAAAAAATCCGTCGCTAAAACTTTTTTTTCTTGTAGTGTAAATGCCATTTGCTCATAAATCTATACCGTCATTCTTAGCTTGTTATAATTGATATTTGGTTCGGTTAGCTCGTGACAGCTCAACGGTCCAAGTTAACTTCAAACTAAGACCATAGCACAAACCGAAGAATAAGATTCCCTGCTACAAAAACCACGGGGTAACTTGGTCAAAATAGGACCTCAGCAGATGTTAGGTGTCCTTATTCCAAAATGATCCTCTCAGGCTCCTTCTATGTCTCAAGGATTCCTATATAATAATAATAATACTTATATGGGAACGTGTTGCACAATGATGGAAAGAATATTCACACCAGGTAGGGGCATAAATTTCACCACCTCTCTTCCAATACTATAATAATTGCATTGGTGTACTTGTAAACAAACATTAAAGCAAATGCCTGAGCTTTTTTTTTCCTTACATCATATTCACATGGATTGGAGCTTTCTGTTTTGCACGGTGTGATTAGTCTTTAATTCCCAAGCGTTCTCGGAAGAATTGGAGAAGCAAGATGGACCTTTTTCCGTAGAGCTTTGGCCTGACGTCGTATGTACTTCTGAATCGCTATCTTATGATTGTTTCACTGTCATAATTGTTAAAACCAGTATCCAATTCAAAAGTATACTCAAGAGTAGGAGAAATCCACCAGATATAAGAACCAATCACAAACTTCATGTATTGTCGATGTGTAATTTGACACCCGCCCTCACGCGAAGCGTGAAAATAAGAGGTACTCCTCTTGAGTAAGAGGTGGTCCCGTTTGAATCGAATGAGGCGGCAGAGCCTAACTCTGATACTATGTTGAAACTGGTGTCCACCAGACATAAGAACAAATCCCAAATCTCATGTATTGTAGATATATGACTTGACACCCGCCCTCACGCGAAGCATGAGAGTAAGAGGTGCTCCTCTTAAATAAGAGGTGGTCCCGTTTGATCGAATGGGACGATAGGGGCTTAGCTCTGATATCATGTTGAACCTGGTGTCCAACCCAAAAGTATGCTCTAGAGTTAGAGAAAACCACCGATATAAAAACCAACCCCAAATTCCATATATTGTCAATGTGAGACTTGACAATAATGACAAAAATCCACCACTCCGACCCGGAACAAATTATAACTGGCGGCAATGTTAAACCAAAATTTTTATTCGGGCCAAAGATGAATCTTACAACGTGGTGTCTCACTTCTGCCTTACTTGTACTCTGTTTCACCTTACATTCAATTCAATCCTTGCTGAGGTACAAAAAAAATTATTATATAGCGTATAACATATGAGATGCGTAAAAGTTGGGCAAAAGAAATTCAGTTGAAGTTGCAAGAAATTGGCATCAAGGTGTTCTCTTACACGACAGTGTCAATACTGAGCACTCTTTGATCAACTCAGCCGCTTCGAATGACGCCATTTTCCCCACCCCAAAAGAATGAAGAGATTAAATATTATTTGCCGAAGAAATATATAGGTGATGGCAGATTCGAGTATACACCGCGTGAAAGCACAACATAATAAGGACATTTATGATTATCTTAACACTACTGAGACATGTTTCAGCTAATTGACAGCCTCCTCCAGATTTTACAAGTCATTCTACACTGTGTTTAGATTGTTTTTGATGCAAAATATTAGGGAGTCTGGAGACGTAGGAGATGGTCCTTGGAAGACTCATTGCTTCAATTTAACAGCTTGCTCACCCTAAAAATTCCTCAAGAGACAGGGTCTAGCGTCTGGAAAAGCACCACATGTCGCATGGTGTCGGATACTCCCTGGCAGCCCTGGAAAATACACAGGACATAGTGCCTCTTATACCTGATCGTACTTATAACTACACTAGGTCTCCAAGGTGAATATCTGTCGACAGAACAATGATACAAGTTCCATCTTTGATCCTAAAAGTTATTTCTCAATGACATCGCTCCACTTGTTATTACTCGTACTTGCAGTTGGATGTCTTTTTAAAAAAAATTTATTTGTTGCCAAAGAAAATACAAGAACGAGTAGGAAAAAGAACGAAGGAGAATTTCTTAACTGTTCAATCTCTCTCTCTTTCCTTTCCCAAAAGAACCACATTAAAACCCTAATTACCGCTAGGCGACAAAGGTGTCTTTCACTGATTGGACCCCCTCCCCTCCTTTGCACTTCCTTTCCTTCTTCTCTGCTCTGATACATTAGATGCAAGCGTTTTACCCTTCTCATTCTACTTTTGTGTCTCTAATTGTAGGAGTAGTTGGTTTTGTTATCGTGGAGAGAAACGCGATCTCATATCATCATTCTTCGTGATTATGCAGATTGGGCAAAAAGAATTTTAGTGATGGACTTTTTCGTTGCTAAAAGTTCATTTTCAATCAATAAAGACTTTTAATAACAAATTGTTCGTCTCTAAAAGTCTGTTATGAAAAAGGTCTTCGCTAAAAGATTAGTGACAAAAATTCGTGATCGAATTGTCAAAATTGTACTTTTTCCGACAAAATATTATGCCAGTGATAGTAATTTTCCGTAACTTTTTAATTTTTTTATAAGAAAATATGGAAAAAGGACTTTAGCGATGGAATTTTCGTCGCTATAATTTATTAGCTTAAAAGAGGAGACTTTTTAGCGACGAAATGTCCATCGCTAAAATTTGAAACCTTTCGCAAGATGTTTCCATCGCTAAAAATCATCACTGATTTGTTTGAAATACTTATGGTGATGTACATCCGTCACTAAAAGTCCATCGACAAAAATAAAAGGCTATTTTTTAATTTCTTTTTTTATACATTAAAAATTCAAACTTATTTCCTATAACTCAATTCACATGAACAATTAAATCAACTAATCCATCAACAGTTTACCCTAATCAAACAATCCATAGACAATATCATTCTTTAAACTAACATTCATTATTTATCAAATTTCAAGTCATACAAATAAGATTTAAGTCACACTCTATTAATTAACACTTAATACCTAACTTTTACTATATATATATATATATATATATATATATGGGGGCCGATCCACACCCACCGGTGGAGAAATTGTTATTTCTCCACCGAACCGCTGCAAAGAGCAGCGGTTGCAGTGAAAGGGAAAAAACCCATCCACAAAGTGTTGCGGCCGCAACAAAGTGTTGCGGTTGGGAACTATTTGCCAAAAAACCCAACCGCAACACTTTGTTGCGGTTGTTGCATTTTTTTCAAAAAAAAAGGACATATATATTATAATAATAATAAAAAGGACATATATATTATAATAATAATAAAAAGGACAGGAAAGGACAATGGAGAAAACCCAACCGCCACACTTAGTGGTGGTTGGTATCATTGCAAAAAAAAAAAACTTTATGTCGCTAAAGGTGAAAACTTAATTAGCAGTTTTTCACGAATTTATAAAAAATAGCTAGAGCTAGATTTTGCCAAATTAAAAAAAGAGACCGTAGTTATTTTTAAAAGATCTATATCAGGGAAAAATTTCAGATTTTTTTAAAAACTGGAAAGGGGTTAACTGAAACGGGGAACCTTGTAACTTTGCAGTATAATTTAAAATATCAAGCTAGCGCGATTTCATGCAAAACTTTTATGAGAACCCTAGGATGTTAGTAAGTTCCATTTTCCAGGATATCGGGCCATTCCGAAGTCGTTAGCTAATTGTTTGGCCGAACGGGCTAATTTTTTTAGGTCCATTTCCCAAAAAATTGCACCGTTCGGCCAAAACATTAGCTAACAATTTCAGAATGGCCCAAAATCCTGGAAAATGGAACTTCCCAACATCCTAGGGTTCCATAAAAGTTTCGCACGAAATCGCGCTAGCTTGATATTTTAAATTATACTGCAAAGTTACAAGGTTCCCCGTTTCAGTTAACCCCTTTCCAGTTTTTGGAAAATTTTGAAATTTTTCCCTGATATAGATCTTTTAAAAATAACTACTGTCTCTTTTTTTCAATTTGGCAAAATCTAGCTCTAGCTATTTTTTATAAATTCATGAAAAACTGCTAATTAAGTTTTCACCTTTAGCGACAGAAAATTTTTTTTTGCAATGATACCAACCGCCACTAAGTGTGGCGGTTGGGGTTTTCTCCATGTCCTTCCATTGTCCTTTCATGTCCTTTTTATTATTATTATAATATATATGTCCTTTTTTTAAAAAAAAATGCAACAACCGCAACAAAGTATTGCCAAAAAACTAGCTAACAATTTCAGAATGGCCCAAAATCTTGGAAAATGGAACTTCCCAACATCCTAGGGTTCTCATAAAAGTTTCGCACGAAATCGCGCTAGCTTGATATTTTAAATTATACTACAAAGTTACAAGGTTTCCCGTTTCAGTTAACCTCTTTCTAGTTTTTGGAAAAATCTGAAATTTTTCCCTGATATAGATCTTTTAAAAATAACTACGGTCTCTTTTTTGCAATTTGGCAAAATCTAGCTCTAACTATTTTTTATAAATTCGTGAAAAACTGCTAATTAAGTTTTCACCTTTAGCGACAAAAAAAAATGTTGCAATGATACCAACCGCCACTAAGTGTGGCGGTTGGGTTTTCTCCATTGTCCTTCCATTGTCCTTTCATGTCCTTTTTATTATTATTATAATATATATGTATGTCCTTTTTATTATTATTATAATATATATGTCCTTTTTTTTGAAAAAAATGCAACAACCGCAACAAAGTGTTGCGGTTGGTTTTTTTGGCAAATAATTCCCAACCGCAACACTTTGTTGCGGTTGGGTTTTTTCCCTTTCACTGCAACCGCTGCTCTTTGCAGCGGTTCGATGGAAAAATAATAATTTCTCCACCGGTGGGTGTGGATCGGCCCCCTATATATATATATATATATATATATATATATATATATATATATATATATATATATGGGAGCCGATCCATACCCACTAGTGGATATTATCCACCCAACCGTAACCGCAACTAAGAGTTGCGGTTGGCCTCTTATCCATGGCCCCCTTCCCCCCTCCCCCCACGTGGTGCTCCCTCCCCCCATGGCCCCACCCCTTCCCCCTCCGTGATGCCACGTGGTGTCCTCCCCCCCTAAAGCTTTGGACACAAAGTCTTCTGCCATTTTTTTTCTTTCGCAGCCTTTGACTACTGCTCACTCACGGACTTTTTTTTTCTCTGTCTTCTTTCATCTCTCTCCCTCACTTTTCTCTCTTTATAATCCCTTCTCCCCGAACCCTTTCTTCCACTCTCCATCATCTTTACCGACTGTCTTCTAACTCCATATCTCACCTACATAATCTCCACAACAATACAAACAAAAAATTTTACGCTAGAAGATCGGTAGATTTTTTCGCTAGAAGATCGGTGGATTTTTCTTTAAATACATCAAGTCAAAACAAGTAAGTAATTTGAATTTTCTAATAATTCAATGTTAATTTCAAATTGTTCTTACCAATGGATTGTTTAAATTGTGTTATGCTTAAATTGTTCTTACCATAGTCTAAAATTCGTGTTTTTTTGACAGTTTTTCATGAATTTATAAAAAATAGCTAGAGCTACATTTTGCCAAAGTGTAAAAAAGAGACCCTAGTTATTCTTAAAATATCTATATCAGAGAAAAATTTCAGATTTTTCCAAAGACTGGAAAAGGGTTAACTGATACAGGGAACCTTGTAATTTTGCAGTGTAATTTAAAATATCAAACTAGAGCGATTTCGCGCGAAACTTTTATAAGAACCCTAGGATGTTGGGAAGTTCCATTTCCTAGGAATTTGGACCATTCTGAAGTCGTTGGCTATTTTTTGGCCGAAAGCTTTTACGCGTTCGATCCGGACACCAGGTCGGGATTTTTTGGCGAAAAGTTCGTAAAATACTTTTTAGATCAAGAATAAATTCAGGAAGCTTAAAATAGCATTTCAAAGCACTTTTGAGATTTTCTGATGCCAGGGGGCATTTTGGTAAATTGCCACCCCGAGAGGGGTATTTTGGTAATTTTACGGTATTAAGGTTTTCAAAGGACTTTTTAGTCCAGAAGTGTAAGTCAAACACCTGAAAGGTTGTTTTGAAGCTGGTTTTGGGCGTTAGGGCGATAATGAACCCCCGGGGGCATTTCGGTAATTTGTCGCTCATCGGGGGTATTTTGGTAATTGAACATTGTAAAATTTTACGGTCAATGAAGGAAATAAATTTTAACGCCATGTGTGTTCCTAAGGTGCAACACTATGTTTGTTTAATGTGAATACGAAACGTAATTGTCGCTAAAGGTGAAAACTTAATTAGACAGTTTTTCACGAATTTATAAAAAATAACTAGAGCTAGATTTTGCCAAAGTACAAAAAAGAGACCCTAGTTATTTTTAAAAGATCTAGGAATTCGGGCCATTCCGAAGTCGTTGGCTAATTTTTGGGCCGAACGGGCTTTTACGCGCTCGATCCAGACACCGGTTCGGGATTTTTTGAGAAAAGTTCGTAAAATACTTTTTAGATCAAGAATGAATTCGGGAAGCTTAAAATAGCATTTCAAAGCACTTTTGAGATTTTCTGATGCCAGGGGGCATTTAGGTAAATTGCCAACCCGAGAGGGGTATTTTGGTAATTTTACGGAACCCGAGAGGGGTATTTTGGTAATTTTACGGTGTTAAGTTTTTCAAAGGACTTTTTAGTCCAGAAGTGTAAGTAAAACACCTGAAAGATTGTTTTGAAGCTGGTTTGGGGCGTTAGGGTGATAATGAACCCCCGGGGGCATTTCGATAATTTGTCGCTTACCGGGGGTATTTTGGTGATTGAACATTGTAACACAACTGGAGGAAATAATTTTTATTTTTATTTTATTTAATTCTATGACTTGTTGAGAATGATATACATTTTTATTTTTTAGATTTCAGTATCAATATGGATGCAACTGGAGGAAATACTTTTTGTGAAGGTTCTGATCCACCTTACTTGGGTCAAGTTTTTCAAACACTGGACGAAGTTGAAGCATACTATAGAGCATATTCGAAAACGATAGGTTTCGGTATTAGAATTAAGACGAGTAGAAAACGGGCGAATACAGATCAAATTTGTGGAAGACTATTTGAGTGTCATAGAGGAGCACCGTATGTACCCCCGGTTGTTCAGGTCAGTGACGAAGGGCCAACAAGACAAAGAAAACGGGACACATTTTCGGGTACCGGCTGCAAGGCCCATGTGTATGCAGTACACCGGAGAAATGAAAGCCATTGGGTTGTGACGGGAGTGGAGTTGAGCCATAATCATCAGTTGATGACCCCTAGTAAGATTAGTCAAATTCATCAACACCGAGAAATAAGCGCGGCACACAGACAACTGATATTTACAATGGACGAGGCTAAAATTCCACCTTCTAGAATGATGGGGGTTTTCTCAAGCCAGGTTGGGGGGATTGACAAGTTGAGTTTCAACGAAGTAGACCTTCGAAATGAACTTCGTGTTCAGAGGAGAGAGTCTTTCGGTAAGAGTGATTCTCAAGCTACACTTGATATCTTTAGGCACCTTCAGAGTGAGAATTCTGGCTTTTTCTATAGTCTCCAACTGGATGATGAGAACCGCATTAGTACTATATTTTGGGCGGATGCCCGTTCTAGAGCTGCTTACCAAAATTTTGGGGATGTTGTGACGTTTGACACCACATACCGCACAAATAAGTACTCTATGCCTTTTGCTCCGTTCACCGGGGTGAACCACCACTATCAGTCAATCTTGTTTGGCTTTGCCCTGCTTAGGGATGAGACGGAGGAGTCATTTACGTGGTTATTTGAAACGTGGCTTAAAGCAATGTATCATATTCCTCCAAAGACCATCATCACCGACCAAGATCTGGCAATGAAAAATGCAATCGCTAAGGTCCTTCCAGATACTCACCATGGCCTGTGCACATGGCACATAAGCAACAAATATCCCGAACGGCTTCACAATGTATATGCAAACCATCCGACATTCAAGACTGACTTTAATACATGTGTGAAGAAATCATTGACGGTAGACGTGTTCGAGGAGAGGTGGGCCAAGTTAATGGATGACTACTATTTGCACAATCATGAATGGTTACAATCGTTGTATGAGATCAAGACACAGTGGGTCGGTGCCTACACCAAGAAGTTTTTTGCAGCCGGAATGACTACGACCTCGAGAAGCGAAGGTATGAATGCATTCTTTGATGGGTACGTAGGCCATTCTTCAAGTATACAAGAGTTCGTACTAGAGATGCAGAAAGCTCTTGACAGGCAATTTTTCCTTGAGAGAGAAGCCGACGCGGCTACAGTTTACAAAGAAAGAGCCATAGTAGTCTTTTCACCTTTGGAGGCTCATGCGGCTCAAGTCTATACCAAGGAAATGTTTAGACAGTTTCAAGAGGAACTACTAAAGTCGAATCAATATAGCATGACAAAGTTGCACGAGTATTCCACCAGAGATCTCAAGGTTTATGCGTTGACAAATGTGACGAATTTCGCCAATCCGTGCTCTTCGTCGGCTCCGAGGAGCAGAAGACATTTTACCGTTGCAGTTTGTAAGGACACCGGGTTGGTTAATTGCAACTGTCAACTGTTTGAGCATAAAGGTATACTTTGTCGACACGCGTTGAGGGTTTTTAGCGCCAAGAATGCTCATGAAATCCCTCCACAGTATATCTTGGAACGGTGGACGAAGGAAGCCAATAGAGTCCACGGTCACATTCCTTACGTGCCCAATGTTTCAGTTGATTTCGAGCAATCTGAGACGCTGCGATATAATCACCTTTGTAACATCATGCACGGTTTATCATTGGATGCAGCGTCAACATTCGATGGGTACAGGTATCAAGTTGAAGCAGCCGCACGGGATAAGGCTAACCTTGCACAGTTTAGGGCGGCATTACCAGAAAGAAGAGACAGACCGCTCAATCGAGCTTCACAGCCAGTCATTGACGGCACTAGCCTGCAAGGTGAGGAGGACGACATTTTTGATCCGATTATTTCTCAAACAAAAGGGCGAAAACGAGCAATACGCATGAAGAATCCGATTGAAGAAGCAACGGGTCAAAAAAAATTGCGAAAGTGTGCGTTGTGTAATAAGATGACTGATCATGACAAGAGAAACCATTATAAAGTGTTAGGTATCGAACCTGGCAGTATGGTCGAAGAGGACGATGATGATGATGAGTGTTAGGGTTAATGTTTCAGTTGTATAAATTGAACTTTTATAATTTTAAATTTGTGATTTGGTTTGTGGAATCATAACTTCCGAAAAATTACGTATTTTTTGTCACTTTTTTTTTGCTCATTGCACCTTGGGCACGCTAGTTAGCCCATTTGTATCAATTTCGGGAAAAACGAGACACATTATTTTTTGGGTTTTCCTACGAAGGCCCTGTTCGGGCACACTTTAGGCCCAATTCATAACTTCCGAAAAATTACGTAGTTTTTTTGTCACTTTTTTTTTGCTCATTGCACCTTGGGCACGCTAGTTAGCCCATTTGTATCAATTTCGGGAAAAAACGAGACACATTATTTTTTGGGTTTTCCTACGAAGGGCCTGTTCGGGCACACTTTAGGGCCCAATTCATAACTTCCGAAAAATTACGTAATTTTTTTTGTCACTTTTTTTTTGCTCATTGCACCTTGGGCACGCTAGTTAGCCCATTTGTATCAATTTCGGGAAAAAACGAGACACATTATTTTTTGGGTTTTCCTACGAAGGCCCTGTTCGGGCACACTTTAGGGCCCAATTCATAACTTCCGAAAAATTACGTAATTTTTTTTGTCACTTTTTTTTGCTCATTGCACCTTAGGCACGCTAGTTAGCCCATTTGTCCAAAATGCACCAATAGTAATAATAAGGCTAATTCAATTTTCAAAGCTTAATATCCAAAATCCAACAATAGTAATAATAATCCATACGAACGTCTATTACATATCAGGATAATGGTAAGGAAGGCGTCTAGCTACACCCTTTTTCAGCTCCCAGGCTATCCTATATCTAAACGTCAAGGCATCGTTTCGAGACCACGTATCATATTCGAGCACATCCGAGCGAGCTATGTAGTCCATGTACTTGAGGACGTAAATCCCGCAATCATGACTGTTATATTGCTTTGGTCGGTTTTGTATTGTCACGACCGTCCAAGGATCAATCATTGTTTTGCTCGTGATGGCTTCCCCCTTAAAATGTCGGCACGCTAGTGGAATGATAGTAGTCTGCATCCAACAATAAAAAAGGATATCAAGCCTATATAACAAGAAGAATAGACTATGAGCGAAGGTCAAGAAATATAAACTAACCACCGCATTGATGTACGTGGAGTACATCTGCGCCAGCTGCCGACCAGGTCCGTCTTCCCTTAGGCTATCGTATATGTGGACCACTTTATTCTCTGGAAAGAACTAATAGGAAGAAGTGGCTTGCATGAAGAGCAGGTAGCATGATTAGGTTCGCCTCAGCTGCGTGACATTGATAGTCCGCGTTCAAGTAGGAAAGCACGTTTGCAGATGGTCTCCATTCACCCTTGCTTGTCCCTCGCGTCCTCCTCCATTCTGTGAACTCCTTCATGCTATTCACCATGAAGGGGATAACAAAAGAGGCATACATGTTGAGCTTCAAAGTTTGGCAGGTGTTATAATTTAGCTCTCTAACACGGAGCAGATCTATATAAGCGTCAATGAGAAAATTTGAAATATCTGTGTTTGGCGCCAACAGTCTTAGATCAGAGTGAGCTAGGAATCCTGAAACTGGAAAGTCTGCTGTAGCGATTGGCTCATGCCCAAAGTAGTGCCGGTCGATCCAATCCCGTTTGGCCGGACTCAATGGCTTCGTCGGTTGTCCTTTATCCGACCGGATGCTTGGGCGCGATGCCTGGATTCCTACTTGGGTCACCTGACTCTGGCGCTGAGAGTCGTACGCGTCAGGAGGCAAGCGAGTAGATGGCTCCCACACCTGACTCTGGGGCTGATGGTCGTACGCGTCAGGAGGCAAGCGACTAGACGGCTCCCACACCTGACTCTGGGGCTGATGGTCGTACGCGTCAGGAGGGAAGCGAGTAGACGGCTCCCACACCTGACTTTGGGACTGAGAGTCGTACGCGGAAGGAGGCAAGCGAGTAGACGGCTCCCACACCTGACTCTGGGGCTGATAGTCGTACGCGTCAGGAGGCAAGCGACTAGACGGCTCCCCTTGGTAACCCCGGTACGCAAGACTAAAGTTTTGAACTTCAGTCTTGTACCTCTCAATGGACCTCTTGAGATTGTCAGGAGCCTGCGCGACAAACCAGTCAAACCCCTCCAGCTGCTTGAACACCTCAGTGCCCTGGTCAACCTAAAAAACATGCATACAAAATATGGCTAATCATTTCAGGCATGGTAGATAAGGTGCGCAAATAAAAATTGAAACAACACTAGCATGACTTACAATGTTCAATGCCCAGAACTGGTCATAGATCTCACGTGGCGCATACGATGTCTTCCTCGCCTGGGAAGGGCGATTCACCCTCGTGCGCGTCACCTTGAGAAACCATTGCAGGTACTCCTCAATGCTGATGCTGTCGGCCTTCAGCGATACAAGGCTATCATATGTTTCTTGCCAGGTATTCCACTGTTGCACCTCGTCGCTCAACAAATTCAAGGCATCAGGCACCTCGAAGTTCGGCCCTCGACCACTCCTGTATGGCCGCATGTCTACAGCGGGTTTTGGTATCCCTTGTAGACAGCCAGCTTGCCTCATAGCTCGATCGGGCATCTGAAACTCACATACTTCGAAGTGAATAAGCGGCACCCGAACCAAACCTGCCAGCACGTACGACACCGGAAGTTGCCAACACCACTCATCCAACCGATGCATCACCTTGCTATATGGCTGCCACGTCACCTGGGATGCATTGAGTATCTAGTTCCCCCCGATAGAACTTTAGATGGTGGTGCGGGTCTACCCGTCTCCTCCGGTTGGTCGTAGGCCCCCAGGCCCACACCCTAGGCCACGTCTCATCGGAATATTCCCGCGGTTGTGGACGACCCGTGGGTAGCCTCTCGTAAGACCAAACCTGTGAATGCAAACATTATCTGGAATTAGCACATTAATGCACGAATATATTGACACGTCAACCAAGAAAATAAATGCTCAAACCTGTAATAGAGTGAGGCAGGCGGCAATGGACTTGGCACCCTTTCTCGTAGCTTTGTGCAGTGCTCGATATAGGTGCGCAAGGACAGCTGAACCCCACGAATACGAGTATACCTCCTCAAGATCCTCCAAGAACACCATATACTTCGGATGCACCGTGTTTTTCGAATGCGTCGGAAGTAATATGGCTCCAATAATATACAGAAGGAATGCTTTCGTATACGTCACGAAATCGTGAGGAGTGTATTCATCCGGTAGCACGCCATGCTCTCTCAGCCATTTAAGTTTGATGCCGTTCGTTGTAAGAGCTTCCCTGGAATTCCCGGGAAATACTGCCTAGCCATCTTCGCTATGGATGCAGACGTTTTGCTCGAAGTAATGGGTTTGCCGTGACATGGGATTCCAAGTATAAATCCGACGTCCTCTAATGTAATAGTCATTTCACCAAACCGGAAGTGAAATGAGTTCGTCTCGCTCCTCCATCGTTCAACTAGAGCGGATATAAGGCAATCGTCGTGTCGAGACCAAATCCCGGGATCGGTGAACATAGATAAATTTTGACGGTGTAATAGTTGTATTTGTTCCTCGTTTAGTACCCACTCATCGTGGTGACTTGTGCTTTGAATTGTTTCCAAAACACCCCTATCGACACCGTCAAATACGTGCCTCGCGACGTGGTCATCGTCATCGTATAGGATTGATGTATCATGAGGTCCGGCGTTGAAATTCATATATCTAAGAACAAAATATAATCGTAAACCAACTTAGTATCCATAATATTTACATTCCAAAACTATAAATGGATCTTTAACCTAGCTTACCAACGCATTACCAAAATGCCCATTGGCATCAGAACAATCTCAAACGTGCATTGAAATGCTATTTTAAGCTTCCCGAATTCATTCTTGATCTAAAAGTATTCTATGGACTTTTCGCCCAAAAATTCCGAACCGGTGTCCTGATCGAGCGCTTAAAAGCCCGTTCGGCCAAAAAATACCAACGACTTCAGAATGGCCCAAATCCTGGGGATGGCTTCAAAACAACCTTTCAGGTGTTTTACTACATTTCTGACTAAAAGTCCTTTGAATAACTTAACACCGTAAAATTACCAAAATACCCCTCTCAGGGTGGCAAATTACCAAAATGCCCCTGGCATCAGAACGATCTCAAAAGTGCATTGAAATACTATTTTCGAAGCTTCCCGAATTCATTCTTGA